>JAUMJL010000719.1:282500-334823 GCA_033558185.1 Dromococcyx pavoninus
CGTTTAAAGCCTCCCCAGGCAGTGAAAATGTAAGAGTGTGGTTTGTTTGTTTGATTGATTACTTAATCACAAAACATTTTGAACAGTTTACAGTGCACTCTTCACCATTTCCCTCCCTATTCAGACCAGGCAAAGCACCGAGCACGTTGATCTGTTGATGGCCAGGTGATGGTGGGGAAGGATTTTCCATTCCAGCTGCTCCTGCCATCTGGGGAAATCAGAAAAAAGGGATTGGATCAGCTGGTCGAATTAAAATATGTGAAACTTGTTTCAGATGAGTTGTCTAATAGATTCAGCAAAAGGTAGATCAGCGACTGTTTTTTTCTTTGGAAAGGAAACATTTTTTAATCTGTTATACAATGGAAATGCCCCACGGGGGCTGGTATGTCTTGTCATTTATTTATCCTTTAGGCTCCTATGTGTTGGTTAAAAACTCGCTTCATTTGGTTCTTCCCATATTGTCCTTACCCGTCTGGTGTGGCAGGGCGATAAGTCCGAGGAAATAGAAACGTAGAGAGGAGGAAGTTAGTGCGGCTCTGGGCTGATGGGTGCAGGGGGCTGGTTTCTGCCTCAGCTTCTGTGGCTGTATAATGGGAGAGCAGCTGGAAGAGTCTCCTGGAAGCAAAGGTGCTGCAGAAGCTGGAGTCAATCTGCATCACTACTGACCTTCAGATCAAGAACTTTTGATATCTGGATTGGGATTCCTTGCATCCTTTCAGAAATAATGTGTGAAGCATGGACGTGCACCAGGCTCTCTACAGAAAGCAAGGACACCCTAGGGAGGACAAGATTTCATGGATCTGTTAGAGTGAGTTCAGAGGAGGCCAAGGAGATGTCCAAGGGCTGGAGAACCTTCCATATGAAGACAGGCTGAAAGAGTTGGAGTTGTTCAGCCTGGAGAACAGAAGGCTCTTGGGAGACCTTAGAGCAGCCATCCAGTATTGAAAGAGGCTACAGGAAAGCTGGGGAGGGGCTCTTTCTCAGGGAATGCAGGGATAGGGAGAGGGAAACTATTTTAAGCTGAAAGAGAGGGGATTTAGACTAGATATTAGGAAGAAGGTGAGGCACTGGTGCAGGTTGCCCAGGGAAGTCGTGACTGGCCCATCCCTGGAGGTGTTCAAGGCCAGGTTGGATGGGGCTTTGAGCAACCTGATCCAGTGGGATGTGTCCCTGCCTGTGGCATGGGGGGTGGAACTGGATGGTATTCGAGGTCCCTTCCAACCCAAACCAATCTATAAATCTATGATTCATCTTTGCATAGAAAGGCCCCCAAAAATCTGACCGGGCCTTAAGCTGTATTTGTATTAGGAGGTTGCAAGTAGCTTTGGTGAAAGCAAGTATTCAGCGCCAAGAGAAATCAATTTTTATTAACTAATTTGAAGGAAATAGGATTAATCTTGTTATTTAAGTATTTTCTGAAGCAGCACAGGAGTTCCCAATTGCGGGTAGCGTTGTGTTTTCCTCATTCCCAGAGACAGGTTTGATTTTTAACATGTTATTTGTTCAGCAATTAAGGGTCTCCTCTGCTCTGCATACAGACTTGTCACTGCTATTAATGTCGTCGGGAGACACAGAAGCCCATGGGCAGGAGAACGGACCCCTTGATGTTTAATGTGGCCTAATCTCTGACAGGGCTGGGAGAATGTAAATGGGGAGGCTGACAGAGTGAGCCTTGAAAAATGAGCGTCTGAGCTCATGCCCTCAGGACTCTGCACTCCCACGCCACAGGACTGGGCCTTTCTCTCTTTCTTCCTGTAATGCCTGTGGAGGTTATGGGAGCCCAGCATGTGCCTGGGCGGCAGTGAGCCAGCCCGTGCAACCCATTCACAAACCCAGTGCTTTGGCCACATGTCCAGCATCCTTGAGATACCTCCTCTTACTTTGACCCTTTCTGCTCATTGTCAGGAGCTAAATTAACTACAACCAAGGGAAGATGCTCCTGGTGCCATAGGGATGCTTTATTTAAGTCCCTGTTCTCAAATGCCCTGTGCAGAAAAGGGAAGGCCTTCTGCTGCTTGGGGTGAGGAGAGTAGCAGATTGACAGTGGTGGAGATGTCATCCCTCCCATGGCAGTGCCGGCAGAAGGACAAGCCAGGGTGCAGGGATGTGCCAGCAGCCGGCCTGGGTGCACTGGGTGGGATGGGGAGAGCTGAGACAGGGAAAAGCCAGCAGAGCCAGGACTCCCACACACTCCTGCCTGCGCACGGCTGGTTGCCAGCCCACTCCCTGGCAGCAGAACCAAAGGGAACTGGGCAGGGAAAGCAGGGAGAGGGTGGCTGCAGGCAGCATTTTCTGTATATGTTTCCTCCACTGGGTTTAGCACCCAGCAAAGTGCTTTTGCTGAAACCAGAGTGGCTCCTCCTGGACCATTGCCCGGTCTGTGCTCTGTATGGGGTGAGCAGGTCTGTACGCTCTGGTCCAGCCAGAGCTGCGTCTCTTCTGGCACCAGGGGAGGGGACAGAATGCTGCTCCTGCTCGGCCCCATCCAGCTGGGGGGAGGTAAAGACTTTGGCCCCACTACCTTTAGAGCACTTGGTGTTTTGATCAGACAAAGGCTGTTGCTAGATACGTGGCATCTGTTAACAGACTACTGCTGTCATTAGCTGCAACCAGGCATCTGCTGCTCCAACCCAACACGTAACAGATGCCAGTTTGGAAGGAGTGGGGGCAGGGAAACCCTGAAGCTCTAATATTTCACTTTTCTACTGACAGTGCTTCACAGTTGGCAGCGGTTGTACCTCAGCAACTGCGGTGATCAGATGAAATCTGCCCCTCTTGCAAATACAGCCCTGTGTCCCTGCCCCAAGTGCTCCCTCTTCACTCCCCTCCAGCCTCGTCTGCAGCACAAGCCGATTCCCAGCTCGCGTGGTTCCTTGATATGGACACACACAAATCCCTGAGGTGGCTGGGCATGTGGTGCTCAGTGTCAGCACTGTCATGGCCAACTCTGATCTGCAGCCACAGAGCTGGCATCAGCCTGTGCCAGGCTGGGAGAAGACAGGGCTGCAGCAAGCGAGAGCTGCCCTGGGGGCTGTGACTGTGCACGGGCAGCGTCCAGCCCCACAGACCCCCAGCTTTTAGGTGAGATATAAATCCATCTAATAATGACGTTCAAGGGAAGGTACAGGGGCTTTGAATCTGCCCAACCTTCACTTTCAGGTTTTCCAAGGATGTTCTGGGATGGATGAGGATAAAAGGGGAAAAGTGCTTGTCCTGTGGGGTTTTTCCCCTAATACCATACAAATGGGAAGACGAGGACCCTGTGCTGATGGGTAATGAGACAATATCAATGTGATGTGTTGTTAGTACCGTACCAAATAGGCTTTTAATTTTCTGGGGAGGTGTGGTGCGTCTCTGCAGTGCCAGCATCAATCATTGTCTGGAGGTCCGGGTCCCGACTCTCCCGGGGGCCTTTCATTGTAAAGGATTCCCTCTCCCTCTGACTAGGGGCTGTTCTACCTCTGTGGCGATGCCTCTCACAGACTAATTGCTGATTTTTTCTTCTTACGATGATAGAGCTCATGTCACTGCAAAACAGAACATTAGGATAAAGTCTTCAAAGTGGCCGTGCAGCTGGGAAACTAATTTACAGTCCCTTCTGGTTAAAAAGAAAAGAAGTAGTGGTATTGGTAACAGGGATGTTATTTGTGTCGTTAACAACTGGAAATTAATATGGGTTTGGTAATAAGCTGCTCAATACTCAGCCTGGCTGCTTCCTCAAATCTCTCTCCTCCTTTTCTCCCAAATCTTTGTAACCAACTTTTATCCTGGTTTCCTTTGGTTCCTTGGGGAACTGATAATGCTCAGGATATTCCTTCTTGTGCCAGAGGGCAGAGGCTCTGCCGAGATGGAAGAACCTTTCCTACCTTGTAATTCCTGATTCTGGAGTCTCTCTGCCCTGGCCTAACCCTCCTTCCCCACAATCATTCATATTTACCAATATGCTATGACTCCTAAAGTGAAGCAGAGGGAAGTTGTCACAGACTCAAACAACATTAAGGTGAAAAGCTGCTGTTGATCAGTTGTGGGAATGGCCTCTATGTTGCATGGGGACCTGGAGAAAATCTGTCCCTGATGCCTTTGGAGCCAAGACCCATTTCCCAAAGTATAATTCGGTACCTAAGAACCACTGCCACTGAAAAGAAGGGGGTTTGGGCTCTGTACTTACACAGAGGGGGGAGTTTGGAAAGTACCAAAGCACCCAAGGCGGGGTGGTGGGCACGCTGATGTTGTACAGCATCACGCATTTGTTCATGCCCTCCAAAAGCCTGGGAACTTCCAGATTATATTGATGTCACCTCTGCTGCTGCTCTCCTCTGAAATAAGGAACATTTGGGGATGATTTCCAAGCATGAGTTCACTCAGGAGGATTCCTGAGAGGCTCTGCAGTGGCTGCCAGCCCCACCCAGCTTGGAGGGGAGCACCCAGCTCTAGCACCCTTGGCCGCAACTCTGCATCCCCATCTCCCCACTCTTTGCTGGCCCAGGGGACAGAGCAGCACAGGGGGAGAAGGGTGAATAAGAGAAAAATGCTTGTCTGAGAAGCTACTTGGGGGGAAAAGACTCACATTAAAAAAAGAAGGTGGCAAAGCTGTGGCTGCAGCCCCTTCCCCAGATGCAATCCCACTCCTGTAATTTCTGGGGGAATTGGTTCATCTTGGGTGCAGATATATTTGTGTCAAGGTGCAGCTGCACAGATAGCCTGACTCTATGCATAGTAAGAGGCTTTCAGAGAAAGAGGTTATGCCCAGAGCAAGGCCTTATCAGAGCAAGCTGCCTGCCATTTATCTGGTTCCCTATCAAATATGAAAACAGGCCTCAATCTGCTGCTTCTATTTTCCTTGTGAAGGCTATGGGTGGAATAATAATTTAGTCCAGTTTTTTTGTTTCCAGTGCTAACCTTCTGCCAAACTCTGCTCTTCCCAACTTCCCCGGGCAGCTCGGCAGTAGCCACGCTCGGGTGGCCACAGGGCTGGCTCTGGCACAGTGTGGGTACCCACGAGTGCTGCAGCTGGCGTGGGAAATCAGCTGAGGAGGAAGAGGTCTCTGTATTCAGGAAGGGGTTTTACATGTGCAGTGCTCATGGAACATCTTTTGTTTACTGTTTTAATATTATTATATTTATTCATTATTTGTATTACAGTAGCCCCTAGAGGCCTCGCCATGTCCAGACCCTCCCACAGGGGTAGCAGGACAGGGATGGGTGGTGGGACAGGAATGTCTCAGGGATGCAGGAGGATGCATGCCAGTCCCCAGACTACACCCAGACCCTTGGAAAGCAGGCGTTTACTTCAGGCCAAAGCTGAGTATGTCCTTAGAGCCACCCCAAAATGCTGAGTGTCACCCCCAGGTGGTGGAGCAGAAGGGATGGGGATGCAGGAGATGTGCCCAGGTGGTTCAGGACCTGCAGAGCTGAGCCTGGGGCAGATTCCCAGAGCCAGGTGCTGTGGCTGTCCTAGTGCTCCCCGTCATCTCCAGACAGGCTGAGTCAGCACCCCACCAGCCTGGCCACGCCCTGCACCCTCATATCACACATTTGCTTCACCATAAACTCCCACCGCCCTAAGACAGCTTATGCTGCTTAATGCAAACCTGGCTCACCTGCTGGAGGACAAGGGGCTAAGCAGGAGTAACCTTGGGGGTGTTGAGTGGGAGCAGCCTCCTGTCCCCAGCCTCCTGACCTTCCACTTAGCCCAGGAGGGGTGGCAATGGGAGAGGAAAGTCAGACCATGAAACCCCAGCCCTGTGTCGCACTCCTCTCTCCCTCTGCCATCCGTCCTGCGGGGCCTCCCCTCTGCAGTAATAAGGCCTGAAAAGCCACTGCTTACATTTTTAATTCCATATCTGTGTCTAACTGCTGATGCTAAACTCCGATCCCACAGCTTCTGAGGGCAATGCGATCCACATGTTAATATTTTAAGCCAGCCACTAATATTTTTATGTGGGAAATTGAGATTTTCTACGGTTGCTGGATGAGCAGGCCATTTCTCCACGCTGAAGTATGAAAACTGTAGCTGGGGAAAACATTATTTTACATATTTGTATTTCTCAGAGCTGGTGTCCTGTGCCAGGAGGCACGGCTGCTCTCCAGCTCATCCCCTCACTGGCTCCATCTTGCCAAGAGGCTCACCCAGAATCCCCCCAATACCTGCACCTTTGCACGTGGGCAGATGCCTGAAGCAGCCGAGCTGTTTCTCCTCTGACCCTTCTTTCTCATGCAGCTGAATGCTTTGTATTTTTAAAAGCCCGAGAGCAGAAACCTATTTATAAAACTCAGGTTCGTGACAAGGAGGCAAACCTCAGCTAACCAGCTAGTTAGGAAGTGGAGGGAGGTGGGCAGTGCCCTAGTCATCCAACTGCCACCCGAGCCCATCGCTGAAGTAGCAGACAGTCCATCTGGTGCAGTGAGTTGATGCGAGAGGCAGTGTCTTTCCCTAACGGCTGCCTATAAATCACATTTATGGGCCACAGCCATGGTCCAGGCAGTGCTGGCTGGATGGAGTGTTTGGCAGAACTGAAGCCGGGGTCATGGGTGGCTGTAAATTGTCACCCAAACGTGGGGAAGCCAAAGCTGATCCGGAGTCAGGGCCAGGATACAGGCTATGGACCCGCACGGAGGTGTGCAAGCTCACGCACATGCTTGTCCCCTCACCATGGCCCCAGACCTCTGCTGACAAGCAGGCAGCAAAGCTTAAATGAAGTGCAGAGAAGTGCCTGTGTCCCCAGCCTAATCACTCAATCTCCATAGCTGCGGACACACTGCGTTATCAAAATCTGTGGAAGTGCACGCTCGGGCTGGGCTTTGGAGCTTAGCGACATCTTAGTCAGCTCAACACTTAACCCAAAACCTTGCCTGTGTTTCCCTGTCATGCTCCGTGCATCAGGAGTTCGGGGGCTTTACAAGATGGGGTGGTGCTGCTGGTCTGGCACCACAAATCAAAGCCTTTCTCCAGCTCAGCAGTGGCTAGAGGTGAGTCAGGAGGGCAGTGAGCAGCCAGGACCCAGGACTTTCACTCCCAGTCCCATGCACTGTTCTTCCATGAGGACTCAGAGCAGAGCATGGCACAGCACATGTCCCTTGGCCCCAGCATCCACCCCATGGCGGAGCTCAGCAGCAGCAAGGACGCTGTGTTCAGAGGTGCTCTTGCCAATAGCTGGGCAAAAACTGAAATGGAAATAGGGGAAACTCCAAAGAACTTTACCCAAAATACACTGAAATATTTATTTACTCCATCACAAAAGCTCGGCTTTAAAAGAAACAGAAGCTGTGGTGATCAGTAAGCTGGAACTTACAGTGCCGAAGGAGGCAGGAGACTGAGATCACTCCCTTCAGGCATCCTCCTTCTTTACTGTCCACCTCCATTGACCTGTTTCTTGGATATGAGGTAGCATGACAAATATTTTAGAACAAAAACTTACAGAAATGCTCTTCACTACACAAAGTGACCTCTTTCTGCTGCTAAAAATTAAAAACAATCTTGGGGTTTAAGCAGGTTACAGATGAAGGTGAATAAATATTGAGACAGATGCATCCTAGATCCTTTCCAGTAGTTAAACGTGCATTTTGTATGTATGGACTGTAACGAGTGCTCAGAGATTTTGACCCGCTGGTATAGATTACTGTGAGAGAACCTGCCAGGCCCACATCATTGTTTAAGACAAGTCCATGATGCAAATTGGCAGACAAAGCAGTGAGCAGTCAATACAGATTAGAATTAAATCTCTCCTCTTGTCCACAACCAGGGGCCCTGCATTGATTGGATTGCAAACGCCAGAAACCTGGGCTTTGCCCAAAGTGGCAGGGAAGGAGCAGGAGCCTGTGCCCGGCTGGGGAGGTGCCATCGCTCGCCTCCCACTCCTAGTCCTTGGCCTCAGCTTCTGCAGCAACCGCTCCCCAGCCAAGCAGGTAGTGTTGGTGCTGGGTTATATAGAGGCACCTTAAGAAATCCTGGAAGAGAAGAATAGAGGGCATCAAAGCTGTTGTTTAACACAGGTTTAAGATTAAACGCACATCTAAGCATGTCCTGCACTGGGGCCTCTTCCAGCTATATGGGAACTGGCAGAAACATCACCAATATTTTCCTCTCCTCTTCCATCATTTTCCAAGATGACCCCGCTCACACCTTGCTTTGCCTTTTCCACCAGTTTGACTTCAGTGGGATTTTTGCCTTCACAGACTGGGGAGCAGTGCTTATTCTTTAGATCCCTACCCATAGGTGCTTGGAGAGCATCCACACATCACTGCTGGTGCAGGAAGAGTTTGCTGTGCCCACAGGCAGCTGTGCCCACTGATGAGGTGCGACTGCATCTTCCCAAGGCACCGGCCCCACTGTTGGTAACGGCCATTGCAGGGATTCAATTAGCCATGGGGCAACATCCACTCACAAAAAACCCCAGCTTGAATGCTTAAGAATAATGATTGCATTCATAAAAATAAAAGTTTGTGCCTTGTAATTTGTCCCAGAGTATGAAAGGCTATTTTGGTTGGGTCCCTCGTTTCCTATGAGTACTTTCTTGGCTATAATTTCAGCTACAGTTCAGCATCCACCTCTTACTGTTTTACCAGCTGAATGAACAGCAAATATACCCTGCATCAGGACACCCCGACTGCAGGCCCAGCTTCACGTGCCACCAAAAATGAAATCAGTTTGTGCTCTGTTTCTGGAAACCCAGCTAAGGATATGACATCAGTCATATTTGTTTAGCAGGAAGGCAAAGGAATTGGGCTAAAGGATTTCTTATTTTTTTCCATAGTGTCTTGTAACGCCGTGATAGCAGATTTCCTTGTGCTGCAGAATTACCCCAGAAATGCAAATATCTCTATCAGTCAGGATCCAGAGCAGCAAACCACAGCCCTGAGTGACCCCCCGTCCTCCTGCTCGCTCTCTTGATCTCTGCTGCGTTTTCTTCTCAAAATAATTTATTAGATAGAGGCTGCGGGAAATAATCTTTTTTTTTCATTTGTGTTCTCATGTAAATGAGTTCCTACCAACTTTTATTTTCTCTACTTCCCAATTGTCATGCAAAACTCATCTCTCTGAACTGTATCTTCTCTCAACTTTTTTCTTCTCCGGGAGAAAATTCCCTCTATTATGGCCAAGGGCAAATCTTGGATGTCTTGCTGGCAAGGCATGTTTCAGCAAGAGGCCTCAAGCCTTTCCCACCCCAGTGGGGTCAGTGAAGAGGAGTGCTGTCATCTCCTACTTGCTGAGTAAACGGGGGGGGCTGCAGAGGTTAAAAGAGTTGTACAAATGTCTACAAGAAGAAGGAGCTACACAAGATGCAGGTCAAGTCCAACCAGAAAGCAATGTTAAGCTCCAGAGCTGGGCTCTGTGAAATATCTGGACTGAAAGCAGTGGAGATGTGGGGATTTTGGAGCACCTGCAGGGCTGACTTTTAATTACAGACTCTGGTCCCAGGCACCTCATGGAGGGCTTGGCCACTGGGCCATCCTTGCTCTTCACCACTCAGCACCAGCCTTGTTACTGATCTGGGATTTGATTTTCCCAGATGCACAGCCACAGCCAGCAGCAATGCCAACCAGAGCTTCCTCATCCCTTACACAGAGGTTTGTGTGTGCAGAGGGACTGAACAGTGTGATAGCTGAAGCGATAGCTGAGCTTGTGCATCACTGAAAGGTTTGGGGATGACAGTGGAAAATACAAAGCTACTGTTCCTTTTCTATTTCATAAAAACAATCCATATTGTGTCTTTCAGCTGTCTTTTTTCCCCCTCTGAAACATTCCCTTTGCCAGGAGCTGGGGTAGCTCCTGGTTTTGCTGTGGGGGGTTTCTGTTGCATTCGCCTCTGGCTGGGGCTCCTCCAGGCAGTGCCGTGGCAGTCGAGCAGCTCTCTTTGCCTCTTCAACACCTCAGGCTTTCCCCACACACACCATCTGGGAGAAAGATACCTTGCTGGGGCAAAAAAAGGTGAAAAAGATCACAATAGGCAATATTGTGCATGTAGAGCTAAACCTTCAGCCGCTACAGAAGAACCCCCGGCAGCACGGTGGCCTTTGTTCATGCTCCCTTGCCCCACGGAGTCTGCCTGCCTCCCCTCTCCCAGGCAAGCCTTTGAATTTTCATGCCGGTGCCTTTCTTTGCATTGACCAGAGTTTATCACATATCTCTGGTTGGGATCCTGCCTGGCTTAGCATAAGACAAAAATGGGGGGGGAGAAAAAAAAAATCGTCTGAATAATAGGACGGATTTGTAGCAGCTGAGGATTTGCATTCAAATGTTCGCCAGCCTCCTCTGAGCTCGAGTTTTATCATGTCTTTACAGCCAACAGCTTGTTTATGAATAAAAAATGTGGCATGAAACCAGAGGAGTGAGTTGTCTTTGTTTTGTCAAGTGTGCGGAGACAAAATGCTCGCTTCTCACAAGTCTTCACTTCATACAAGTCTTCTGGGACGGGGGCAGCTGGCCGCGGGCTGCTACCTGCCCGTTGCCATGGCCAGCGGCACCTCCATGCACCCCTCCATATGCATGAGCCCCCAGCCGGGACCCGCCGGGCGCCTATGCAAAGCAGCCCCTGCTTTGACAGGCAGCCACTTTATTAACTCATTAAGCTCATCTTGTTCCTTTAAATGCAGTATAATTACAAATAAAGCTGTCACACTTTGTTTGCAGTTATATAATTTAGCTAAGTGCCGCTACGACCTGGGCTTCAAGGAGGAAAGGGAGGTTACGAGCCAGGGCCGCCGCGGTGCACAGGGCAGGGGAAAGAGCTGGGGAACTTTGAGGCCATCCTTGGAATGGCTTTGCCGGCAGGGATGGGTCTGGATGGCAAACCAAAGGGTGAATCTGCAATAACCCCATCAGCTCCAGTGAGTTGGTACAAGGAGCATCCCTCCTCATTTCACCACTGCTGCTGGGAAGGGAGAGGAGGACGGGGAGAGCCCCAGCTCTGCCATGCGCTGGTCGGGCCGCGGCCGTGCAACGTGCCTGTGGGTTCGTTCATTTGCAATTAGAAAAGCGCTGGCGCCATGTTCAGCTAAAACAGGAAAGTGGTTCCTCTCTTCTCACCACGATCTGCAGCCCCTGTGCGGGAGGCGAGGGGCTGGCAAGCGGAGCGGGCTGGCAGGCCCCCACCTCTGCCTCCAGCCAGAATACAGAGCAGGGCTGGGAGCATCATTGGTAGTCAGGGCACAGAGCCGGGAGGGACACGGGCTGGAAACCGGAGCGGGAGACAGGAGAAGCAAAGCAGGTGACGGCATTCAGAAAGCGGGGGGAATGGAGGGATAGGGGAGAGATGGGGAGGAAGACTTGGAAGGAAAAAGCTGGGAGCCCTCCACTTCATCTGTGGGGAAATGAATGAAAGGCATCTGCCATGAAACCCACCAATGTGTGGTGGGGAACGGCTTCTTGTAACAGCGATGGGAACTTAGTGCCCGGGAGAGGGTGGCGTGCAGCAAGGACCTGGAGTAGCTGGCAGGGCTGACGGAGGATGCATCCCACTGGAAAGCATATTGCTTTGTTGAATAAAACACTTTTTTTTAATAATTTCTCTCCTTTTCAGAGTGGCAGGAAGAAAAGATAAATATTTATATAGGTGAGAATAAACAAAATTATGCAAGGAGGATTTTCTAACATCTGATTCAGGTGCAGTCGCCTTCCTTGTCAGAGAAGGAGGTCTCGTTCTACAATAGTGCTGGCACAGGCCTGTGCTGCTACCTTGGCTTGTGTGCTCTGTCTGTGTTCTCCCAAGTGCACTTGGAAAGTGAGACAGTATTGTTCCAGGGAGGGAAAAGGAGGGGAATCAGATTTGTGAGAGATTTCAGCCACAAACACTTAGAGAAAATTGCAAAAATGTACACGCATGTGAAAGCATCCCTGCTTACTCTACACAGAATGGACTTTCCCAGGCACAAGGGAAGGAGCAGAAAGCCTGCTGCCTGCTGGCAGAGGTAGCAGGGAGCCCTTCTGTGCTCTACTTGGGCAGGGAAGGTGTAGCTCAGCACCACAGTATCCCTGGGCACTTTGCTCTGCCTTCCCAAGTGCCTGCAGGATTAGGCCCTGCATCAGCAGAAATTAAGGCAGGTATCTTCACAAGGGCTAAATACCTGATTAACATCCCAAATGCCTTTGGGCCTGTTGGATAACCCAACTCTGATCATGGGTTTGGTGCTGGTAGCTGATACCTTCCCAGCAGAGCCCCTTTGGAGCTGGAGGAGGATCAACATCCCCACGGCATCCACACAGGACAGAGCGCTGCTGCAGGGACACGCAGAGCCCGATGGGGACCGTGGCACAGCCCTGGGGCAGAAGCCAGTGCCAGCACATCCCGCTCACCTCCCTGTAGCATGGCAGCCTTGTTGCCTGTCCTTACCCATGGTCAGGGCGAAACCTGACCTGATCCAAATGGGATCAACAGAGTCCTGCTCCGGCTTGCACACACACATCCTGGGAAGACAAGGACCAGGTTTGTCACGCACAGCGCACTGTAATAAAGAACAGCTCGTTTGAATGTCCTAGCAAGGGAAACAATGGGCTGCAATTCATTTTCCCATTTTTTTCAAAAACTCCTCTAAGGCCGTGTCCTAGATTTAGCACAGGTTCTGATAAGGCTGAAAAGATAAGTCCCAGATTGTACTGCTGTGCCCAACAGACTGGTTACATCGTGCTTGATGACACTTCAGACCCGTTGTCATGACCCCATATAATCCAGCATCCTGGACCATCTGACACACATTTACACTTAACATTTTGTTAGAGACTCTATAAATGAGATCTCTTTGACCTTCAATCCTTGGCTAATTGCTAGTTTCATGTACAAGACTAGCCTAATTTTACGTGATAATTACCTGAAAGTGGCAATACATATGGCATTGCATGTTTGAAATGTCAGAACTGAAAAAATATCAAGTGGCTGGAGTCTTAGGCAAATGGAGGGAGTGGAAGGGTCAGAACAATATACTTTACTGCTCAAACGATGAAGAGAGACTATATATCACTATAAACCCTAGTAAATAGTATACATCTGTAATAAATCCTGTGCATAATGTTTGTTGAAGGGAGTTGTATCCATGTGCTGCTGGATGCTCAGGCAATCATAAAACAAAAAGAGAGCTGGAATATGCAAGCGGTTAAGTCATTCACTCAACTTGTTTCTTTTCACCAAGGAATCCATGCTTTATATGTTATCGAATAATTCTGAATTTCTTGCACCACATTGGTACAAATCTCATAACCTCCCGCTGTGGGCAGCGCATGGCACAGGTAAGGGGTGATGAACAGCAGCGGGCCAGCGCGAGGAAGTCACTGGGGATGTGTTTGAATGAAGCTTCTCATTCCCAAGGGAAAAAAAAAAGTACCCTGTTGGTGCAGCTGAGTGAATGCTAAGTGGATTTGCCTGGCCGTGCAGTGCCTGGCAAGGAAATGGGAGTGGGACAGGATGGCAAAGAGCAGTAGGCAAGCAGCACCAAAAACATCCAGCCTCTGGAAAGGATCAACCTGGAGAAGTGCTGGTGTCCCTGGTCCTTCCTAATTGCTGGTTTGCTTTGCTGAAAGTATGATTATGCTTCTTGTTGGCTTACCAGGGTGTAACCACCAAACAATGTCGCATCCTGTATTTGGATTTAATTAATTGGTTAATAAGATTATAATTAATGAAAATAAATTAAAATCACTTCAGTAATTAATTCACTGTAAACATTATTGACAACACTTCCTAAATAGTGTAAACTCAGATTTAAAGCTCTGGTTAGGAATACTGTGTCGCGGGATCCTTATAATTAGAGGTGGAACAGGGCTATTGGATTATTGAGCAGATCTGCGCAGAGGGGCAGGTTATGTGTCCATGTATACATGGGTTGGGATTTTTAGCTTATCAGCTTTCTGATACTCCTTAAAATGTGTCAGTGATGCTCCTCCACGACAGCCTTTTTTATTAAACTCATGAAAAATACATTTTCAGGTTTTCAGACATCCCCTTGGATTGTGGTTGTCTGAAATTTTACAGCCCATTTTTAGACACACAAACCTGGTTTTGTCCCCGAGACTTCACATCAGCCCCACTCTGGGTCCAGGCTGAGGACCTCTCCGAAAGGACAAGGAGCCTCGCGGCTCCACCAGCACTTCACTCTCTGTGTCTGTCTGAAGGGCTGAAAAACCTACAACCATAAAACACTGCTATCTCTTAGCGGTGTCGTTCTGCAGTGGCCTTTGGGATGAAGTCACCATCCCTGGAGTTGTTTGAAAGACGGGTTGATCAGCTTCTTAGGGACGGGATTTAGTAGTGGACAGGTACAGTTGGACTCAATGATCTCAGAGGTCTTTTCCACCAGATGATTCGATGATTCTATGATTCTATGATTCTATGATTCTATGATTCTATGAAGGGAGGTCCTTGAGCAATAACATTGTTCCCACAGCTCTGCTGCTCTCATGCCAGACTTTGGACTCTCTTGGGGCTTTGGCTCTGGATTCAAGCAACAGGATTTGGGCTGCAACATCTTTCCCCATTCCTTTTCCGTCCTTTACCCTGTGTTGTGATAGCCTGCAACATAAACAGTGAAAATGCTTGCTGCAAAGAGGCCTCAAACACTGTGTTTTAATTACAGTCCTCAAATTATAGGGTTGGTGTGTAACTAGAGGCAGAGCTAATTGTGTGCTCCCATCCTGTGCAATCAGCATTTGTAGGAGCTGGGAAAGGACAGCACATGGACGTGGCACCGCACACCCCCTTCCGCCAGTACCTCGTGTTTCCAACTCTGCTAACAAAGCACACTTTGCAGCCAAACAACAAAATTCAAGGCATTTGCAGTGCATCTTCTCCCTGCAATGTCTCAAACCCGGCCTCTGTTTTCTCAATGTAAAAAGCTAATCCTGTTAAAAACTTGTAAATTGAGAAACAGAGCCAGTGTCAGTCCGAATCTCCAGTCTCCTCCCAGGTGTTGGTTAAGATTAAGTGTTTTTCTTTTCTGTCCTTCTATGCAAACTGATAAAGAGTTCTTTTATCAGATAACAAAATGGTAAACATCAGGGTAAACAGGTTGGTAACAATTTTAGTGCTAAAAGATTAGGGGGAAAAGAGGTATTTGAACTTCAACCTCCTGTGGCCAACTCAGCTGTGTCTGGACACCCCCCAGGTTCCTCATCTCCGCTAATTGTAAGAGCGGATGGCTGAATGCAGTGTTTCCACCATGGGTTTGGGTGCTGGCATTGCAGCCTTTGGTGATCTCTGGGTGGCAAATGTAGGGCCAAAAAGAACCTACCCTTTGAGAAAAGGAAGCCATTTTCAGATATAACTGTCTTTTTTTTATTTGCTTGTTAATTAGTGGTCTGTGTGAGAAGGGCCCTGTACTGGCCTCATCCACCAGCACTTCCCAAAGGCTTGGCTGCACTGGCACCAATGTCCCAGGGGATGTGCAGGAGAATCTGGGGCATGAGCTGGCTCCAACACCCTTGCTTGGCACTGGGGCTCAGTGGGCATGTGGTGTGGAGTAGGTTTGCCCATGCGATGCTGCACGCTGCCACCACTGGTATTCCTGGGCTCTGAGCTGGCTCATTCAGAGCGCTTCATCCCTGGCTGCACGCTGCAATGTATCCATACCTAAAAATGCAGCAGACATGGGAGCAGCAGGATTTTACCCTGTGGGAGATTTGCTGTGTTGTTTTACACCTTCCAGGTTTTGTTGGGTAAATACATTTGGCAGAGAACAGGGCTGATCTCTGTGCAGAGTGGCCCCGGGCTCTTTGCAGACCCCAGGAATGCGGTGACCCATATTCCCTGGATCAAATAGCTGCACTCAGCAGAAGTCCTGGTATAAGGTACAGTGGCTTCAGGCTATCTTCACACCTGCCTGCCCCTAGGGCCGTGCAAACAGGGATCCAGCTCAGTGACTGTACAAATATTTGGACTGAACTCTCTGTAACGTTCCCAGACTGTGTGAGGAGTTTTGCCAAGCCCAGGCACACAGAAGCAACCCTGGGGAGCTCGCTCAGGGCTCTGAAGTGAGGAGATGGTTTTCTATATGGACAGCACTGCCTTGGTTCTCCTTGCAGCCACATAGAGATGTGGCACAGCACCCACCAGCTGGACGAGACCAGACCCTTTTTCTTCATCTACCTGGCAAAGTCACTGCTTTACCCTGTGTGCCCAGGCCTGTGGCTCCAGCGGGACGTGTTATGCTTGAATCCCACAAGAAAAGTGTCAATATCCAATGGACACAAGCAGAAGAGGTGCTGATTTAACTTTTGTTCTAAGGGACAGAGATCCCTTTAACAGACCTGCTTGCAAGGAGATGCTGAGCTTCCCAGGAGCCTCAAAAGGTGGGGTTTGCGTGCTTTGGGTAGCAACTCATTTTGGAGATGCGTTTGCTCTCCTACCACACCTGTGGGTGCGAGGTACAGTACGTGGTGGGTAGCACACTGTTCCCCTCACTGTTTTTGGCTGCAGGAGATTGCACAGTGCTAGAGTTGTGTTGAGAGCAGTGTGAAGGCTCAACGTGCCCTGTGTACAGCACATGTCCAGCCAGCCAGCAAACCAGCACGCAGCCCAGATGCTGCCTTCTGTTAGCTTTGCCTCTTCTTTTATACTTAAAGCATGCATCATATTTTGTGCTGACTTAATACAACATGGATAGTTGTACTTTCCAAGTAGCTGGCAACCCTTAATCAATGTTAATTGGCTCTAATTAGCATATGTTAATTAATGATATTTACTACAAATTAAAGGTATGAGTGCTCCCAGAGGGTTTCCTGTTCATCCAATTAGTGCCAATTAGTTGCAATTAACACGTGTAAATGAGATGCCACTGAACCCAAAACAAA
Source organism: Dromococcyx pavoninus (assembly GCA_033558185.1). Classification (NCBI taxonomy): domain Eukaryota; kingdom Metazoa; phylum Chordata; class Aves; order Cuculiformes; family Neomorphidae; genus Dromococcyx; species Dromococcyx pavoninus. The sequence goes on from JAUMJL010000719.1 coordinate 299,275, forward strand.
CAGCACATAGACTGCTGTACTTGCTTGCAGTTGAACTTGAGCACACGGTTGCAAGGGGAGGGGAGAGGGACTGCAGAGGGCTTTTAAATAACGGGAAGGTCTCTAACATCTATTTAAGCTGCCTCATTATGTCTTATGTTGTTTCTCACTCTGTGCAAGTGAATTGAAGGAAAGTTGATCTGAATAAAAGCCCTTGGCAGAATAAATGAGGCGTGTTTTCTTGTTTTGTTGGACCGTGAGAAGGACACAGCTCTCTTTTAAGAAAACTGCAGTGTTCATATTTGTACCTAGTCTGGGTTTGCATTTGGCAGGGGGCTACACAGCCCTGAAACTGAGCTTCTGCACCCGTCAGGAGCACAGAGGCGACCCAGCCTCGTACTCTGGTGCTGGTGAGACACAAGAGAAGCCATGGCTGTTCCAGAAGATGCCGATCATCTCAACCAGTTTCCCACTCTCCCCCTGTTGTTATTTTTCCCAGCCAGTCTTCAGCACTATCACCAAAAGGTGCGGTTTTCGGTACTTTTGCACTTGTTTTTTTGACCTGGAGATAAATACATCCACAAAAGTTTTTTGCCCTTGGCTTTGATTGCACATGCAATCTGCCAGGCAGCAGAACAAATTGTCATAATTGTGTTTAATTAAAAAGCGTAAATGGATTATCTTCAGGTAAGGATGATTTATTTAACTAATCAGTTTGATCACAGAGAGTGTATAGTCTGGAGATGGAAATCATGGGGGGAAAATGTGTAATTCCTTTTCCCATCAGCCCCAAAGTAAGTCAGGATTTTAGCACAAAAGCTAGCACAGAGAGAGGGGCTAAGCCAGGTGCACAACCCGTATTCCCGAGGGATGGTTTTGAACATACATAACCCCACATCTCTTGCACAGGGTTACTCTTTTCCTTTTACTTCTTGTTTTCAGATGAAAACAGCTGTGTGATCCCATTTTTGACGGTTTGTGCCTTACACTGTGGGCTCAGTCCTGGGCTCTACGGACACACAGCCTCTCCCTCAGTAAATACAGCAGGGTAGGGAGGATAACCCTGGGCGGGACAGAGCTGGCAGTGCCGCTGCAACCATTCCTGCAACTCGGTTTGGACACTGAGCCCAGGGCCAGGCAATATAAACACCAAACGAGCATAATCAATTGACTGTCTGCTTGAAAAGCTAAGTACTGGGTGGCACTGAAGTATAACTGCCATGTCATAAGTTTCTGAAACATCTCCAGAAGTGGGGTTCTTTGGACACTGATGTCCAGCTCAGACATCCTGAGCTTTCCTTTGGTTTTATGTGACAGCTTTTCACTTTTAGAAGGTTGAGGTGCTTTATGGTATGATGCAAAGCCTGCAGCCAGGGTTTTGTCACCTCCAGGGGCTGGCAAGGAGAAAAAACAAAGGGGAGATGCCAGCTAGCACCTAATCATCTGGAGTAGGATCTTTGCAGACCTCAGTCCTCACCTAAACACATAACAATTCCCTTCTTGTGGTTACGTGTTTGGGGAATTATTTTAAACCATTACTGCTGGGAAATAAGGCACCTGTGGCGTTTTCTGTTATTCCTGAGAAAATTCTCCTTGTGTTTAATAGGTGATGTTTAATAAAAATGAAAATGAGCTTATCCTGAGCAGGCATGCACACCAAAAGCTGGCATTTAAATTAGAAATTATGATTTAATAACTTGTCAAGAAACTCACCAATGTAACAGCGTGATAATTATTGAAAGGAGGCTTCATAAATACTGGAATACCATGATCTGTTATGAGAACCAAGCTCATGAACACCTGGTGATCTCTGCATGGGACTGAGCTGCAAAGCTGTGGCCCTCACCGGAAGTCCTACCCATGAGATCCTTAGGGAATCCCCATCCCGGGGATGATGTACCTTGAGTTTTTCTTGGTTCACAAGGTTGCATCATTGCACAACCAGTAGTGATGGGCATATCCAAGAGGTCCTCTGTGAGTGGGAAGGGCAGGCAGGAAACCACGGATACCTGAGCAGACCAGGCAGAGGTGGACAGAGGGGGCTCCCGCTCCGGGCAGAGGGGCTCCAGGTCTTCAGGACCAGGAGATGCATGCACGGTGCCATTTGGTGAGTTGGTAGTGGGGAGCTGGATACCTCGCCACGGCTTTAGCGGCAGCAGTGGCGCAGCCTGGGAGCACAGGGCCCGCTGCACCAGGACAGGGGCGGCGTTTGCAGTCGTGAGTGGGCTGACATAGCCAGGAGCTCAGCTGCGGAGAGTCAGAACGGGGCTGCTCAGCACTGGAGGCAGAGCAGACGGCGCATGTCGAGGCGCTGGGGCCAGGGAAGGATGTGACAGACGGTGCTGGAGAGCACGAGCGAGCCCACGCGGAGGGCGGCGCAGCTTTGCCTGGGGGAGGCTGGCCATGGCCCAAGGACATCGTTCAGTGTCCAGCTCTGCCACTGCCATGCTGAGCTGGCCCTGCCAGGCGGGCAAACACGGCTCCACCGCTGAAACCTCTGAGGTGCTGCTTAGAGACAGACCACGCTGCTGGGCAGAGACTTCTGTTTGAATAATCTGACAACCAAAAATATTTATAGTCTTAGGAGGTCAGGATTGCTCCTTTGTGTCCCCTGAGCCTCCTCTAAACCCTTGACTGATTTGCTAAGAAAAATTATCTTTGGTGAGGCCTTATTGTTTGAGTCATGGCCCATCTCTTAATTTAAACAAAATGTTCACATAAGGACTTTTTAATATATACTTTAAATTACAGTCTTGACTTTCTGTTGGTTGATTACAGCATATGACTCTCAGTTGGAAGGCCATTATTTCTGCTATGATTTACAAAGCAGTTAAAGCGAAATCTGTGTAATAAATATTGAAGCATTGCAATAGATAATTCCATGTATTTAAATGCAACAGACTCCTTGGCACGATGTTTGGTTGGCGGGACAGCATGAAAAACCCAGACAAAGCTACTGTCAGGCTCAGGTTTTGGTTTCTGGCTCAGCCTTGTGTCCCAGTGGGAGCCAGGCGCTGGGTGGACAGTGGCATTCCCATGGGAGCTGGGTGCTTGGTGTCTGGGTGGACAGTGGTGTTCCCGTTGGAGCTGGGTGCTGAGTGTCCTGATGGAGACTAGAATTCCCATGGGAGCTGAGTGCTAGCTTCCAGAGGCTGGCCAGCTCTTGGAGCTGAGGATCTTGGCTCAAAGTTTTCCCATTAAATGTCAGCAACTCCCATTATGCTGCTTATAGGTGATGTCGTAGCACACGTTGCGCCGTAGAGGAAGGGGGCCTTAAAACACCACCAAAATGTGTGCGTGGGAGTCCAGTGTTTATAGCAGATTCCTGCCATAAATTCAGGGAGTGGAAGTGGACACCCAATCCAGATTAACTGCAGTGAAGGAAAGCAAAAGAAAACTATACAGGGAAGCCAGAGATTTACTGCAACCCCCCACCACCATCCTGTGCTGTTCAGCAAAGCGCCACTATCTCCAGATAAATCACAGCAGCTGAGGAGAGCACATGGCAATAATGGGGGTTTTGGTGCGTCACCCATGGCTCGATACTGGCTGCTGCTGCTGCTGCCCTGGGGCTGCTGGAGCATCCTGGGTGCCAGCCTGAGGCACGGGGCTTGTGCTTCTCTCCCGCTGCAGATCCGCAGCCATACCCACAGACACGTGCAGCGTTAGCAGCTGCATGAGAAAAAACAATAATTGGGGTGACAGCTTCAGCGCCTGGGGGGGGTCCCTTTCTGATGCTTTTTCAGGCTCATCTGTAGTTCTTGCAATGGTGCAGAGATGGGTAACAGAGTGGTGTAACGTGGGGTGGCACAGTCACAGGACGGGGTTTATGGTTGTGGAGCTACAATGGGGTTGAGGAGCTGTAGCAGCTGCCTCTGTCACTGCCAGTGTGTCCTGGTGGTAGCTCTGCAGACAGGAGCTGTCAGAGCTCTCTGCAAGTCCAGCAAGCAGACCCTTGCCATCTTCAGTCCCTGGTGCCTCAGTTTCGTACTAGGAAACAGGGGAAACCATGCCTCCTCCCTCTTCTCCTTCTCTGTTGTGTTCACTCACAGTGTCGTTGTGCAATTATGCACCAACTTTGGGTTCAAATTAGAAGTGGTGTTGCAGAAGCCAGTGTGGCTGCACCAAGCTTGTGACTGAGAGCTGGAGCTGGTTTGAGGCCATCTCTTGCGCACATTCAGATCTCCTGTCCTGATGTGAACCCATCCCAGATGAAACCTCAGGATGCCACTGTAATGCAAATAACTCTTATTATTAACAATGGCAATCCAGAGTGGCCAGTGGTTTCCAAAATCATGTGAATCAGGGCTTTTCTGGCCCGGAGAGCTTTAGGAGAGGGTCTTCCTCCTTGCTGTCTAGGAAAGATTGCTTTGAAGAGGTGCTGTTGGTGGTGGTGATCCCTGGGCTGACCACCCCACTCTCCTCTGAATGGCAGCAGGATGTGCACACCTCTCTGCTGTGGGTGAACCAGCACCCTCAGCTCAGCCCAGCCCGTCTTCCTTGACTTGTTTGTGAACTTACGTCTGTGAACAGCTACTCCTGTTCCCACTTATATCCCCAGAAATCCAGATTAACTCTCTGGCTTTGCCCCTTCACCCTGTGTTTGCTGCACCCTGACCATGACAAGGACCTGGGACTGACTGGCTCCTGGCAGCGCTCCCTGCTGAGTTTGGCACAGGTACATCTCCCACATGCTCTCAGCAAAGTGTTTTTTCCTCGATTCTACCAGCTGTGTTGCACACGTGAACAGCTGGAACGACAGGAAATATTTTCATACAGCAAGTTCAACAGCAAAGGCACGATGGGACCTTATCCAGATCGATGCTGAGGAGAGGAAAGGTTACCATCGACTTTACTTGCCTTTGGGTCAGGACTTCAAAATAGCCAAATTGCGAATTTTATCTTAAATTGAATTCCTACCATAAATTCTGATTACAACTATTAAACTCCATGCATAATTAAGAAGTCCATCTGGGCTTCTCCCAACACTTTGCACGCAGAGCGAAGCAGGCGAAGGGGACTCCGTTTGGCAGCTCTCAGCTGACAGAACATCAGCTGCAAACTACTGTTAGGTGCAAACAGCCACACTTGAGTGATGCACAGAAGGTGGCTTGGGAGAAGGGGTGCCCGATGGTCACTTGTAGCAACCTCCATTGAAAGATCTTAAAGGATTATGCTTTAAAATCACAAAACACATCTCATGCAACTGGTTTATTTTCATTCTGTGATGGAGTGATAGAGTCAGGAGTAAGGATCATGATGTTCAGGGGATAATACAGCCAAATATTGGCTGAACCAGGGACAAAATTCACCCTCCAAGCCCTGCTTTCAGGCTACAGTCACTCTTGCTGGCATTAGGATTATGAACTCAGATTTTGCTGAAGAAATAAGTCTCATAAAAGTCAAGAAAATTTACCTTCAGTAGAAAAACATTAAAAACTGGCTTATCTTTGTCAACTTGTAGAATTAAAACATTTTTATATTTAAGCATCAGAAACAAAATAACTTTGGTTATTTCTCCTCTTTGAGATGTGTCCTTGTTCCTCAGTTGTTCCCAAAGTCTTGTTCATCCTTATTGTATGAGTGACCATACTGGAGGAAACTCTTGGGGACAGGGAGAGAGAGAGAAAGGTAAAATAACAAACTATGAAAGTGATGGGGAAAAATTGCTCTCCTGCTTCCTCTAAACCAAGAAAATGCCAAGAAAAAACTTTCCTACAGAATTTTCCAGTATTTTTCAGTGAAAAATATGTTTCCTTGGAGAAATTTCAGGTCATTCTATGACTAAATAGTGAGTCTGCTTATTATTCTGTCTGGTGCTCCAGCACTTTTTTTTTTAAGTGAAAACAACTTCAGAGAGAGAGAAAATCTCTTTGACACTAAAATCAAATAGGTGTGTTTGAAAGTAATTGGACTGGCCTGGAAAAAAATGCTTAGTCGATAATGTTGAATTATAAAATGACCACTGTGCTGTATGAGGGTGACCGGGGAGGCACGGTGGTGACCGGAGTCATGGCCGTGCTGGCATCATGCGAGGTGCAGGCAGGGAGGAGCTGCTGCCCATGCGGACAGGCAGGAATGGAGCAGAGTTCCTCATGCCCATCCCTCCCACACCTCCTGACCACAGTGCAAATGCCCTTCCTTGTCCTCCCCATCGTTTCTATCCGCTTCAGCACTTAATTAGACGAGGAGATGGTGGAGCGCTGCTGGCACCTCGAGAGCGCAATTATCTGGGCAGCATCCTCAGGGGCCACAGCTCCATGTGCCTAGATTGCAAACGATGGTGCTTTCCACTGGCTGAGATCCCTGCTTGCAACTTCTTGCTGGTGGAGCTGTTCTCTCACTCAGCTGTATCTGACAAGACTAAAATTCATGACTTATGAATCTGTAGGGCCAGACTGGCCAGGGAGTTTGGACCAAAAATTCATCTTTTCTTCTTTTTAGGAAATAAAATAAGGAAAAAAGCTTTTTGTTTCCTTTTTGTTTATTTTTGCTTTCTTCACCTTTTTCTTAAAGACCAAGGTATTGCACCTTCATTATCAAAAAGTGACGGTGTGGCCTGAAGCCCCACTGCACTGTAGGGCAGCTCTGTTTGGTGAGTCCTGTTGGGATGGGCTTGAGGTGCTTCACCCTTTGTGTCATCTTCTTCAGCCCAAGAAACACCAGCAGTTTGTCGCTGGCTCTGGCCAGGCTGCCATATCTCTCACCTCCCCTCCCCATCAAACATGGGGCACCGAGAAAGGTTAAATTCAGGTCAGCCCTCCCTGGTCACACGTTTCTGAAAGCATCCCTTGGAAAGCCGCAGGGATCCCCACGCCAGCGGTGCCCGCCGACTCCAGCAGCTCTGAGTCAAGGTGAGAACGGCGGCGGGTGCGGGGACCGCTGCGCTGAGGGTGGATTCCCAGCCCTGTGCTTCCTGCGCTGGGGTCCCCTGCAAACAAACAGAGCTTGTGGAGAGCTGGGGGCGAGAGATGGATGGTAAACAAATGCGCCTTTGAAGAGTGACAACAAAATAAATCACCCAGTTACTTTGTTGGCACACTTGATAATGCCGTTATCGTAAAGAAGGGGCCAGGAACGCCTGTGATGGTGCCGTGGCAGGGGCTGGAAGCTGCACACAGGACCATCCCCTTCTGCAGGGCACGGCGTTGTCCTCTGCCCATCTGGCTGGTTCAGAGCAGGTTCAGACTCGCAGAGCGCCAGTGAACCCCACATTAATTGGAGTGCCCATGCCCTAAAATGCAAACTGCTGATATTCCTGCTGGTGCAACCATCTCTCTCCTGTGCTGAGTGGTCAGAATTTCATCTGGTGTCATAACCTGACCTTTACCAGTGGCCATTGGTGTGTGGAATCCATTCAGCTCCACCAAATGTATCCTTGGCTCCACCAACCTGGAGCACCTGATGCAGAGACATCTGTGTTAATTTTTCCCTGAAATTCAACAAATTTGGGATCAGGGTCACAGCCTGGTCTGGAGGTTTATCCCAGGGCTGGAGAGATTTCTCCTCCTGGGTTTGCTTCTCTCCACCCGAGATGCACAGTTGTTCCCCAGCCTGGGAGCATGTGTGTCCATGTCCCAAAGATGCTTCAGCACCTCAACCCCATTGGTTTCAGGCTCATATTTGCTTAAAACTGGTGGGATTGGTTGATTTTGCTCCTGTGTATTTGCCAACTAAAGCTGAGCTGGGTGTCAGTGTCTCTGAAAATGGGCACAACCCTTTGTTTCCACTAAATCTGCGTAAAATCATGCCTTTACATGATGTGGCTCTGTGTAAATCCTGCTCCTGGCTGACTCAATGCAAATCTGAAGTAATCCTTCTTTTAGCTAAATTATGTGTATGCCAGACTCAACCAAGGCGGTGCAGGCTGCCTGTGCCCCTCCTGCCCTTCCCAGCACCCCAGGTAAGGGATTCATAGCTTTTCACTGGACCTGGGTGAGGCTGGAGGATGGAGAAGCACATGAGGAGGAGGCTTCTTCCTCCACCAAGAGCTTCAGCTCCACAGGTTTCAGTGGGGCTCCACTGGGACTTCTCAGTCCTCAGGAGTAAAGTTAAGTGGGTGCTTAAAAGCCTGGTCCTGAGGCACTGAAGTTGGATGTTTTCCTTTTGACTTGAGGAGCAGCAGGATCTGCCTTCTGGTCCCTGTGAATTTAGGGCCAGAGGGCTCTGTGCCTCACGCTGTCCTGCCCCTAACAAAAGAGAAGGCTGAGAAAAGTAAAGGAAAGGGGAATAAATATGGAGAAAAATGAGGAATGCTGAAGTGAAGTTGTGCTCATTCAGCTCCCTCAGATGCCCAGGTCTCCACCATTAATATTAAGCAATCCCTGACAATACCATTCTGCATTTTCTGAAAGAATAACTACCAGCTGGTAAACAAACCTGGAAGTGTACAAAATTCAGCAGGATGTCTCATCTGTAGAGGCTTTATGATAAATGTAACAAGGCAACAGCTCTGAAAAAAAAAATTAAAATGTAGAAAATTGACATTTGGAATTGAGCTGGGATGCACGCTGGAAACACTGGCGTCTTATCGACAAGGGGGGGAACCTGCAGCCCTTTCTTAAACCCCAACGATACAGGCTAATTTATATGCAGTTATTCACGTGTGCAGTAAATTCCAATTATGTTTACAGATGTCTGCTTAACATTTATGGAAAAGGAACCTCAGCATATCTGAAATATCCTTATAAGGGTTGGGACTGGGCTAGCTTTTTTTTCTTCTTTTTTTTTTACCAACACCAATTTAATTATATTTTGCTGATTTAAAAAAAAAATCCAGCTGAGTGCTCTGATAGAAGGTTTAACATCTAATGCATATATTTGGGTTGTATGACCACTTCAGAGTTGTTTTAACTGTATTTTTTTGTTTTCATATAAAACTCAGAAGTTGAGTTGATATTTTAGTCACACACAAAAAAAGTAGCAACAAAGTGTGGCAAAATGTGCACAGGCTTTCAGATGGCTCCCTGTTGTAGGTTATTTTTATTCTTTGTATTAGAATTTCTTTATTTGAAGGAAGGCTTTCACGGGTCCTGCGTTGCAAGTGCTGTGCTGTCAGATCCAGGGGTGGGATGGTCTCGCCCATCGCAGTGTGACATTTTGCCCTCCACTGTGTGAAGAAGCCTCGCATCAACCCTCTTTTTTCCCCATGTCTCTCACCCTTCTCTTCCCTGGACCTGCACATTTCCTTCTCCTCTTCTATGCACGTTCAGCTGCATTTTTATACCAGGTTGGGTGTTGTCACTGCTGTCGACTGTGGGGTTGGTGGGGCTGAATAATTCTGGGAGACACGGCGTGCAGGCAATCCCTACCTAGAGACCCCACAGCCTGGATGGATCGGGTCACACACCTGCAAGGATGGATTTTCTGGCTGCGGCAGTTGTAAGAAAAATGTGTATTTTCAAGATGTACAGGGCAAGAAGCAGCAGTTTTCTCACTTTCTTACTCTGGGTCTGGGCTCTAAAGGCGGCTGCAGCTCCTGGGAAGTGACAGCCCCACAGGGGACCTGGCACAAGCTGGACCTCAGCAGGGAATTTCCCCCAAGGAAAAGGATGGTCTGTGAGAATTCTCAAACTGCTGTTTTCAAAAGTTTTTCCTCCTCTTTCTCTCTCAATTTGAAACACTCATAGACTATTACAGTGCATTGTGTGAGCAGCACCACAGTGAGCAGCAACCTGGCTCTACAGATGTGTCCACCTGGGGACAGCGTGTGTCCAGCTGGGTACCAAGCCCCAGCCCAACCCCTGGGTGCCCAAGACAGGGATTTCCCCAGCGAACTAGTGGGTCAGCATGGTTTATTGGTGCCTACTACCACTCACTTTTCCTCTGGAGAGTGAAAGCAATGCACTTGCCTGCTGGGGCTCTGCAGCAATGCAGGAGTTACTCCAAGTTCCACCTCAGTGTCCTGGAGTGTGCTGGGACAGCATCAGGTCCCTGAACACGACTGTCCTTGTCTGTGTCCAGTAATTTGTTCCCAATATTGCTGGCTGGCCCATCAGCACAGCTGCTCGTGGTAGTAGTACGTGCACTGGATGTATGGAAAAGCTGTTCCATCATCATTTTCAAAGCTAAACAAGTCAGTATCTTACAAATGAATGTACCTGAATTTGAATAGGGGAATGGAAACCACGTTGGTATTTGGAAACGGCATTTCCCCCCCATATGGAGCACCAGTCCTGCAGAATATTAATCTGGGATTTTAAAAGCTACAGTAGGAAATCGTCTTTCCAGAGCACACACAGCCCTAAACCATTCCTCAAACACTGGAGCAACCAGAGGACTCTACCCTGTGTGTTTGCTTGTCCACCCTGCAGATGGAGGTGAGAAGGGAACCTTTCTGTGTGCTTCCTTTTGTAGGGGACATCATCTCCTGCAGGTATGCAGAAAAGTTTTGTTTTGAATTAACACCTTATTGATTTTGTGTAAAGACATCAGAGGGAACGGCAGCGAGCAGAGATTATGCGCAGTGAGTAGCAGGCGCCCATAGAGCTCCTTCAATCTGCTTTCCCACTGCTTTTCACCTTGTGCACAGACACCACAGTGATGGAGCTGCTATGGATGCTGTGGGCTGACCTTGCAAAGTGAAAGGAAACACTTTTCATCATGAGCTTTGGGGCAAATTCTCTGGTTTTATGGGAGAAACTATAACAGCCTAGAGACATAAAACTTGTTGTGGGTTTAGGTTGGTGTGAGAGTATGCAGACTCAAGAGATCCATCCTGCAGATCTGAGGTTGGGATGAGGACGAACACCCAAGCTCCTTTGCAGAGATTAAGTGACCCTTTGGGAAGCCATTCCAGCTGTCAGACCAGGACTGAGGGCAACAGGTTTACTATGTAGGATGCTGAGTGGGAAGAAGAGCCTGTCCTTGTAATCAGCAGCCCAGCACAGCAAGTGTTAATGAGAATTTCAGAGAGAAAGACCGTGCTGTCGTTAGAGGAACTTACTTGATTTGAGAGCATATGTGGAATAAATGTGCCATATTTTAAAAATGAGTTTTGTTTATTAGCCCACCTTTAAGGAAATAAATCGTACATCATTAGGAGTGATGTCTTCTCACCACCCATCTTATTATTAACACATTTATCTATAGGCATGCAAATTTCTTTCAGACATTTATTCTGGAATCTTATAGGCTTTACAAATATTAACTCATTGCAGCAATGGAGATTTTATTTCAACGACTGAAAAAACACATTGGTAGAGAATTGTCCAGACTCAAGAGTTGCTAGGTTTGAACATAGAGTCATGGAATGGCTTGGGTTGGAAAAGACCTTAAAGATTTAACTCCCTTACTATGGGCAGGGACACCTCCCACTGGATCAGGTTGCTCAAAGCCTTATCCAACCTGGTCTTGAACACCTCCAGGGATGAGGCAGACACGACTTCTCTGGGCAACCTGTGCTATGGCCTCTTCCCCACCCCAGTAAAAAATTTCTTCCTAATATCTCATCTAAATCTATCCTCTTTCAACTTAAAACTTAAAACATCTTGGGAAGTTTCCATTTTTATACACACATGATAATCACCACATTCCTGGCATGAGGCAGATCAGCACAGAAAGCTCCTTCAGAAAATAATTATCAATGAAAACAGTGTAATTTCACAGGACAAACATACTTCTTAAAACTGTTCACTAGGGTTTGGGGTTGCTCCTGAAGGAAGTGTAGAAATGCAGATTAATAAGGAACTCTCCATTTGAAGCAACATTTACTTGTTTGTAAGCAAAACAAGTTCCTGTGCCTTCATGGTTCTGCTGGTTCAGGTTGGATGCATCAGTCTCTGCTCTTCAGAGCCACCTTCACCTGTGCATACAGAGAGATGAGAAGAGCACCTTGGGACCTGGCTGATACAAAGTTCTCAGTGCCCGGTACCCTGGGAGTGACTAACTCAAAAATGAGTTGTGAAAGGCCACCAGTAAGGAGAGGAGCGGGGTGGTATCTCCCCAGCTGGCTGATCAGCTATTCTGGTTACGTAGCAACTTGTGCGTGTTTCTGGGAGCAGCTGACGTGAGAAGTTGTAACGTGCGATGTTAACAGCCTGCTGCCAGGAGTTCAACAAATAACCATGCACTGCAAGTACCAAACAGGAAAGAGACCAGTTCAGACTGTGGCATAACAAAGCCAGGGGTGAGCAGCTTTTCTCACCACATTTTTGCCACTTTGGGATGATAATGTCATTGTAGGGCTGAGTTTCCAGTGCAGGTGATGCCCTGCAGAGCGAGATGACAACTTCATTGCTGCCTGACTCCAGAACCTCATCCAGCCCTCTGCAGCAGCCCTGGGCGGGGCAACACAGACAGAGTCTGGAGCGGGGAGTGATTTCTCACACACCAGACAACACAATCAGGAAGGGAACTGCGAGGTGATGGAATCTGACGGGTGAAGTGTATCGACGTGGGAACTGGGAGATTTGGGTTGCGCCCTTCTTTGGGTGACCCTCAAGGAGCTGCTTCCCACCCTGTGCCCTCCCTCACTGCCTCAACAACACAGCAGCTCTGGCAGGATCTCCAGGCCTGGCTGGAATACAAGTGGCAATGATGCTGAGGAATTTTTTTTTTTTTAGAACTAGGTGTTTTTTTTAAAGTAAACTTCTGAGCATGGAGAATTGATCCTTGGTTATGCCAGTGTGCAGCTCTGGCCTGTGCAAGATACTCGTCCTGGAGTACAGCAGAGGACAGCAGAACGGCATCTGGCAGAACCCTCACAGCTCTTCCCCCAACTTCTCCTGGAAAAATTATTTGAAGCTAGTGAAATTTCACATTCTGCAACAAAATTATCTGGGTAATTTTGTCTTGAGAATGGTATATTTATGCACTTCAGGGTAATGGGATCGTGGCTGTGAACACCGTATCCTTGCTATAGTGTTGAAATAAGCTATATACTTGTACAGCAAAACTCAGAACATCACTTACTGCTGTACAAAGACAGGGAGAAGGTAACAGGGTTTTAAAACATGCATTTTTTTATAACAAAAAAACATATTTGGCTGCACCTCCTTACTGCAATGTTCCAGCTTTATGCCAGTGCAGTGGTGACCCTGTAGAAATCAGATGTTCAACTAGCAGCTCATGAGCAGTGCAGTGCTGTGCAGGGCTAACAAGCCCTGTCTGGAGCATGCCAGTGACCTCTTTAATTGCCTCCACACTTGCAGTGCAGGGACATACGAGCACTTTGAGCCACAGGCTCCCACACAGTCTCTGCCTTTTACCTGGCTCTTGTCCACCTGGCCCAAGCTGACAAAATGTTGAGCTGAGTTGCTGACACCTGGCAGCCAGAAACTTTGTTGAGTTCAAACTGCATTAAACCAGCTGCCTTGATTTGTGGGGATATGATAAAACGAGGAGAAAGAAGGGCACGTTGGCCAGAGCCTTTGCATCCCGTCAGAAGCCTTAAAATAGAAGCCTATATAAATAGGGTGTGACATAGGATATTATATAGTAACATGGTATCAATTTACAGAATCTATATATAGAAGATTAATCAGAGGTTGGAATTAAGCAGACAGATATAAATACAGCCAGGAGCTCTGGATTCATTTTCACAAGCAGTGAAAGAAGTTTGTGGTGCTGTGGTTCCTGGTCGAGGTAATGCTGTTTTATCCCCCTGAGCCAAGATCTGCTCCTGCATATGCAGCAGGTAGGCAGAGGGCAGTGCTGGCTTCCCACCAGTGCAGGCATATCATCCCTATATTTTGTTGGGATAGTCTTATTTGCTTTGATTTCAATTATTTTTCTCAAATGTTCTGCATGATGATGATGTTGTCAGACACCAAAAGCTGACATCCTGCTGATGACAAGAAGCTCTCTTACATTGGGAACCCTCTCCTCCAGCTGCTTGTAAAGGACAAATAACACAGCGGTGCTTTATGTGTACATGTATGGGAAGCTGCGACAGTGTTCAGCAGAGGAAAGTCCATGCAGTTACTCCTTTCTGAGCAGGAGGATATGCTCCTGCTGGGTAGGAAGGTACTGTCCACCCTCAGAAACAAGGAAAACAAACAGTGTGCCTGGATTCCCACAGCAGGTCAGCGGCAGGAGCGGAGGAAAAGTCTGGGCACCCTCTTCCCTCCGCCACTGCCTCTGCACAAAATCGCGTAGACATATGAGATAGGTGGATGAGATTGACTCTCACTCCCAAGGAAGTTCAGTGACTGTGAAATTAGTAAATTACACAGGCCCACAGAACTTAGAAAAACAATATAATCCTGAGGGTACTGAAATAATTAATTTGCTAATCAACTACACCTTGCTTTTTTAATTTGCAAATAGCACCGTGTTTTGTTTCCCCTTTTCAGCCACCTCAAGAAGAACAATATTCCAGGCAGCAAAGCCAGAGGGGCCCAGAGCAGGGCTGAGCACAGGGGCACAGCATCCCAGGGGCTGCAGAGCCCTGGGGAGCTGCTGCCTCTGCACTGCGGGGACCCCAGCTAGAGCTGGGCGGTGCTTTTCGGGGGGGGGGGGTCTCACTGTGCTCTGGATCCGGCCCCCAGATCCAGCCACCAACTTGTTAGGGAAGAGCCAGAGCTGCAGGGTTCCTGCAAATGTTTTGTGCTGGTTTGTCTTCTGGTCTTGCCACACCGTTGTTTGCTTTAAATCATTTCAAATGCGCAGGTTGTCAGACAAGACAATTAACATGGGGAAGGGGGAAAGTATTACCATCCATTATTTGCCATAACATGAATTTAAGCTGGGAAGTCAAATGATAAAATATGTGGTGAAAAGTGGTGGTGGTGGGAGTGCCTCAATGAGTAATAGCCCTGGGCTTCTGAGCCTTGAACTTAGCGTGCTGAGGAAATCCCCGAGGTCAAAAAGTATGAAAATTGTTGCAGCTTGGGGAGATATATTTTAAGTTTGCTAGAGGTCCTTGGAAAGCCGCTGCCGGGCTCAGGCGAAGAGGGAGAGACAGAGGAGAGGAGAGGAGAGGAGAGGAGAGGAGAGGAGAGGAGAGGAGAGGAGAGGAGAGGAGAGGAGAGGAGAGGAGAGGAGAGGAGAGGAGAGGAGAGGAGAGGAGAGGAGAGGAGGGGAGAGGAGAGGAGGGGAGAGGAGAGGAGGGGAGAGGAGGGGAGAGGAGGGGAGAGGAGGGGAGAGGAGGGGAGAGGAGGGGAGAGGAGGGGAGAGGAGGGGAGAGGAGAGGGAGAGGAGAGGGAGAGGAGAGGGAGAGGAGAGGGAGAGGAGAGGGAGAGGAGAGGAGAGGAGAGGAGAGGAGAGGAGAGGAGAGGAGAGGAGAGGAGAGGAGAGGAGAGGAGAGGAGAGGAGAGGAGAGGAGAGGAGAGGAGAGGAGAGGAGAGGAGAGGAGAGGAGAGGAGAGGAGAGGAGAGGAGAGGAGAGGGTGCTGTGCGGCGGTGGGAGCGGGTCCAGAGGGTCGAGAACTGCACCAGAGGGTCCGGAGTGGGTCCAGGGGGTCCCCAGGGACACGGGGAGAAGCGCTGGCAGCGCTGCTGTAGCCCCGGGGTCCCCGCTCCGCTCCAGCTCTTCCTCTCTCAAACTCCTACTCCCGTCGCGCTGACCACGCGGCTGGATTTATGGAGAGAGATGTTTTAGCAGAAATCCCCCCGAGTCTCCCATCAGCCCTAAATCCCCAGCCCGCTCTCCCTGGGAGACCTCATGACACAGAGCATGCCAAAACAGCTTCGTTTTGCCTATGCATTAGCAATCTATTTTACCTTTTTGACATCTCTCACACATAAAACCGTAAGAGAGAAATAAAATATCTGTCTCTGGGCGAAAATAAAGCTTTGCCTCCCTCCTGATCTATAGGATATAAAATAAAGCCATGGCTTTGATAGTGGCTTTTCCTTATACCGGAGTTGCTTTTGCACACACGGAGACAATGAAGATGGATGAGCCGGGATCGGTGCATCCTCCTGGGGTTTGTTTCACCCTCTTTTTTTATAGTCCCCCCCCCCCCCGCCCCCGCCACCTCTTTACTTTTCTTTCTTTTCTCTTTTATTCGTCTTTTATCTGCCCTTTCTTCCTTTAACAACGGGAAGAGCGCCGTTCGGCTGTCACACACCCGCCTCCCCTCCGCCCTGCCCCGCTCCTGCCGGGCCCGGTGTAGCACCCTCTCCCCACTGCCCCAGCGGGACCCGTTCCTGGGGCGCTCGGGCCACCACCAGCCCTTTCCCGGGCGCTTTCCTGTACCCACCGGCAGCTCTCACTCAAACGCAGGAATACGCACCTCGGATTTGTAATTATTTATTAACTATATTTCCCATAAACAATGCATGAGCTTGGAGTGTAAGCGACAACATTTAGCGACGTGGAAGGAAAGCCGGGGGGGCTCATCAAGGTGGGGGGGCCAGGAAAATAAATAAGGAAAGGGAAAGGTGGGCGAAGCCGGAGCGGGACCGCCCGGGCGTGTTTACCCTCAGCATCGACCCGAGGGTGGCAGAATAAACCGGGAACCCCTAATACATAGTTTAAAGAGCTCTTTTTTTTTTTTCCCCACAAGCTCCTTTAAAACAAACCTGGCATGGCGCGATGGATCCCGTCCAGCAATGGGGATGTTCTACAGGCTTAATTACATCTTAACTTCAATATTTGTTTAGTGCATTAACCGCATATATATTTAATCAGGCGGAGGCGCTCTGCCTGCGGGGAAAGTTGGGGGGGGGGTGTATCGAGGGGAGAGGGGTGACCCCCACCTCTTCCCATGCGATGAACCCCGAAGCGCTGCCCAGGCCGGCGGGGGATGGTCCGAGTGCCGCGGCATTCCCGGAGAGCCGAGCATCCCCCGCCGGACCGGGCAGCGCCCACCGGGATACGGAGGGCTCGGAGCCGGGGCTTGGCGCTGCCTCCCCACCTCGTTTGGGTCTGGCATGGCGAGGGGGACGCGGCTTCTGCAGCTCATGAAAGCGCCCCAGCACGGGGCATCCCGGCATCCCGGACACGGGCGTTGAGAAACGTTGCGAGGGAAGGAAAAATAAAATAAAAACGGGGAAAAAAGAAAAGCTTCGTGCTCTCGGGGGGTGTATACGGGAGGAAAAGTGGCTGTGCCCGGGCAGGAGGGTAGTTTCTTCCTCGGCTTCTCTCGGGGGGCTGGAACCGCTGGAGATGGGGGAATGGAGAGACTGGAGACAGGGGGGTGGAGGGGATGGGAATGAGGTGATGGAGAAGCTGAGGATAGGGGAAATGGAGAAGCTGGGAATTGGGGAATGGAGAGGCTGAGGACAGGGGAATGCACCAGTCGTGGTCCCCGGAGCTCCGGCAGCAGCCCCGGCCAGCTCAGTGTCCGGTCAGAGCGGGCTCCCGTGTTCGTACAGCACCAGTGCCGCGGAGAAGAGAGACAAATCCCATTACCGAGCTCAGCGGTGTAGAAAGGCTGATGATAAACAGGGTGATGTTTAACTAAAAAGATGGGAACTACACCAATAAAATGCAAATTCAAAGTCGCCTGAAAGGGACTTTTAAAGAAATTCTATATTAGATTTAAAATAAATTTGAGATTTTTTTAAGAAAAAAACCCTCAATTTCCCACTTTTCCTGCTCCCGGGTTGGGCGTGGATGCTCGGCTTTGGACCCCCCCGGCCGGCTCTGCCCGGGGTGCGGGGGGCTGAGGACTCGGGCCCCGCAAAGGGTCGGCCCGGAAGAATTGCAAAATACAATGAAAAACAACAAAAAATGAACGTGGACAGCCTGCCGTGGAGGGAAGGGGGGTTAGACGGCAACCCGGTGCTGCCGTGCCCTCCATCCCCGTGGCCGGGGGAACTGGGGATTTTCCCTCTCTCCCCAGAGAGCAGAGGAGACCTGTGGGAGATTGAGGTTGGCGAGTGTTTCCTTTCGGAGCTGGGAACAGCGCTGGCATTTCGGCTCTCGGACGCCTGCGCTGAGTCGGGGTCCCCGATCGGGGAAAGAGGGAGGCGCACCCACAGTCCCCAGCGCCCCGGGGGCGCAGCCTGGAGTTTCAGTTTGCGTTTGCTTGGGCAGGGATTCCCGCCGGTAAATCCTTGCTGCCCGCCTCACTGCAATGGGACAGCGGGAACCCTCAGCTCCCTCCCAACCCCCCCAGGACAGAGCTCCGGTTTGGGGGAGGGAGGGGCAGAGATCTGTCGGGGGGAGGGCAGGGCTAACCAGATGCTAACGCCTGGGAAAGGGGAAAGAAAAACAACAGAAAATCGCTGTTAAAAAGCGTTGCTTGATGGACACGGGATGCTCATCCCCTCGCCCTCATTCATCCCCACCAACACATGGCACCGGGGGGGCCATGGTCCCAGCAGCGCGGTCCCCCGAGCAGCCCGCAGCTGTCGCCTTCCCGGACGCCGAGCGGGGCCGCCCCGCATGAGAAGCGGCCCATATGGGGGGTGGGGGGCGAGAGAGAGGGAGGACACGCAACCCCCCCCGCCCAGGGCTCTATTGATCCCGGCAAAGCGAGCCAACAGCTGCGCGAGGGCGCGGAGAGCCCCGACGGGGCGGGGAGGGACAGGGTACGGGAGACTTGAGCGGGGAGTGGGATCGCAGAGGCAGTCCCGGGGCTTTTAAACATCCGCAGGGACACCGGGGCGATGCCCCGACCCCGCGGGTTGCCCCGGCCCACGAAGGTTCCGCACCCTCGGCATGAGCGGCGGGCAGAGCGCGGAGCGTTTTCCTATTTATTTTCCCTATTTCTTCTCCCCCGCTCCCCACGCCTGTCCGAGGGAAAGGGAGAGCGTGGGGTGTTGCGGGGGTGCAGCTCGGGTTTAATTCCCCTTTTAATTCCCCAGGCATCACCCAGCCTGGGAGAATCCCAGAACGGTTTGGGTTGGAAGGGACCTTAAAACCCATTCAGTTCCAACCCCCTTGCCATGGGCAGGGACACCTCCCACTGGATCAGGGTGCTCAAAGCCCCATCCAACCTTGCCTCGAGCACCTCCGGGGATGGAGCAACCATGACTTCTCTGGGCAGCATGTGCCAGGGCCTCACCATCCTCACAGGAAATATTTCTTCCTAAAAACTAATCTACATTTCCCCTCTTCCAGCTTAAAACCGTTCCCCCTCATCCTATCCCTGATAAAGAGCCAGCCTGGCCTGAAACTTCCCGAGCGATGGGGCAGCCACCGTTTCTCTGGGCAACAGAGAGGGGAAGGGTTGCCCTGGGGGCCAGGAGGGGCTGCGAGGAGATGACACCGCCCGCGAGGGGCTGAGAATTCCCGGCCCCGCGAGCCGCCCCGGCCGAGCCCCGGGAAGGGGAAAGCAAATGGATTTTTATTTGCTAAGGAAAAAACCAAGTCCACCCGCGGCGGCCGGAGCCGATCGGTCCCAGGCGGGCTCTGTGGGCGCCGGCAAAACGGAATCGCCGCGGAGTGGCCGATGCTTTGGCCCTCCCCGCACTTCGAAGCGCCCCGCGCTGCCGGCCCGACCCCTCTGCACCTTTTCCGCAGGGAAAGGCGAGCCCTGGCGGGTTCCTTCTTAGCGAGGCGCCCCGCTTCCCCCCGCAGGATGCTCTTTTCGCCGAATCGCAGGATGCTCCCCACACCGCACCATGGAATGCTCCTCTCCCCACACCGGGAGATGCTCCGCACTCCGTAACGGCCCGCGGGATTGCTCCATGCCCTGCACTGCGGGATGTTCTCCGCACCGCATCATGGAATGCTCCTCTCCTCGCCCCGCGGGATGCTCTTCTTCCTGCATCCGTGGGATGCTCTGCTTCCTGCATCCGTGGGATGCTCCCTGCCCCGCAGCGGGGATGCTCCACTTCCCGCACCACACCGTCCCGTGGGATGCTCTGCTCCCCGCATCCCACCGCGCGATGCTTCCTGCACCGTGGGAAGTTCCGTGCCCTCGGTGCCCGCCGTTTGCGATGGGGGAACCCGCGGTAAACCGGGGACTTGTTTGCCGCCGCTTCCCCACCGCGTTGCTCGGGAACGGCCTGGTGAGTCGCTTTACCGGCTGCAGCTCCCTTATGGGAATGCGAGCCCCCTCTCCGCGCCCGTCGGCACCCCGCACCCCCCCGCCTCCGCGCCCCGGCACCCCCTTACCCGCTGCCACCGGGGTCCGAGCAGGGCGCGGCGCGGGCCGGGCCGGGCGGTACCCGGCGGGCTATAAAGGGGCGCGGACGCCCCGTCCGGCGGCGGGCGCGGGGCGGGGGGGGGGGGGAACGGGCGGGTGGCAGTGTTACCGGCGACGTTGGCGGCGATTGGCCGGGGCGCGCCGTGACGTGTGCGCGCGGTGCATAAGGCTGCGGCGGCGGGGCTGCCGGGAACATGCAGAGCGCCCTGCGCTGCCGGGACGGCGCGGGCAGCGCCGCTCTCCGCCCTCCCCTCCGCTCCCGCCGCCACCGCGGGAGGCGCGACACGAGCCGGCAGCGCCCGGGCAATGCCTCGGCGGGAAGGCGGGTAGCGGGGTGCGGGGGTTGGCAGGGACCGGGCACCGCGGGGACGTCGAGGGAGAGAGAGGAGGACGGAGCCGGGCACTGCGGAGCATCCTCACCCCGCGTAAGGACGGCGCGTAGGGCCATGTCGCCGCGGCAGCAGCCAGAGCCCTTCTGACCGCTGCTCCACCTCCCGGCTCCTTATTTCTTGTTTTTTATTGTTTTTTTTTTCCTCCTTTGATTTCTCTTTGGGAAAAAGCACTTTTGACTCCTGACTGCTCTACCTCAGACCTGAGAAAAAACTCGTCACGCTTGCTTTTTTTTTCTTTTTTAATTGTTGATTTTTTTTTAATTTTTATGAGCGCCGATCTTTATAGTCGTTGTTGTTTTATTGTCGCTGTTATTATTATCATTATTCTCGTTGCTGTCGTGGTTGGTAGCAGCCGGGATTCTGCGGTTGTGTCGAAGCTCTGGTCTCCTCGGGCAGTGGGTGGTTTCTCCTGTCTATCCCTCCTAGGACACTCGAACGAAGATTTTTCTTCCTCCCTTTCTTTTTCTCCTCCTTCACTTCTCCAAGGCTTTTAAAAACAAACACACTCAAAAAAAATTAAACCAACGCCGGTGTTGTCGTCTTTAAAAAAAAACAAACATTTTTATCGTTTTTATTTTTGTTTTTGCTTGACATCTGGGAAACCAATCCCCCCACTCTCAGAAATAACCAAAGACAATGGTTCACTGTGCAGGCTGCAAAAGGCCAATCTTGGACCGGTTTTTGTTGAATGTACTGGACAGGGCTTGGCATGTAAAGTGTGTTCAGTGCTGTGAATGTAAATGCAATTTGACAGAGAAATGCTTTTCGCGAGAAGGCAAGCTTTACTGCAAAAACGACTTCTTTCGGTAAGTACCGGACTCCCGACCGCAGCCGTAGCTCCTTCGCATCTATTTTTCATCTCCCTTTTTCCTTTTATTTTTTTCCCGTTTGTTCCTTGTGTCCCACAAACGTCCCTTCCCTCCCTTTCCCCCTGCAACGCAAACACCTCCAAACCCCGGGGCATCCTCGGGCTGGGCGGAGATCGGGGCTGGGGAAGTGACCCCCGGGAGACCCTTCGGGGCCAGATGCGTCCGAACTCGAGTTCCCCAAAGTTGCCTCGGAACTCTTGGACGGGCGGAGCGGGAGGAAGGTGTGAGGGCCCAGTGCTGCAAGGAGGGGACAACCCCGCTGCAGCGCTCACCGGGGCTTCCCAGTGCCTCCTGTCAAACCAGGGCCGCCCCGGAGGGCACTGACACCACCTCCCCCTCCCCCCCCCCCCCCCCCCGGAACGGATTGATGGAGCGGTCACCAGCACCGCATCCCGGCGGAATAAAGAGACTCCCGGGATAAATCCTGAGCCCCTGCCCAGCCGAGACCCGCAGGCACAGCGGGAATAACGGCGGGGACCGCCTCGAGGCCGGGATGGTCGCGGAACCCTGTACCGCCTGGGCTGTCCCGAGCCCCGCCACTCCCCCCCGGGTACCGGTACCGGCTGCCACAGCCTAGGTGCGGGACCGCGGTCCCCAGCGCCGGCCGAGCCGGTCCCGGCAGCTTCTCCAGCCTCCACCGATTAATAACACAAAAATATCTGCTTCATGTTTACCCGGTGTTTAATTAATCCCCGAACTCCATCCTCTGCCGGCATCGGGGCTTTTAAAATTATTTTTTAAAGATATCTTTTCAGGCATTCGTTCGGGAGAGACAATGCTCTGGATGGGTGTTTTATTTTGTTTTATTTTATTTCATTTTAATTTATCTCATGTCACTCTGCGCGGCCCGGCAGGCGGGATGCAGTGGCGGCGCGGGATGCGGGAGATGTGATGCCTGCGCGGATATGTTGTCTGCGCGGGCGCTGCTAAGCCCCTTTCCGGCCTCTCCCCGCAGGTGTTTCGGGACCAAGTGCGCGGGCTGTGCCCAAGGCATCTCTCCCAGCGACCTGGTCCGCAGGGCGCGAAGCAAAGTGTTCCACTTGAACTGTTTTACGTGTATGATGTGTAACAAGCAACTCTCCACCGGCGAGGAGCTCTACATCATAGACGAGAACAAGTTTGTCTGCAAAGAAGATTACTTAAATAACAGCAATACTGCCAAAGAAAACAGCCTGCATTCAGGTGAGGGAGCGCGACCGGGGCCACGCGGGCGGGGATGCGCTCAGCCCAGCTTCTCCGCGGAGTGAGAGCCGCTCCTCCATCCTCTCCTCTCCTCTCCTCTCCTCTCCTCTCCTCTCCTCTCCTCTCCTCTCCTCTCCTCTCCTCTCCTCTCCTCTCCTCTCCTCTCCTCTCCTCTCCTCTCCTCTCCTCTCCTCTCCTCTCCTCTCCTCTCCTCTCCTCTCCTCTCCTCTCCTCTCCTCTCCTCTCCTCTCCTCTCCTCTCCTCTCCTCTCCTCTCCTCTCCTCTCCTCTCCTCTCCTCTCCTCTCCTCTCCTCTCCTCTCCTCTCCTCTCCTCTCCTCTCCTCTCCTCTCCTCTCCTCTCCTCTCCTCTCCTCTCCTCTCCTCTCCTCTCCTCTCCTCTCCTCTCCTCTCCTCTCCTCTCCTCTCCTCTCCTCTCCTCCTTCTCCCTATCCTCTCTCCCTGTCGCCCCGCGATCGCCGTGTCCCCCCCGGCCGCTCCCAGGCTGCCCGTGACCCGCTTTGCTCTCCGTCAGCCACCACCGGCAGTGACCCCAGCCTGTCCCCGGACTCCCAAGACCCTTCCCAGGACGACGCCAAGGACTCGGAAAGCGCCAACGTATCCGACAAGGAGACGGGCAGCAACGAGAACGACGACCAGAACCTGGGGGCCAAGCGGCGGGGACCCCGCACCACCATCAAAGCCAAACAGCTAGAGACTCTGAAAGCCGCCTTCGCGGCCACCCCTAAGCCCACCCGACACATCAGGGAGCAGCTGGCGCAGGAGACCGGCCTCAACATGCGGGTCATCCAGGTACCCCCAGGCACCTTCTCCTCTCTCCTTTCCCTTCTTTTCTCTTCTCCTTTCCCTTCTTTTCTCTTCTCCTTTCCCTTCTTTTCTCTTCTCCTTTCCCTTCTCTTCCCTTCTCCTTTCCCTTCTTTTCTCCTCTTTCTCTCCTTTCCCATCTCTTCTCCTCTCTCCTTTCCCTTCTTCTCTCTTCTCCTTTCCCTTCTCCTCTCTTCTCCTTTCCCTTCTTTTCTCTTCTCCTTTCCCTTCCCCTCTCCCTCTCTCTCTCTTCTCCTTTCCCTTCCCCTCTCCCTCTCTTCTCCTTTCCCTTCTCCTTTCCCTTCTCCTTTCCCTTCTCCTTTCCCTTCTCCTTTCCCTTCTCCTTTCCCTTCTCCTTTCCCTTCTCCTTTCCCTTCTCCTTTCCCTTCTCCTTTCCCTTCTCCTTTCCCTTCTCCTTTCCCTTCTCCTTTCCCTTCTCCTTTCCCTTCTCCTTTCCCTTCTCCTTTCCTTTCCCTTCTCCTTTCCTTTCCCTTCTCCTTTCCTTTCCCTTCTCCTTTCCTTTCCCTTCTCCTTTCCTTTCCCTTCTCCTTTCCTTTCCCTTCTCCTTTCCTTTCCCTTCTCCTTTCCCTTCTCCTTTCCCTTCTCCTTTCCCTTCTCCTTTCCCTTCTCCTTTCCCTTCTCCTTTCCCTTCTCCTTTCCTTTCCCTTCTCCTTTCCCTTCTCCTTTCCCTTCTCCTTTCCCTTCTCCTTTCCCTTCTCCTTTCCCTTCTCCTTTCCCTTCTCTTCTCCTTTCCCTTCTCTTCTCCTTTCCCTTCTCTTCTCCTTTCCCTTCCCTCCCCTTCTCTTTTCCCTTCCCTTCTCTCCCCTTCTCTTTTCCCTTCCCTTCTCTCCCCTTCTCCTTTCCATTCCCTTCTCTCCCCTTCTCCTTTCCATTCCCTTCTCTCCCCTTCTCCTTTCCATTCCCTTCTCTCCCCTTCTCCTTTCCATTCCCTTCTCTCCCCTTCTCCTTTCTATTCCCTTCTCTCCCCTTCTCTCCCCTTCCCCTTTCCACAGCGCGGGACCGGGAAAGTCCATCGAAATCGTAGTTATCACTGCGGCCGACAGGCAGGGGCAAAGCCGCGGGGCTGCTTTTAGTCCTAAAGAAGCTGTAAGCGGTACCGAATTTAATAACCATAAATGTGAGGGGTTAATGGATAAATAAGAACGACAATGTGCCGGAATTATTTAAAGGTTTATAAAACCACAGCGCTGGGGGTAATGGGGGGTTAAAGGACCATTAAAGATGAGGTTACATTGGAGAGTCTCAGTGTGAGGGTAATTAGGAGTAATCTTGTCAGGGTAATAAGAATTAACTCCATCATTCTTGACCCGCGGGGCCGCTGCCACGCGTGGTCTCGGACCGTTCGGAACGAGGGCAGCGAAAAAGAGCGACCAAAGGTGGCGGGGATCCCAGGGGAGCCCCGTCCCGCCTGACCGGCACATCTCCCGCCAGGTCTGGTTCCAGAACCGGCGCTCCAAGGAGCGGAGGATGAAGCAGCTAAGCGCGCTGGGCGCCCGCAGACACGCGTTCTTCCGCAGCCCGCGCAGGATGCGGCCGCTGGTGGACAGGCTGGAGCCCGGCGAGCTCATCCCCAACGGGCCCTTTTCCTTCTACGGAGGTGGGTAACGCGCTGTCCCCGCCGGCCCGCGCCGTTCCGTGGTGCCCCCTCGCCGCGCCTTTACGTCTTTTTCCGTGTCGTGATGTCTTTCGCCCGGTCGTGGTACTCACATTCCCCCTGCATCGCGCTCCTGGGTTCTCTGCCCACCGGCGCCGCCCGAACCGGCGGGGTCCGGGGTCCCCGGGGAACGGATCGGGCAGCCGGGGGCTTTCCTCGCCCCTCGGAGCCCGGCAGGGATGATTCCCCTCCACCCCGGGGCTGCTGTTGCAGCGGGACACGCGCATCTCTGCAGGGCGGGCCGTTCCATTCCTGTGTCCCCGGGAGTTTTTGAGGATAAGGCTGTTTCATTTCGGTGTCCCCGGGAGATTTTTCGGGGCCAAGCGTTTCATTTCGGTGTCTCGGGCGTTTTTCGGGGCCAGGCGTTTCATTTCGGTGTCTCGGGCGTTTTTCTGGAAGGGGTCGTTTCATTTCGGTACCCACGAGTGTTCTGGCAGAGCGGGCTGTTTCATTTCGGTGTCTCAGGTTTTTTTTCTGGAAGGGGTCGTTTCAAGTCGGTGTCCCCAGACGATTTTCCGGCGCCAACCGTTTCACTTTGGTGACCCCGGGCGTTTTTTGCAGAGCGGACCGTTTCATTTCGCCTCTCCCAGGCCCCCCACCCACCCCGCGGTGGCCGGGAGCTCTGCTGGAAGGGGGTCGAGCCGAGCCGTTTCCCGCTGGGCTCAGCCGACAGCGGGTGGCATCGCGAGGCACCCAACTCAGCGCTCGCGTCCCCACTCTGGGTTACCCTGAGCGTTACCACCCCTCTGTCTCTCCTTGTCCCCCAGATTATCAAAGCGAGTATTACGGCCCTGGAAGCAATTACGATTTCTTCCCGCAAGGACCTCCTTCATCTCAAGCTCAGACCCCCGTGGATCTCCCCTTCGTGCCCTCCTCGGGGCCGTCAGGCACCCCTCTGGGGGCCATGGAGCACCCCCTGCCCGGACATCACCCCTCCAGTGAGGCTCAACGCTTCACTGACATCATGTCACATCCCCCCGGAGACTCGCCCAGCCCCGAACCCAACCTGCCCGGGTCCTTGCACTCCATGTCCGCAGAAGTTTTTGGCCCCAGCCCTCCCTTTTCTTCGATATCCGTCAACGGTGGTGCTAACTATGGCAATCACTTGTCACATCCACCAGAAATGAATGAAGCAGCTGTGTGGTAGCTTTAAAAACGAACTGGGTCTAAGTAAGTGATGATCATCTAGTCTGCTTATTGTTATGGTGTACAGAAATGAATAAATATAACATCTCTCCTGCCCTAAGACAATATTACCTTGGGAACGAACTGAATCCCACCACTCCAAGGCAAGCTTTGCTCTAGACCAGGACAATCTCCATGTTATGGTTGTATCAAACAAGCAAGGGGACTTTTTTTTGTACCATTGACAAAGAAACTGGTGAAGCTGTACAGTAAAGTGCTGCCCTGCCGTAGGATGGCGTGAATTTGATTACCCTGTTGGATGTCATCCTAAGAGCCACAATCCTTAGAAACTTCTCATTAAAAAAAAAAAAAAATTGAATGAAGGAAAGGTCAAAGGAAAAAAAAAGGGGGAAAAAAAGCTTCAAGAACTCTAGCGTTCCCAGTTAAGGATGGTTCTGGCATTCTGAATTTGTTTGTTAATTTTTGTCTCTCAGAAAGTTCAACAACGAGAAACTCTTTTTAGCTTCAGCCATTTCAGCCTGCTGACTACCAGGTGGGACAACTTTCTTTTTTTTCCTTTCTTGTTTTTGTTTTGTTTTCCAAAATAGCAAATACTAAATGTTAAGCCCTCAGCACCAACTCTTCTACCTTCACAAAGCTACACGTACAAAACCTCCTCATCATAGCAAAGGTCACCACCCAGACCTCTAACGAAAATGACTTGAAAACAGACAAACAAAAAGTATTCTACCTTCACAGAGAGAGAAAAGCTAAACAAAAAGACTCTATTGAACTAAAAACAGTCAACTGTTTACGTCTAATGTTAAATTCAGGAGTTCAATGTTTTACTAATAAATCTTGTTTTAGAACCTCTTGTTCAAAAGCAAAATATTTTGAGCAACCAACCAAAATAGTTCCTTTTCTTTTCTGTAGATGTTATAACAGATTGCAGGGCTTGTGGTTCACTGTGCTAGTTTGTAAAAGGTGTTGTTTACAGAAGGCAAAGAAAAAAACCCCACGAAACCCAGACAGTTGCCAAATAAAGTAAATATATAGCACAAATACTGTAAGGTGCTTTGCACCAGCAACCCGAGAAGGTGTTTAAAAAGTATTACAAGGTTAAAAACAAACAAACAAACATCTTTGCTAATTTTTAGTCCTGTTGAACATTCATGGAATTGTTAATATGACTTATATAGACCCACACAGGTTTTATTTTTGTGTCTTTAAAATAAAAGTCCAAAATATTTAAATTTTATGGTCAAATATGCAGTCAACAGCTGCTACTTTTTTCTTTATATATTAAATTTCTCATATGTCTTTTATTGTTCTAATAAACCTAAGCTTGTGTGACCTCCAGTGCATATTAGACCATTCACTGTATGAATGAAAACATGTTGGATAAAATTTGTGCGTTTTTAATAAAATTAGAAAATCTGATGTTTAGATAACTTGTGTTTCATTTGATGTTTTAAGCAATTTTAAATGGATTCTCTTGAGTAAAATAGCCCTGAGAAAGACTGATCCACTCTGCTGATAATCCTGTATAGCTCTTTTGCGTTGGTGCAAGTCTAAGCCCTGGTGTCGATGCAGATAGCAGTCAGTGGCAGCTCCAGCCTTTCTTTCCATCTGCAGCCTCAGCTGTCAAAGTGCAAATAATACATTTCACTGTATGTTAAATTTCTAAATCAGAAGCTAATCAAATTATCGAAGATATTAATTTATCCTTGGTTTATGCTAAGAGAAAATATATCCAAAATGCTTATTTTGTGCATAAACAAAAATGTATTGTAAATGTAAAAGACGTGCAAATATCTGGTTTTTAATTGACCCATATTTAGTTAAATTTGCTCTCCAAAGGTAATTTTTCTATTTTTTTTCTAATTGGATGTTTTTGAATACTGCATAACCTCAATGTCATAAAAGTAATTTTAATCCTTTTTTAGAGCTGATACAAAGTCAATTGTTTCGTAGCCTTTGCTGTATATGGAGTTCTTTGAAGGGCGGCGGGGGAGAATGCTTTGCACTAGATACATACTAATGTTCTTGGAGGAAAATGAAACAAAACAAAAAAATCTGCAACCTTGTGAAATGACAGATTTAATGGTTTAATTATATATTATTGCAAAATCCCGAATACTCAGTTCTTCAAAGTCTCACTGATTCGGAGAGGACTTTGACCCGTGTCAAAAGCAAAGAATTAGTTTCTGTCCTGAAAAGTCACTGGTTTAAATGTTTTCCACCTGCTGAGCTAATAGAATGGGATGAACTATAATTGTATATTTTCCTTTGTCTCTCAACTAATCGTGACTCTGGCTTCTTTTTTATTTTACGTAGACACAGAAATTTGCGCTAAAACACAGCCTTCTACATTCCCAGCTATTCAATTATTGATCTCTTTGGACTGAGGGGGGGGAGGGAAATCAAAAGGCTTTAAAGTTGTATGATCTGTAATTTTCAATGGTGATTTCTTATTTTGTTCACAACCTACCTAGTTCCTACGCCCAGCAGAGTGGCTGCCAAGATGAAGCAATAGTTCACTTTAAACACAAAATGTCTTATATAATAATATAAAGATAAAAACTATCTGCAAGGGATCTGTTAGTGTTTCTAAACAAATTCATGCTTTATTAAATACAGGGGAGACTTCTTAAACCTGTGGACTCCGTGTCTAACTCATTTATTTCTCTTTTGTACTGTTGCTATATTTTGTTGTTCTGTTTTGCATTTATATAAGCAAAGTAATGGGTGATCTATTTATTACAAACTTTTACTTATCTGGGCAAGAGCTATTGATAAATACTGCTGTTTGTGCTTCTGGTCTAGGCTGCTGGATTATTGTTGAATCAATTATTTTAAATGAGAATTTCATCAAATAGGCTTGTTTTATAGAAAATATGTCTGTCACGTGGTTTTTCTTTTTTTCCCCCCCTATTTCTTTCTTTTTTTTCCCTTTTTTTTCTCCCCCTTTGTAATGAGGTACTTGTACAGTTTATTCTGTGTTAATTTAGGCAGCAATGTGATACGGTTCAGTTTAGGTCACTGGTTTATAAAAGAGAGGGAGGAGAGCCAGTATTTTTTTCAATGCTCCCATCCCTTCCGTGGGGGCTTTGCCCATCTTCGGGGAGGAAACCCAGAAGCCATTCCCATGCTTAAAGCTGAGCATATCCTTCAGTGCTTCCCGGGATCCGCTCTGGAGGCCCCAGCACTTTGCAGATTTGAATTCTGTGCTCTTCAGAGCGAACTCAGTGTTTCTGAAGACCCTAATCCAGCAACAATTGCACAGTCAAAACTCCTTTTGAAATCATTGTCACGTTGGGTTCTTGTAAGCCCTTGTTTACAAGAGCATTTCCATTGACTTGAGTAGCATTGCTTGGGTGAATAGAGGTCTGCAGGAGAAGTGCCTCGAAAATATGTGCTGCTTGGATGGATTTTATGTGTGTGTTATTTTTTTTAGCTGCAGAAACATGGATGTGACATGTGTGCAACCACACGTATGTGAAATGTCATTTAAGAAGCATTTGTAGAAGTAATTACTCTCTTTTGATCTTTTCTTCCTTGAGTGCTGCCAGTTTCGGTGACCTTCACCTTGTTACTATGTCCCAGCAGAAGGTGCAGCCTGGTGATGTTAAACTCTGCACAGGCCCATGTCCGCTCTCCCGTTGGGGATGGCATCCATGGCGTTGGCCAGGGAGAGTGGGGCACTCTCCTGGCACAGACGAGGGCAGCTCGGTTTTACGTGTGCGAGACTGAAGACTTGTGCAAAGCCCATATGTAAGACCCTTTGCTGATTGCTAGGAAAAAGGTAGAAAGCAAATCCTGTAAGTATGGTTCATATTAAGCTCATCCGTATGAAGGAGATATTTTGAAGGTTACTCAAAGTGTCTTTAAAATGCTTTGTGTTTCCAGCATCCAAATAACTCTGCTTTTGGCCCAAACTGGTTGCGCGCCCGGTGCTGTCCCTGTGTGAGGTTCCTCTTGGCCCTTTCCCTTCGTCCTCGGTCACTGCTGGTATTTATTTACTCAGGCCTTTGCTTGGGGAATGGTAGGGGATTGGTAAAGACTTGTATCCCGGGAGTATGATTGTATTAAATTGTGATTTGTAGCCAAATATGTCTATTATTTTAATATGTGTACATGTGCTTAGATGCTGAGCGCTGGGTACATGATACAAACCTATAAATAAATATAATTTAAAAATACCAGTGGTGATTCACATAATTTTGCCATCCTAGGAAGTGGCAGATATTGCAATGTCCTCTCAGGAATGATTCCTTTTGCCATAGTCTGGATTTTTTCCTTGAACAAGAATGTTGTATTTAAGCATTGCATGTTCTTACAATACTAAATATAAGCAACTGCAGTCTCCCTTTCTGTTACTACCCTGGTAGTACATAAATTCACATGTATTAAGATTAAAAAACTGATACAGATCCTTAAATGCTGCCGACGCTGTTGAGCTGGGGACAGGGAATTGTGATGTTGGAGCAGGCTCTGGAAGGTCTTTTATTTGTGTCTGCTGTGGCACTGTCGTGCTCAGTGTTCCTCATGCCAACAAAATATCTATGAAGTCAATAATGAAATTAATGGGACCATTAAAAATATATTTTGCTTATAAATTCTGCTGGAATTGCTATCTACTGTTTCTTTTTCAATGTGCTTTTCGCTGTAGACCACAGGGTCATGCTTAGAAAGAGGAGTTTGTTGTTGTCTGGAGTGTTTTTAACTCATTAAATGCAGAATTGTAATGCAGAAATCAAGGATTTTATGTGGCCTTGCAGTTAGTTGGCCTTACAGTTAGTTGACCTTCCAGTAACAGAGTTGCTGTTCTTGGGATTACTGGAACTGGAATGTGAGGACACTCTTAGGGGCAACTGATTTTCCTGCAGCGTGGTTACCATTTGTGCGTGGGATCACGGAACGTGATGCACGTTGCTGGTTTTATTGTGTGTATCATGGTCCGGTTCTCGGAAAATCCCTCTGGCCCTCTGCATCATCCTCCTTGGGGACGAGGGACGCAATCTTTGGTTCCAGGCTGTCTTCAGGTTCAAAAATGATGACATTTGGTGTTCTGGGTAGACAACATTTTATGCAACTGTAAGAATTAGATTTGATTTTAAGCCAAGCTTGTTTCCTGCAGAATTTGAACATGTACAGAGGCTGATGGTCTCTCATGTGGTTTGGAACGAATCCTTAGCTCTGCTAATCGAGGCAGCCCAAGTTTGCGGGACAGGTCTAATGTGATGTTCTCGAGAGGTCTCTATCTGGTGTAGGAGCTGTTGTGCAGCACAGCCTGTAAACGGGAGCTGGACCCCCCCTGCCAGCTGCTACAGAGCTGGAGCGCGACGCATGCCGAGGTGTTGCGGTGAATGGTTGGGAGCGAAGCTTATGGCAAACGCTGCCTTGTGTGGTTGTGCTCAGCATCTCGAGAATGGCCGTGGGTTGGTGTCTCTGTGCACAGGAGGGTGCACACGTGGGGTTTGCATGGGGAGACTTTCTTGGGGATGAAAAATACATTTGTCGTTCTGTCTAAAAAATGTTTTCTTCTGGCTTTTAAATTGTTTCTGGGTGGCCTTTAAAATTCTTATCTGCTGAAAGCATCTTTAGGCTGTGCATGTATTCGGGCACACTCTAGTCATATTTTTAGATGCAAGAACAATTAAGGGTTGATTAAATCTTTAAAACTATTGTGGTTTTTGAATGAGTGATGGGTTAGGAATATCAGAAATATGTAAATAAAAACACGGAAGAAAAAGAGTAATAAATATTTATAAGGAGCATACGTAATTTAAATTTCCCGTTATGTAAATTGTTTTAGTGGATGGAGTTTATCTGTGCTTTTTCCTGCTTCTCCCAATTTTTTTTTTCTCTTCTTTTTCTCTTTTTTTTTTCTGGCAAATTGTGTTGCTGATTTAAAGAGAAAAATCTTTAAATGAAATAGTATAACTGAAATGAAAAAGGTTGGTTTGGAAAATTATATTTGCCAGCCTGAATGTTGGAAAGATAAGCCCAGCTCCAGCGCGTAGCTATTTCTGGACAGCATGCAGTCCTCTCTATATGGGTCAAATTCTGCCGTTGATAATGCAATTCAATTAAATTCAGGAGACGCGACTCTGGCTCGTGTAATTCCCGTGCATCGCTATGGGAATGCCGTCACAGCCTGGTGCCTGCAGCCCACCTCAATCCCACTGCTCTGCTCACCAAGGTAGGGACCCAACGTCAGGTGCTGCAGAGTGCGAGTCACGCAAGCGAGTGGTAAATTATCCAGGGATGGACTCCAAATGGCTTTACATTTCCAACACATTTCTTTATTTATATATTTAAATAAAGAAATGCTCTGAAAAATGGATTCGTATTAATAACCTGTAATTATAGAGACACACAAGGTTGATGCTGTCTTTCACTGGCAAAGCCACCATCTAACCTGACAGTTCCCTAAACAATGACAAGCTCCACAAATACACAGGAGCAAAAGAAGCTGAGTGTGAGAAATCAACAGTGCTTTCCTGTAGTACAGACTATTCAAAATTCACTTGTTTATCTGTTCTGTGTTTAGGGTGTTATTTCCATTTTAGCAAATAAGCATGTAAATAAAAAGTAAAATTAAGAGGAAAAATGCCAAAGAAATTATGTCCGTTAGTTTGATGGCTTCTGCTTATAGTTTATAAACTGGCAGAGGGTTTTATGGAATGTACCGTGATGCATAAAAAGGCTTTCATGATCGTCTTAAATGAAAATGTATTGATATAATTTTTGTACAAATATTCCCCCGCATGATTATGAGTCCAAAGCACGGCAGCATGGTTTGAGGGCATGTGAACCAGAAATTAAAAACGAGCCTGAGAGTCTGATTTAATTACCCTGCAAAGTGAAAGGCAAAAGAGAGAGAATAAACAGCAAAAAAGGAGACTCTGTTGGTGAAATACTTTAACAATCCATGACTTTGATAGACTGCATTTTCTGTTTGATGTTGGTTTATATTGATGGAATCTCCTTAACAACAATTTTGAATTAGCAGCTCCTGCAGCCGTTTGAGCGTGGCTCAGCGGAGCTGGGGTACCCTGAGCGAGTCCCAGCGCATGGGGCCTCCCCCTCTCCCTGCACACCAGAGCGCATACAACCCATACGGCTGAGCCTAGTGGGCTTCCCCCCCCCCCATGGTTGTTTTGCACCGACGTAAGTGATGGATGGAGGACAGAAAAGAAACAGGTCTATAAGCTCTGACAGAGCCCTTCGAGTTTGCAGTTGTACACACATTAATTTCAATGCGTTGCTGGATTAGTGTCTGTACTGACCGGTTGTCCCATCGGTCTCAGTGGGTGAAGTCCTGATCCCACTGGCGTGAGTGGCAAAAACACTGTTGACTTCAAGAAACCCCTTTTTTACTCCAAAACATGAATGCAACTCACTGTGTACTTTGTATCAATTATGTTGGGTATGTTTAATTTAACCGTCACTAAATGCTTCTCCCCCTTTATTAACAGCGCTCTTTATTATTCGTTAGGTTAGCCAACATCCCTTTTTCACTCTGTGAGAGTACACAGGTTTGAAAATGCAATTATGCAGGGTGGTCTTGGCAGTAGTTCTCTGGTCAGGTGAGTGCGAGGTTATTCCTAAGTAACTGTTCAGGTAAGCACTTGTTTCTTCTACTTAATTTTCTATAGATTTTTTTTCTCCAGGCTCCTCCCTTTGTTTATAAAGGAATATTTTACTCTGGAAACAAAATGCCTAGAAAATAATAAAAAAATCTTAAAGCAACCTAGAAGCCAAGTCAGGGAATCCACATTGTGCACATCTCCTGTTTTATAAAACCATGTCTCAGTGAAACAAAAATAGCAGTGCTTAATTTGATGTTGCTAGAGCAATGCGAATACACATAATATATAGTGCAAAGCATCACAGCTGTCAATCATACCATGATAAAATTAATACAAGCTACAAAATAAAGTTGGAATTGGATTGAGATGCTCAACAGCAGAAAATCCGAGGGTTTGGTTTGCAATGAAGATGTGCCTTATCAGTCAGCGCTGGGTTTTATGTACATTGGGTGCTGATCGAGCTCTGGCACGTGGTGTCACCCATGGTCCAGGGGACACCGGGGTGTCCGAGAAGGGGGTGCGGTGTCATCCCCCCCGCCACAGCGCCCTGCTGCTGCCGGCGGCACTCGGCGATGTTCATCTGCCCTCTGTAGGAGAGCAGCCTGCTTGCACCCTGCCTGCACCCTCCTTGCCTGCACCCTGCCTGCCTGCACCCTCCTGCCTGCAACCTGCTTGCACCCTCCTGCCTGCACCCACCTCCCACAGCTTAAAAACTGCATAAGGAGTGGAGAAGAGTCTTGTATAGGCAAGAAGGGGATGAGCAAGGGGCCTGCACAGTTCAGCTCCCAGCTAGGGCTCAGGCCGGTGCCCAGCTCCAGCTCGCAGCACACACCATCACAGGCAGAATCATAGCAATGACTGTGGAAAGCCCAAATTCTGATCTCCTGAACTGCTCACTGTGGGGTATGACCTTCAGACCCACATCTGCAGTTGGAGCCGAGATGCTGATTTGGGGGCCTTCTCCCTTGTAACAAAATACACACCAGCCTCTTGTGTTCTGGGGCCACCTCACCCCCAAAGTGGCCAGGAGATGCTGTCAGAAGGCAGACTCAAAGAGTCCGTTCTCAATGCTCTCAGCAGGTCACTTCTGCGCTACTTGGCTGCTGCTTCTGGGCCAGGGTTTGGCAAAAGCACCTCAGGAGCTTCAGTGCTGGTGTGAATTCATGGAGGTTGGTGCAAATCTGGTGTAAGGATCCATCTGTTGTAAACCTGATGTAGTGATTCATGTGATGGAACGCTGGTGTAAGGATCTGTCAGTGTACAAAGACTGGGTTAACCAAAGGACTTGTCTCTCAGCTCTCACTGCTATAAGAGGGACCCTGGGTTCCACAGAGCCCGCAGAGTGTTGAGCACAGGTGACAAGGACATAATGAACCCGGTTCTGTGCGAACACAGCGCGATGCTGGCGTTAAACAACTGGCTGTGACACTTTTGCACTGCAGAACGGGGCTTTGCTCCCACATCGCTCTCTGTTACCGGTGCTGCTGCACCAAGGGCGCGGGCGGACCCCGATCCTCACGTCCCGATGTGCGGGATTACCGTTATTCCCCCGGGCACCGGGACACAGAGGACTGGAACCAGTATTTCAGTCCTTTATCACAGCTATTCCTGGCTGCACGCCTCGCGGCCCGCAGCGCAGCCGCCCGCCGGACAAAGAGCGGGCACTCGCGAGCCCTGAGCTCCGCTGGGCCGGCTTCTCCCGCTATCCCCGGCACCGGCACCAGCCAGACCCGCGTTGCCACCCGCGGGCGCCAGGACCCAGAAGGAGGCGGCCCGGCCCGGAGACCACGCCCCCTGCTCACACACCACGCCCCCGTACGCACACCCAACGCAGACCACGCCCTCCGTGACGGAACACCGAATAACCCACGCCCAGCCAAAGGCCACGCCCCTTTATCGGAAAGACCACGCCCCCTCTCGACA
>JAUMJL010000720.1:0-389009 GCA_033558185.1 Dromococcyx pavoninus
CCCCCCCCGTGCCCAAAGGCCCCGGTTGTTCCTGCCGTAACCTCAAAGGCCCCGGATGTTCCCTCCTTCTCGCCATGACGCCACCCGCGGCCCGTCTGGCGCGTTTGTCCCGCACCGTCTCCTTCAGCGCCTGCCACCGGCTGCACAGGTGAGCGGGCACGGGCGGACCCAGCTTGGCTCCGCCGGCCCCGGGAGCCGCCCCACTCCCGGCCGCTCCGGGCGGTCGCCTTGGGGCGCTGCGGTGCCCCCGCGGGGCCGGGCCCGGCGCGGCCTTGGGCGCCTCCCGCTCCTACACCAGGGGAGGTTTAGATGGGATATCGGGGAAGAGCTCTTCACTGAAAGAGCGGTGAATCATGCAGAGCAGAAATCATGCGTTATTTGCTCCAGGCGCGTTCTTCTCAGAGCCCAGGTGATTTTTCTATATTATACGTTAGTGTTTATACAGCAGGGGTGTTTGGCAGTTGTTACCAAACCCCCATCTGTAAATACAAAACTGCAGCCAAAAAAACCCCTATTATCAACATCATATTTCACAGGCCAAATGCTTCTCCGCTTCTGTTTGTGCCTCCTGAGTAGGGAAAGCTGGTGGGTTAAATTTGGGATTCAGTAGATGGACGAGCTAGAAAGCAATTGCAGTTGAAGTGAAGTCATAAAAATCTGTAATGGGTCTGAAATTTCATGTTTGTGTCACAGTAAAGCACTGAGTGATGAAGAGAACCTGAAGCTATTTGGGAAATGCAATAATCCGAATGGCCATGGACACAACTATAAAGGTAAAGAGCTGATTGCTGTGCTTACATGTGCAGTTAGGCTGGTTTGAGTGTGGAATAACTCCTGGGAGAGCTGGACTGGTCATGTCTCACCATTCTGGTTTCACTTTTAGTGGTTGGTTTGTGTTTTTAGAATTGGAAGGAATCCTCAGCAGCGGAGGGGTTTTCATGGATTTGCAAGCTAGTATTTATCTCATAATTTCGTGAATAAAATATCCTTGTTTATATTTTGCAAAATGGTTGTGTTTTGAATGAATTTTTTTCTAAGCAACAGACCTGCAATTGTAAAATTTATTTGAATGTCCTTTTCACAAGTTCTTCTCCCATCTATGCACATAGAAGCCGATCTCTCCAGCTATTCAACTGTCTCCCTGTTTAGCATTGTGCATTTTGGGTACCCTGAAACCTGCTGCAGAGCTGATGGCTTTGCCAGGGGTCGACAGATTGCTGGACTGCAGATCTGTCCCTCATTTTAAAGCTGGCTTACAGGCACAATGATTTTTGCTTTCTCATAGAAGGATTTCCCACTGTAAAAAAAAAAAAAAAAAGCTGGAAAGCTTGGGAGATGCCTCTGAAACTGTTGCTTGGGATGCGAAGGAAGAGAGGGAGTGAGAAAGAGAACACAAAGAGGCTTTTCCACCCCAGAGGAGAATCACAACCAGGCTTAAATCACTGTCTGTTTTTGTGAGTTCCCCGGGGAGCTGTGATTCTGTTCTAGAGTTGGTGGGAAGGAATAACTGAGCTTGTAAGGATGTTGTTTCCAAGTGTTTATCTCTTACATTGAAAGAAGTTCCTGGTTGAAATGATACCTAATTCTAATTCTTAGAGAGCTGAAGGCCACTTCATCCCTTACTTTCCTCCTCTAGTGTTCTGTAATGTCAGAGGACTTACAAGCTGACTGCACATCTTATGATCTTAATGGTCTGGACATCTAGGGGTCTGTATTGTTCAGAACACTTTGTTGATCAAGATGCTCTGATCTTGAGTGTACAGAACACAGGCTGGCATAAGGAGTTTGATACTTGGGAAGCATCTCATCTTATCTCTGTGAGGGGAACTTCAGGGATAGTGGTGTGCCTCTGGCCATCAGACTTTGGAGAATGACTTCTATGTGACACTGAGGCATAAATCATTATGGAGTGAATGCCCGTTTCATAAAAACAGTCCCAATTTTAAGTGCTTGTAAGCCCACACCGGTCCTGGTGGATTAGCGATGTCTGTCCCAGTCAGCAGTGTACTTTGTTGTTAGGGTCATGGTGTCGTGGTGTCATCGTGACCTGATGTTTTCTTCTTTTCAGTTATAGTCACTGTGCGTGGAGAGGTAAGTGCGGTTGATGTTTTATTTCCATCCCTCAGGGCAGCAGGATAGGTGGATCCCTGCCTTCCACGGCAGTGAAGTTCTAACTCAGTTGCTGTTTGCCTGTGGAGTCTGTGGAAACTCTGTACATGTCAGCATAGGAGAAGGTTGTGCGTGATCAGTGTCCTATTCACCTTGCCTTTAACACAGATGTGCAGGTGACCATGACTATGTCCAAAGTTTGTAATCATCCTCTGGACTCATAACTTCGTGTGCCTCACTGAGAGTGTGCAGGCTCTGGTCAGATCTGTTTTGTCCCTGGTTGTTCAACGCCTGTTTTCCACTATGGTCACGCTCGATTTTTGATCAAAGACTGAGTGTTTCAGTGAGTTTTCCCTCCATGGCATCAGCTTTGAACCCAGGAGTTATTTTTCTGTTGTGTCTAGCGTTTGAGAACATCCTAGTAGTAGTGTGTGGAGGTGGAACGGTATTCCTCTTGTGGCCCAGATGTCCTGAGTGCGCAGGT
Source organism: Dromococcyx pavoninus (assembly GCA_033558185.1). Taxonomy (NCBI): domain Eukaryota; kingdom Metazoa; phylum Chordata; class Aves; order Cuculiformes; family Neomorphidae; genus Dromococcyx; species Dromococcyx pavoninus. The sequence continues at coordinate 2,594 of JAUMJL010000720.1, forward strand.
ACTCATGGCCTGATTTGTACAGGCTCATGGCAGCCTTGGTAATAAGGCCGTGTAGCTAGAGTACTAATCTCATTTTTGTTTTCTCTGCAGATTGACCCAGTCTCAGGAATGGTCATGAACCTGACAGACCTGAAAGACTATATGCAGGTAATGGCACTGTTTTCCTACTCATATCCAGGGGGAATTGGTTAGGTTTTAGCAATTTGTCTAGTACCAGGGTGGAGATGTGATGAGTTGATGATAGTAAGAAATAAAGAAGAAATTAAGGAATGATTTAAGACGAAAATGCTTAGCACTGTGGTGTGAGGCAGTGCCATGTCTTCAGTTGGGAAGTTAACAGGTGGACCCATCCCTGGAGGTGCTCAAGGCCGGGTTGGGTGGGAGTTTGAGCAACCTGATCCAGTGGGAGGTGTCCCTGCTCCCAGAAGGGGTGTTGGAACTGGATGATCTTTAAGGTCCCTTCCAACTCAAACTATTCTGTGATTCTATGTAGGGCTCTTATCTTGTCTTTACATAATGTTGCCTTGCTCCAGTCCCTTTTTCATGGTAGTTTGAACCACAACTCCATTGAGCAATAGGGATAAAATTATCGCTATTTTCTTTCTGCAGGAGGCAATCATGGAACCACTTGACCACAAAAACCTGGATAAGGATGTGCCGTACTTTGCTGATGTTGTGAGGTGGGTGATGGGGGTTCCTCGTGGTTGCAGGGTCAAGGAACAGTCTTCAGGGCTTAGTGCTACATCTGTGTGTCACACACAGACACCTGTGCAGGTCAGGGGCTGGAAGCCCTGCCTGCCTCCATCCCTGCTGCAGTCTGCCTGCCCACATACCCAGGGAGGCACCACTCGCTCGCACCTGAGGAGCCCTTTGTAGTCTTCTTGCTCTGTGGACAGCCTGGGGAGATGGATATGACCTGTTAATTAGACCTCATTTCATGCATCTTTGCTTCAGTGGTTCATGGCTTGCTTACATGGAGGGTGTCATCATCTGAAAGTTGCCTGCATGGTTCCCTGTGGCCTTTAGCATCCTCCCCTGGCCCATTCTGGACCTCAAATATCAGTGCTATCAGTTCTGAATCTGCTCGTCTTTCACTCTTAGCACCACAGAGAACGTTGCAGTATTCATCTGGGAAAACCTCAAGAAACTGCTGCCCACAGGAATTCTTTATAAAGTCAAGGTGTATGAAACGGACCAGAACATTGTTGTTTATAGAGGAGAAGAAACAATCTCTGAGAAGTGAAATGAGCTGAAGCTCGATTGGTCAGTAACTCTGCTGCATAATCAGATCAGTGGATTACTTCAACACTGCTTGCTGTGTTTCCTACACCTGGACGTTGGTTGTGGATTACGTAAGGACAAATGCTGATGTTTCACAAGGGTTTGTGCAACGATCCAGCCATTCGGGTTCTCAGAATTTGTTGATTTGTGTGCTTTTTCTCAAGACATTCCTGTTGTGCAAACCCAAACCACCAAGCTGATGTGAAGCTTACAGTCGTGCCATGTTAAATAAAGCAGCTTTCTAGAGAGGAGATGGGCTGGCAAAACGTATGTCTTGGCCAGTCACAAAAGGCTTTGATTTTTCTGTAATTAAACAATGGATTAATTTATGATTTTTAATAACCTGGGCTTTGGTGTTGCTTTGCTTCTTGATCAAATAGAGGAACGTTCGAGAGAATGAGAACTGTGGATTCTCATTTCCGTTTCACCCCTTGTGCTGTGGGCTCATTCCTTTCTGTGGCTCACAGATCTTACTCTGTATAAGGAACTGATAGAGCGAGTGCTATAGAATCATAGAATGGTTTGGGTTTGAAGGGAACTCAAAGCCCACCCAGTTCTACCCCCCTGCCATGGGCAGGGACACCTCCCACTGGATCAGGAGTCTCAAAGCCCCATCCAACCTGACCTTGAGCACCTCCAGGGAGGGGACATCCACCACTTCTCTGGGCAACCTGTGCCAGTGTCTCACCTCCCTCATTGTGAAGAATTTCTTCGTAAGAAAATTGTTTACAAAGCAATTCCCAATCCAAAATGCAGAGCTAAAGAGAACGATATGTTATGGAGAGTCAGCATGGGAAAATGAGGAAGCCGCACAGCTGGAACATCACAGTCCCCGTGGTGTCAGAGTGCCCTGACGCATGGGTGAAAGTCCAAGCAGGTGAGAATAAACCCTGCAATACTGTTATCCAGATGATGCCCCAAAGATGCTGTTCTTGTCAAGTTTTGCTGAGAGAATGATTTTCCTCTTAGAAAGTCCTGGCTGATTTTGTCTCACTGTAGTGCAGGTACTCACTTCTTAGGTATTCTGCGGTTCTGTGTCAGCCCAGGGCAAGTACAGACACACAGGCAGAGTCCTTACTATGCTGAGGAGTCATCCCTGCTACAGGAGACTTTCCATTCTGCCTCTGGTTACGGGCAACTGAAATGGTAGGGGAGGACCTGCAATAACTTGAGTCCTTTTCTACTGAAGCCCCCTGAAAGCTCCTTGGCACAAGCAACCAGATCAAGTGTTTTTCTTAGGGAAGTTTTTATGAGTTCCGTAGGAACAGGATTAAACTTTCTCATCTTTCTGGAGAAAGCAGTCAGCTCGTGTTCCTGCTGCAGTGATCAACTGTTACTTGGAATTTTCGTCATCAGAATCCTTTGTCAGGAATGCCTTGTAGACAAAGTGAGCACTTGGTTTGCATCAGTCATCAGGGCTGCAGGTTCCTGCTGTCATTTGTGGATTCAGAGATGGAAGAGTTCAGCATAGGTTGTTACAAAAGGGTGAAGCCGCAAGATGAGTTTATATGAACACTAATCAAATTATTCTGAAGATTCCTGAAATTGTAGGCATACTGTGAAAGTGCTGGAAGAGGAATGCATGTAAAACCAGTTTGGGAGCAGGTCCTGTACAGCTCCTGTGGTTAAGAGTTCTGAGATCAGCCCTTGTGCCCAGAGGCAGAAGTGATACTGCTGTGCGTGATCATCACATGAGCAACATCCTGACAAGTAATTAGATACAGCCATGAAGAATAACAGTGGGGAAAAAAGGGATATGCAGGCTAATAGTTCCATTACTTTACAAGGAAATTATACGTCTGAATAATGGTAGCAAACAGCACTGTTTAGAAAGGTTTAATGAAGCTTGCCTAATAGTTCCCCTTGGCTGCACTCTGCTCCAGGCTGAGGGTAAAGTAACCTCCTGCAGCAACCAGTTCTGCTAGAAAGTAGCTTCTACAGTTCTGAAAACCCACTTTCTTTTAAAGTTTCTTTAAACTGCTTTTTCTGAGGACAATTCTATGCTGTCTTCTGCCTTGATCCACCTTTGCTCAAACTTTCTGGATGAGCTCCTGAAAGGGAATGATAAAACAAGGCTGGAGATGAGGGAGATTCCAACCTTCCTTCTTTGGCAGCCTCTCCCATGGAAGCTCCAGCACTGGGGTTTTTTTCCCCTCTTAAAGGTAGCACTTTGGTGAATAATGGGCCGAAGGTTCATTCCAGTGTTGCACAAGTAAAAAGTGCTCAGTACATCTGCTGAAGGGAAGACACTGTTGCCCGTTTTCCCCCTTTTTCCCCCTGGATATGGAACCATCAGGTTTTTTTCAGTGTGAGCTCTTGGCCAGGGGATCTTTGCAGCTTAATTGGGTGCTCCTGCTGCTCTATAGTTCCCTAGCGTGCTACGTCATTCTGGTTTGCTCTAGTGGTGTTATCATCATTGGGTGATAGCTGCTGCTGCTGATTCACAGAGCGTTCGGTGTCTTTAGTGAGTCATGGAGAGCAGCACATGGCGTGTGGGGTCTTTATCAGAGGAGTAATTTATCTGTTGACTTTGACAAAAAACAAGCAAAGAAATGGTTACATTGATATAGCCCGTTGCTATTATTAGTGTGAAACGAGGTGCTGGGCCAGAAAAAAATAGCCTGAATTCCTCATCTTTTACTGCAGTGCAACATAGCCCTGATGGGGTCATTTATATTTATTGCTGTGCTGCACGTTGGAGATGTATTCGTATTGCTTATTCTGATCTCTGTGGTTTCAATGGCAGCAGATCTGGGGAGGTGGAAATAAATGGGCTGACTGGGTAGTGGCTTGTGGGTCAGCAATATCAGAGCTGGAAATGTAATTGCCTACATTCCAAGAAATCACAGTGTATTCTGTCCCTTCTGCTTGGAGTGGTCTTGATCTTTGCAAGTGAGGGTGAGCTCCACGTAGGAAAATCTCAGCCTCCAAATTGACAGGTTAGGTTTATATAAGAAGAGAATTAACTCACATGATTAAACATTAACCATCTCTGTGCTGTAACTTAATTACTGAGTGATGAAATTGTTTGGAGAACTGTTCAGCTGGTGGTGGGGTCAGTTAAAAGGTCAAAGCTGATTCCAGGGGAGCTGTTGTAGGAGCAGGACTTCCAGCTTTAGCGCACGTAGACGTAAATAGCAGAGTAATAACACCAAGAGCAGAAATGTGCTGTGTTGTGCTTAGGAGGGACTGAGGGGGAAGACACAGTTCACCATGTTATGTAAAGGAGGAGCAGTGCCAGGGCAGGGAGGGCAGGAATGGAGAGTCTCTGCTTGTGCTGTGCTTATGCTCATGTTGTGCTTCAGCAAAGGGAACCGTTTGATTCTGCCAACGGGAAGCAAGGCAAAGTTTGAGGCTGCCTAGTTTGAAAAGAAGGCCGGTGAGCAGCAGCTCTTCCTTTTTATTAATTATTTCTAGGGGGCATTTTCCCATTCTGCCTCACTGCAAGGAGAGAAAGTCTTACTCTCTTTCCTATGCTTGAAACACAGTGCCTGCAGGAAGGAGGACTGTGGGTTCAGCCCCAGCTTTTGCTGTCTGGGGAGTGGGAATTGATCATTTTCTCATGGTGTCTGAAATTAGGAAGCAGCACAGAGCAAAGGGGACACCAATACAAAAGGATCAGCAAAGCAAAAGACAGCTTGTAGGAACGAGCCAGGTTCTGCCACTCGGTGTGGTGTGCCACTCCCTGGGCTGTTGTTTATAGTTCATTGTGGCCCCAACAATGACTGGGTTAATAAATAATCCAGACATCGCTTCTGATGAGGGACTGTGTGTGGAACGTGGAGCCCCAACCAGGAGCTGCTCTTCTGAGTTCAGATGACTGGCAGCATCTCATGATTCCTGAATTGAAGATTCCCTGTGACATGACTTTTCTGTATCCGTGCACAGTGCAGGGAAGGTGATGGAGGCTGTGGGAGCGTTCACAAGACACCTGCCTGCATTGGTACCCGAGGCTGGCAGTGCCTCGGAGGAGCTGAGAGGCTGAATGAAGCAACAGGGAGTTCCCACCTTTGTTCTGCACCAAGGCTGGAAAGGTCACTGTGAACAGAGCTGTGAGGAGAGAGGGCCCATCCCTGTCCCTGCCCCAGAGTTCCCAGCACAGAGACGGGGGCTGACTTGCTGGCTAGTATTTTCCTAGCTGCTCACTGCACATTCCTTGTTCCCAGAGGTCCTGCTGGATGGCTGTCTGCAGAGAAGCGGGTCAGGGATGGGGGGAAGCCGAGGGACCTTCAAACACAGTTCCCTCCTCTTTATCAGGGAGTGCAGGGATAGGACAAGGAGGAAAGGTTTTCAGCTGAAGGAGAAGAGATTGGGATAAGATCTTAGGAAGAAACGTTTTCCCATGAGGGTGAGGAGGCCCTGGCTCAGGCTGGCCGGAGAAGCTGTGGAGTTGTTCAAGACCAGGGTGGATGGGGCTTTGGGGCTTTTTGGTTTAATGGTGGACTTGGCAGTGCTGGGTTAAGAGTTGGACTCAATGCTCTTAGAAGTCTTTTCCAACATGAACGAGTCAGTGATTCCATGAGTGGGCATTACTTGTCCTGTGTGCTCAGCGAGGCCAGCATCTGAGGGAAGGATATGTACCACTTACATATGAGTGTAGCTGTTTTATGGCAAAGTTCTGGGCTGGGCATTTTCAGGTGTTTGCGTGCTTTGCCCACTCCAGTGTTCTTTTTATTGGTGTGGGTGTGAGTGTCTTTAAGTACAACAGAGTCATTAGGATGGGAGGGAAGGCAGGCTTTTACTGTTCCAGGGGTTGGCTTTGTTTATTCAGGCGCTGCTGAAACATAGTTTAGAAAACTCAACAGCTGCTCCAAAAGTCACGTAGAAGTGTCTCTGGATGTGGCAGAGGAATGAGCAATGCTGTCCCAAGACAAAGAACCTCTGCTACAGATTTGGAGGTATCACCTGACTCTCTCCTGTTATCCCTGTCCCTCCCAGTGGGCTGCTGGGAGAGTAAACGTTGCTGTATTTCCACCAGAAAGGGATGGATGCAGCCAACAAGAGACCCAGGGGTAAAACTGCATCATGTTCTGTAGGGATTTGGAGTGATGCAAATTACAAAAATGCTATTTAATCCTGATTGTTGGATTCCTCCTAGAATGGGTATATTCTAGGGGAAGATACCAATGAGAAGTGAAATCTGTAGTCCAAGGAACTGGGGTTGTTGAGACAGTGGACCACCTGGGGTGGCAAAACAGTGAGTAACAGGTCAGGAATTACAGGAAGTCAGGGGAAGGGTGGGAAAATTTTTGATGCAGCTCCATCCATTTTCTGCAATTGCTCTGTTAATTATTAATCAGTATTTTAAAGCGGAATACTTCCAGTAACAGACTACTGCTCATGGTTAGCTCAAGATTTCATAGATGTGTCCTGAAGAATTTGGCTTCAGGGCTCATCTGGTGTACCCTCAGAGCACCCTGATCCAGTGGGTGGTGAGAGGTATCCCTGCCCACGGCAAGGGGGTTGGAACTGGATGGGCTTTGAGGTCCTTTCCCACCCAAACCACTCCATGATTCTATGATGATTTCCCTGTGTTGGGTTCAAATTCCCATTTACAATGCATTACTCTTCCTGGTATGTATGTGAAATAGGTTTTGCCAGGGAAATGAGGCCAGGATGTAGAAGGAAATGCTTGTATTTGCTGCTGAATGTTCTAGAAGTTAATGAGGATGCCAGTGATGAGGCTCATCAGTGGGATAAAGCCAGCAGGAGTTCACTTCTCTGGAGGTGAACTGCGTTGCTCTGAATGCCCTGCGCTCATAGCTGATGTGGTAAATAGGAGTTGCCACAAGGATAGGTAAAAGGAATTTCATGTGTATTTTACAAGGCAAAGAGCTGTAATCTTACAAGATAGAGCTATCAACAGTGAGATTAAAATTGAACAGTAGTTCACAGCCCTAATTAGAGTTTTATTGAGTGTGGTGCACTGCAATAGCAGGAGGTGGAGCATCACCCTGCCTCGAAACAGGTGCCAAGTTTGAAAGCTGGGCCCTAAAAATTTATTTCTACTGAGTTCTGTGGAAACATTCCATTAGTGCCTCACTCCAGGCACGGGCTGGTTAAAAATTCATCTGTAAAATTGTGCTTGGGACTTCTGAGTTTACAGAACAGCTGTGAGAAAACAGGAAAAGAAGTGGAAATCAGTATGGAACAAGTGAAAGTTGAGAAGCCTGGCGGTATGGCGGAGGGGGAAATATCTTTTCTTTGATGCAAAACATGGCTTCTTGACATGGGTAAAATGTGAACAAGCAGCAGAGTTGAGTAAGATGCTCTCACTTTAAAGCCAACTGAGCCTTAGCAGGGAGAAGGGCATGGCTCAGAGAGAGGGGGAGACAGATCTCTGGAGCCAACACAGACCACTGTCAGGTCACCTTGCACTGGGTTCAAGGATGGGTGGTGATGGCAAATTTGTTACTGCCTGCTTCTCCCTCCTCTAAACAGAGCTGCCTACAGCTATTGCAGATTGTGCTTGGTTTTCATTGCTTGGAAGTTATAATTAATTCAACAGAATGAAGGTCTAATTGTAGGGACATCATGAACTCTGAACTGTAAAGGTGAGGTTAAAGCCAGATCCCTGCTCTGTGACCTCTGAAATAATGTTCTCATCTGGGGCTCAGTCTTCTGAAGAGGAAACAGCTCAAGGATTAGTGGGGCAGGGATGCCTGTCTGACTCTGCCCTCCAGAAAGCCTCCTGGCTCACCCTGTGCAGGATTGCAGTGTACAGGCCTCGCCTTGATTTGTGTCTTTATTTATGGGCTTATCTGTGGGGTCAAAGCCAAATATTTCACGCTATTCTGAACCATTTCAACCTCCTGGCCGCAAAGAAATAAAATTAAGTGCAAGAGCCAGCTTTCATTCTTTTAATTTATTTAGATTAGTTTAAGAAAAAAATTACTTTCCAGAAGTTTGAAAATTCCCAAATAAACATTATCCATATAAAAATACAAACAATAACAATAAAATCAAGACATTCAGTGCCCATACAATCTTGCCCTACAGCAAAATCAGCTATTGATTAAGAAAACAGGAGTAAAAAAATACCCACCCCACCATTCCAGAAAGCCAGAAGAGAACCTGAGAAACTTTGTAAGGCATCTACTGAAATAACATTTTGGGGATGGTGGACCGAATAACAACTTGGAGCATGAATTCCCAAGGCCTGGGCCTTGATGGAGGATCCCTGCCAGCAGGATCTCCAGCATGTCCCGTGGGGGGCTCTCCTCCCCAGGTGGAGTGGTGGTGGGCACAGTTATTAGCTCTGGGCTTGCACTGGAGTTTTTAAACTGGCTGAACCCATAATTTCCCCTCCCAGCCTCCATTCTGCTTCCCACAGTTTTGGTGGATATACTGGGGGGCTGTGCCACGGGGCGCATCTGCTTTCAGGCAGATGCACACACGCAGGTCCCAGGCTGCACAGCCAAAAGCAGACCTCACCCTGAGCTTCTCAGCAGGTCGTGGTACCCTGATGAGAAGAGGGCCCTTTCCCTCTCCAGCATTTTTGTGCTGTTTTGTGCTTCACAGAACCCCAGGTGCTGAGGAAGGAGTTAATTCCTGCAGTGTCCCTTTGTTTGACAGGGTCTGCTCTGGACCCTGTGATGCTTTTCAAGCTGAAAAGCTTTAACAGTGATCTCTGACTTGCTAGGAAACATCTCATTTTGCTGAGATTGCTGGCCCTGGGCGAGGGAAGTGAGGTGAGGATCAGCTCTGTGGCCAAATAGACCTTTATAATTTAATGTACAAGTGCAGTTATTATCATAATACACAAAGTGAATGGTTTTCCTGAGTCGATCAGCTGCCTGCCCTCCCGTGAGGAAAGGAGCAGCACAGCCAGGTCATCTTCTCTTCCTGCCTTCTAGGAGAGCAGTTTGCTTGTGATGAGGATCAGTGGCAACTGCATGACAGCTACGAAGAAGGAGCTGCTCTGAAGCATGGAGACGGAGTTAGGGGTGGTGGTTGGTGGTGCTGTGGTTGTTTCGATTTCTGAAATGGAAGGAAACCCCCAGGGTTGGTGAGAAGTCCAGAGGACCAGCTGAGCTACAGACCTACTCCAAGAGGCATCATTTAACTCTGATTTCTCAGAAAGGAGGGGTCAGACCCATGATAGTGGAGTGGGATATCTGAATGTATCCTCTGACACCAACAGAGCAGGCTCAGGGCCCCTGGGTGGTAGAGGATTCTCTGGAACACCAGAAACCTTATCTGTGATGGCAAAGCCACAATTTCCACTTCCTATCTGCGTGACAGAGTGAATAGGGGGATGAAGCCTGTGCCAAAACCTGCAGAAATAAATAAGCCTGTCCTCTCCTTTATAGCTCTTTCATGTCTCTTAAAGCAAAAAGGAAGCTTGGAAAGGTTTTGAGTTCAGCATTATAACCTGAAAAGCCTCTAGCTAGCTCTGGCCACTCTAGTGCTTGTCTCCTGACTGTTGGAAAGGTGAGATGTTCTTCAGCTGGAGATGCACTAAATCCATCTTTCCCCTCTCCCAAAACACCAGAGCACAATGAAGCCCTCGCCTGGTGTGTTGTTCCCCCTGCTGCTTGAGCTGCCCAGCTGAAGCTCATTTACCTTTGTGCAGAGTCACAGTTGTGAGCTGGGTGGAATTATCACTGAGGATTATGAACGCCCTGTGGAGGAGAGGAGAGACAAAAACAAATTCAGAGAAGCTGAGTATCTCATGTAGACCCACGTAGGGCTGTGTGGGAGACAAAGCAGATGAAGAGACAGGAGCTATGAAATCATCCTGGGTTCACTTATATTGCCTTCCAGCCAGATTGCACTTGTTTTTTTAACAGCTGAAATATCATTTCTTTATTAGGGCTTTACTGCCCTTCTCTGGGCAGAGAGGAATGCCTTGTACCAGGGTGGCAATTTACTGTGACCATCTGTTCCTTGTAATTAGAGTCACAAATGTAGTGAGCCCTTGTGTTCTTCCTCCCTGCAGATAAGGCCAATCAGGCTAATGGCTATGGTTTCCTTTGACAAATATTTCCCTGCTGATGTAACTCCATTAGTGTTAATGGAAACGACAGGGGTGTTCAACCCCTTAATTTGCAAAGAACTAATCTACATCCCTACTCATGTGAGCAAGCCTTTAAGCCATGAGGCTGTCTGAGGGGTGACCTCTAGATATGGCTTTGGCAGAAAATATTTCCTTGCTCAAGAGCAAATCTGGAGAAGGCTCAAGAGGTTTGTTTCAACCCCTGCTCTAAAGGTGAGTTTGTGATTCTGGGTTCTGCCAAGAGCTTATGCAGACAAGCACGGTCCCACTGAACACTTAAAAGGTGGAGAATAGTCTTACCTTATTTCCACAGAAGTTATGTTACTTTCTGGAGATGTCCAGTTTGCTTCTTTCTGAGTGCTATTTAGTACTGCTGTGTCGATTGAACTGCAGTTTTCACTCTTTTCCACATCCCATTTTCCCAGGGAGACATTTTGAAGGGATACAGCTTGCAGTAGATAATCAGTCACGTTCCTGCCAGTGAGGTTTTTGTTGTCAGTGAGGTTTCTGTTGTCGTTTATTGCAACTGGAAACAGAGCAAGTTAGCCAAAGTAAGTTATCTGTTCTGTAAGACACCATCTCCAAACTTGGTGCCTTCAGGGTTATAAGCCAAGGATGTGTTTGCTTACACAGAACTCTGTGTGGCACAAGTGCACCAAAAACCTGCACTACCTTCCTCTTCTAACCACAGGAAGAGGAACCCCCTTATCTGCCCCCTCCCCACTTAGGGAACAGATGAGAAGGTGCTCCTCAGTCATCGGATTCAGCCCCTGCTGTTGTGGGTACCCTATCTGTAGGAAAAAACAGAGCTCCTTGCGAGTAGATCCCTTCTGGATCCCAGGCAAAAAAGAGCTAAAGGGGACAGGCTTTTGGACAGCCACTTGCTGTCTTCAGTCCACAGCTGAGTGTGCCAGACCCCTTTCTTCACCATGGCTCTGCTGTGGGTGGCTGCTGGATCACACTTTTGTTGCAAGCAGAGGTTGGACAAGGAGTGACTGAAAAGAGAGGATCTGCTTGCCAGGAACAAGCAACTGCTGAGTGGTGCTTCCCATCCCAGGTCACAGTGGGTGCTGTACAGCCACAGGTCTCTTGGCCCTGAGCACCCTTCAGGACAGGACTCTTTCAAATGAAAGCTGCGAAGAAGCTACGGGAGGTGATGTGAGACAGGAGCTCGCATCAAACTCGAATTCTGTGCTCCAAAACTGAAATAACAGCAGTGAACAAAACATCTCTCTACTGAAAAAGTAAACCAACTGCAGGGGATGCTCCTTGGGTGAGATTTACGCCAATTGGCACCAGCAGACGACTTTCTCCCTTGCAGGAGGGGACTGGAATGCCTCTCCTCCACTATTTTCTCAGCATTTAGGTTTTGCTGACACTCAAGGCAAAGGGAGGTTTGTTGTCAGGTCTGGGAAATGGAGTCAGGCTGCCGTTTGCTCTGCAGCTCTCTATCAGTATCAAAGAGATACTACTCTTTGTAGTTTCAAAAGGCATTTTCTATGAATGATGCTGAATATCTGTCAGCATCAAAGTGTCCTCTTCACCTGTGTCTTTATATCCGTTGCCACTGACACGGGCAAATTCTCAGCAAGAAGGAAAGGAAACAAACCCACAAAACAACTTCTCCCCATATTCTGTGTTTTTAAGAACATTCAAGTCCTTCTATGCAAGTTTAGGCAAAAAGATTAAGGGAGAAAAAAGCACCCGAAGGAAGGAAAGAGAATTGGGGACTGACCCTGTAGATGTCAACATGAAACAGGAACAAAGAGGTAACAACTAGTGCTATTTCCCTATCTCCTGCCTGAAATTAAAATAAAAAAGGGTTAGACCTCCCACATTTTAAAGGCATCTGAGACCACCACATGACTCAAACCAGCTGGGTTGGGGCAGAGGAGGCACGTTTCTGTGCAGTGGGGAAACTGAGATCTATTGAGAGCTGGCTTACCTAGGTAGGTTGTGTTTTCCCGGTATGCCGTGGGTGTCACGGTTAAGGTGAAGTTGCTTTCAGTTGTATTCACGAGCAAATCACATTTTTCTGTATATGCTGGGGCGATGAGTGTCCCAATGAAGAGGAGTTGCACCAAAAAGAGGAAAGCTGCCATGATCCACTTTGATGTCTCTGTTTCACCCACCTGCACTCAGGAGCTGAGAAAACACCTCACACTCTCCAGCCTATTTATACTCCGATTTTCATGAGGTAAATGCAAATGTTTCCTCCTCCCCATCCAGCTCACAAGGACACACCCCAAATGGGAGGTTTCACTCATGCTTTGAGAGGTTACTTCCTTCTACCTGCTTAGCCTCTCAGTGAACTGATTAAAATAAAGGGGTGAGAGGGATTAAAATGGACTGTTTGCATCGCACTGAGGAGCCCACAGGCTGGGAACGCAGTCTCTGAATGCTTATATCCCTTGAGTTGCCTTTGCGTGGTGAACACTTTGTTGTGTGCTTGCATGCTGATAGTCCCTGTAACCTCTTGGTTTCCTCTTCTGGAAATGTGGAGGAGCATCTGCAGTCCTATTTCCAGCTCTGGTCCAGCTTTTTCTTAAAGGCCAAACAAATCCAGAAAGTGTGGAAAACCCCTCCTTGTAGAGATGTTCAAGCGGAGCCTCTACTGCTGCTTGGAGGAAGCTGGATAGTGAAGAGCCAGGTGCCTGCAAAAGGCTGGTGTCTCTGACCTTGGGCCATAACCTCCTCTCACCGATGGACACAGCGTGTTCTTGTTCAGGCAGAGAGCACTCATATGATCGTTCTCGAGCAGCGCCATGACGAGGTGTTTTGGCTGTACCCCTCAAATAGTGTATGAAAAAAAAACAGGTCGAGTTTCTCTTGTCACTCCTTCCTCTTGCCCACATTTCCCCATTCTCCCCTGCAGGCTGTTGGCTGGGGCTGTCAGCAGCTGATTTTGCAAGCGCTCGTTGAGCCATTGGGGTGAGGATGATGTGTGATGTGTTCTGTCAGCGCTGGGGAGAAAGGGAGCGCTGCCCCATTTCTGTGTGCAGGAGGGGTTCCTCCCACACAACTTCTGCTGGGATGGGAAAGGAGCAGCAGGTACCGGCCAGGGCGAAACCCAGCGAGTGTGACACCCTGTAATTGGAGATGGTGATCATCCTGAATCAGAGCCCTGAAATGGAGATCGCTCCAGAACCAGTTCCCAGTGCTAATTCCACGGAGGGCAGTTATTTCCAGCAATCAAAAAGAGCAATGCAGTAAATGCACGGGTGCTCCAGATGAGCTGGATCCTCAAAGAGGAGAACAGAGGATTTAAAATGGAGAGGGGAATGCGGTGAGGCCACACCTTGAGTGCTGTGTTCAGTTTTGGGTCCTTCAGTACAAGAAGGACATTGAGGGGCTGGAGCGTGTCCAGAGAAGGGCAACAAAGCTGGTGAAGGGGTTGGAGAACAAGGGTTATGAGAGATGGCTGAGAGACCTGGGCCAGTTTAGCCTGAAGAAAAGGAGGCGGAGGGGAGACCTCATCACTGCCTGTAACTCCCTGAAAGGCAGCTGTGGTGAGGTGGGTGTTGGTCTCTTCTTCCAAGGGACAGGTGATAGGACGAGAGGGAATGGCCTCAAGTTGTGCCAGGAAGGTTCAGATTAGACATCAGGAAAAATTTCTTCACCAAAAGAGTTCTCAGGCAGTAGAACAGCTGCCCAGGGCAGTGGTGGAATCACCATCCCTGAAGGTGTTTAAAAAATGGGTAGATGAAGTGCTCAGGGATGGTTTAGTAGTGGACAAGTAGGGTTGGACTGGATGATCTCAAAGGTCTTTTCCAACCAAGCAATTCTGTGATTCTTTGAATGTCCTTTCTTTCCTCCTCTCTGCCTTACACTCCCAGATGTATCACTGGCAGCCCACAGGAAACTCCTGATGGCATTTTTGATGTCCTCATGCTGTAGTTTTGTCAGGACCACCTCCTCCGCTCCGTCCCGCACTCTGCTGAGTCACTGTGTGCCCAGACCAGTGGGAGGTCTGGAGTTCCCTCCCTGTGCTCATGTTCCCTTTTTCCAGCCCCAGAGCAGCCCACCAGTGCGGGTTTAGAAAGAAGCTGTTGTTTTAAATGTTTCAAATAAAAGTTGAACGGAAGTGGGAGAAAAAGGGCAAGAAAAAGGATAAGTGAGTTCAGGACAAGCAGAGTAAAAGGAGAGCAGCAAGAAAGAGGCCAGAGAAAGAGAGGATGTGTTGAAAGAGCTGGTTCATCTTCTGTGCTGCTGACACTGGCTGGAGTATGGAGAAAATGAGAAACTGAGCTTTTCTGGCTTGTTAAGTTCACAGAATTGAATGTTCCTGCAGGGCCTCATTTCCTTGTGGTTTACTTCCTTGCCTCTGTCCTACTGGGCGCTTCTCTGATGCCCAGGGTCAGTGGGTGGGCACAGTGCTGAGTTCAGAAATGCTCTGTGTGTTCCCCCCAGTGCAGAGAAGCAGGAGGAAGCCCTCCTAAGGGGACCACAGGGCTGCAGGTCCCCTGGAAATAGGAACTATTAAATTCCTCCTCATTTGTTGCACAACCTTTTCTGCAAGCACCGTAAGGAATACGGAAAGTGTATCAGGAAAATGAGAGCAAAGAATGGGGAAAAGGCAAATCAAAATGGAAGCAGAGGATTTGGCAAGCACAGCTTCTCTTGTGACGCTGTTTGCCCTTGGCGGTTTCATCTGATGGCTCCTTGCACAAGCTCTGGGCCATTGTTCAGGCGATGGGGATGACTCGGTGTGATGTCACTGGAACAGAGAGAGGTGAAATTAGATATGTTTGCCTACAGGAGAGAATTAATTTTGGAAGAGAAAAGGGATTGTGTTACGTGTAGAGCAAGGAACACTCTGCTATGAAACCTTATCCAGGGAAAAAGAGATCTTTGTAAGTGATGATGGAAAGAACAAAGTTTATTATGTGATGAACATTCAGTGGGGCTTTCCAGTTTTGCTTCTCATTGGTTCTCAAAGGGGATGAACTTTCATGGGAAGGTGGGAGCTGAGGCCTTCCTTTGGCAATGGACATAGCCAGAAAGTTCTGGGAAACAAGCAAATTAATATTTTTAGCCTGAAAGGTGACTTCATAGTCATTAATTTAGGCAAGGATAAGCCCAGGTAACAAAGCAAATCAAACGGGTCTGAGGAAGGGCAGGGAGTAGAAATTGCTATGGGAGACACACGTGTTACAAAGTTTGAATCGCAGGACTTACGAGTCTGGGCTTCCAAGGTACCCAGAATATTTGGACAGAGCAGTAGGATGGATGGAGCAGAAGCTGTCAGGGCCTGGACTGCTCCCCTGTGCTCGGAGCACCATGGAAAAATGCTTCAAGGGAGCTGCAGGACCCTGACCAGGGCAGCAGGAGCTCAGCCCAGCCCAGCCTGTGGCTCCTCTGGCTGGAGCAGAAAAAAACCCAGCGTGGGAAGAGTAGGAGCTGCTGAGCTGGCAGCTCAAAAGTCAGGTTTTCAGGTGACAAAATAAACATAGCCTCTGGGTAGCAAAGAACTGTTGGGCTCTGCCACCACAGATCTGGTTCCTCAGTGAACTCAGGGATGATTTGGAAATGATTTCAGAGTGTTCCCTGTCTCCCACCCACACTACGTGTGTTAAGCCATACAGAATGACTTGGGGTTTATTCCTCTTGGCAAGCAGACAGAAGTCATCCTCTTGTCTTTCTCCTTGCTAACATGTGATGTGGTTCCTTCCTACCCTGTCTTTTTGTGTTATTTGGGGGCAAAGCTTAAGCTGGAGCCCTGGTTTCCACAAGCTGCTCTCAAGCTGAAGTCATGGCCATTTCTGATGAAACTTGTGCCACTCTCTTTCTTGTGACGGGTGGTTTCTGCCACCCGGAACTGGCACGGACAGCTATTGGGAGCACTGCCCTTTGCCTTGCTTTCGTGGGGAGGCTTCTCTCTGCCCTGAGTGTTCCTGTTGGTGCCGTGCAGGGAGAGGTGGAGGTGATCAGGAGCAGCGAGTAGAACCTCGGGCTACAGCCCTTGTGTGCTGAAGGAGCAAGTGCAAGCACAGATGACTCAGACTCCCCATTACATTTCTCTATATTCTGCAGGGAGTGGCCCAAGGACTAACTCAGAACCTGGAACCCGCATGGCTCGTGTCTTCCAGGGGCTTCCGAAGGCCTGAGAGGGTGATCTGGCTCCTAGGAATTAGAAGGGAGGTGTCTCAGCAGCTCCCTTGCTGTGTAGAACCAGACTTCTGGGTCTGCTGGTCCCTGGGGGATGTCCACACAGCTCTTTGAGCTTCTCAAAAGGCTCCATCTCTGCAGACCAGCAGCTCCTGGAAGCCTGATGCTCTCTCATTCAAATAGTGGGGCTTTATAGAACCGTGGAATAATTTAGGTTGGAGAAGACCTTTAAGATTATCAAATCCAGCCCTTAACCTAACACTGTCGAGTTCACCACTAAACCATGGGCATGGGAATGCAGGTGCTGGAGCCTGGCTCAGCTCAGAGCCTTCTTTACTTCATCCCTACTTCCTTTCCCTGTGGCAAATCCACTCCTTTGTCTTCTCCAGAGTTAAAAGAATCTTCCTTTTTGGTGAGTAAAGGCCTGGAGTCCCCAGGCAAACAGCAACGCTTTGCATCCAGGAGTGGAGGTGAAACCTGAGAGTCAATAGTCTGGGGAAGACCAGAAGCCAGGAAAACAAAACCTCCCACGTGCAACCCAGTAGGAGGTGGCAAGTGAGGGGGTGTCTTTTTGGCAAAACTGCAGCAGTCTTGAAATGAATAAACAGTTGCATATGGCCACCTCCTTTGGAGGATGGGAACGTGAATCACAGCTCTGCTGGATCAGGCTGTCTCTTTGGCTCTGTGGTTGCAGCAAGCCAGGCCATTTGGGTCAAGATGCCAAGCTAGGGCCAGGGCAGGATGCTGAGGAGAGAAAGGAACAGATGCAGGACAGAGAGTCCTTTCTATTCCCTGTCCCAGTGCTGGATGGCACAGTCTGGTCCATGCTGCTATTGCCCTGTAAAACAGGGCAGCACAGCCTTGGCCCCAGCAGAACACTCCCTCCTGGGGCAGGAACATCCTCTCACCTGCTGCTGGCCCTGCATGGCAGAAGGGAACCATGCCCAGCTGAGGGCAAGGAGGGCTCTGTTTGCTTCGAACTCCTCTATGTGGGTTTATTGCACTGTTTGCTCTGGGTGGAGAACTCTGGGCAGTTGAGATTTACTGGCCTGTTTTGCAAACACTGTGTTTTGTAAATGTAGGTTGGGTTTTTTTAATGCTTGGACTGCTGAACTGGCTTTAAAAGGTTCCTTGTCCTGCTCGTGGCATGGTACCACCCAGCACCTCTGGTCTGTCCACGGGCTTTGGAGCTACCATTGTCACAGCAGTTCCCTGCAGCTTCCTGAAAGCAGATGGAGAGCCCTGCCACAAACCAGCTCCTGCCTTGCTACAGGAGAGGAAAATAGAGTAGGGCAGGCAGGGCCTTGGGGCTGGCTGGAATTGCAGATTGGATGAGGAATGCGTTTTGCATCGCAAGGGAACTGGGAAACACATCCCAAGTTTGGTGCAGGGAAACAACTCAGTCCTGGTCCTGGGCCAGCTGAGCTCTCAGGGTGTCCCTGGCATGGGACCTCCCACAGACAAATAGCAGGGACCTCCAGTTTTAAGGTGCTTTCTCCGTTTGTTCTCTCTGAAGGTGCTTTATCTAGGCTTGAATAAGAATGGGGGATTGTTCTCAGCCTTTGCCTCTGAGTGATAAGGTCCTAAAAGCCTCCTTGTTATCTGCTCAGAAGGGCTGTGGGCTGCAGGGAGAGGGAGGGCAGGTTTGCTTTGGCAGTTTGCATGGGAGGAATCTGATTTGAAGGACAAACATTTTGCAGAAGGACACTTGCCTAAAGTGAGAATTTAACAGGGGGATTTTCCTGCTGCTTTGTACTTTCTCTTGTAAAGTTCTAACAGTTTGTCCCCTCCTCCCTTGGGTTTTACAGGTACAACTTCCCATCATGTTGACCTTCTGCCAGCCTGGCCACCTCAGCTGGGCTCCACCACCCCCTGCTCCTGCCCTGAACCCACAAGGCGCTGTCTTTGGCAGGAGGTGCAGGGTGGGGTTGCCTGGGGAGGCAGGGAGAGGTAGGCAGACCTCTTGTGTCTTGAGCTGTGAGACAAGACACCCATGAATTACATCCCATCGTGCTGGAGGGAAGGACCTGTTGCCAAAGGACCCGTGTAGCGCTTGGGTAGATGGAGCCTGGTCGCTCTGGAGCAATAGGTTTGTCACGTCGTCATTATGCAAAGGGGCACTGTTTGCTCATGCAAACCTGCCTCAGGCAGGAAGGTGACACAGGTGACTCCTGCTCCCAGGTGCAGGAGCTCTGCTGGCAGGGACGCAGATGTCACTGCAAATGTCTTGGTTTGTGCTGTGGGACAGCCCAGGAGTTTGGTCTCCAAACAATCCTTCCTCATCAGAGATAGGAGAAATACTCAGGAGAAATATCAGGCAGGAGTTTGGTCTAGCTGCGACTTGAGGGTTTACAGAATGGTGACTGGGTTTACTGGCCTCCTCTACCTCCTCTCTCCCCAGAATGGAGCTGAGGTCTCTGCTGTTGCCTGAAACCCCTTCTGGTACATGGTCCTTTCTGTCCTATTTTTATCTCTGCTGAACCTTTCTGGAAAGAAAGCCTTGTTGACTATCCTGGTGCTGCTGCTGCTGCGCTCTTTCCTCTTTCAGCATTGGGGTTTCCTGAAATTTCCACTGCAGTCCCTTCTGTCCCCAAACCTGTCCAAGGGAAAGGAAAGGGAGAGGAATCTCTCCGGGTCTTTTTGTGCCATCTCTAGTGAGTCTGGAGTGAGGACAGACATCAGCGTTGGGTTGCAAGTCCTTGTGACACGTTCCTGGGGAACGGAGCCTGCCTAGGTGAGATCTGAGCCCTGTGCATCCAAACAGAGCGTGTCTGGAGCTCAGCTGGCTCCCTGCCGCCGTGTGACACCCTTTATTTGCCTTTGGGAGGAAGCAGGTATGCACAGAAGTGTTATCACATGATGCAGAGGGTCCACGCCTGGGTGATGGGTTCTGCCTCAGTGCCGTGAGCACAGGCTGCTGTGTGGGGCTGCAGAGAAAGGGATTTGGGACAGGAGAGAGCAATAAGCCTTGGGAGAAGCAGCTAAAAATGGTGCTGGATGGAGACAGGCTGCCCAGGAGATGGCAGCAGCTTTCCACCAGCTGTGCCTGGGTTTGCTGTCCCAGTTGTGGTGGGTGCTGGCACAGGGCTGAGAAGAGGGGAGGTAAAATCCTACCCTCCCTCAGCCTGCCCCATTGCTGAGCCCAGCACACCTGGGAATGTCCTGTGGGGAGTCAGGTGGATTCTCTCCTTAAAAAATCTCTTTCTTTCCTTGGGGGCTGCGTGGGAACCCACACAATTTAAGTCAAATGCTGACCCCAACAGCGAGGGGCTGAAGGGGTTAAGAGAGCTGAGGTTGAACTCCACAGATGTGGGTGCTGCTGAGGGTGTAAGTGGGGCTGGGGCAGAGCTGGGCTCTTCCCACCCCTGTGGTAGCAGGAGAGCTGGAGGTGCTGTTTCCTGCATTGTCATGGCAAAGTCATGGGGGAAATCTGGTCTAAAGGAAAAGGGAGAAAGCGAGAGGGGCTGTAAATGAGAGGGTGTGGCTGTGGGGGTCTGGGGACTGCAGTTTTGGGCTGGAATTTGCATAGTTTGCTCCCCAACTCCTGGCATCACCAGCTTTGTCTGTAAAGGCTGAGAAGGAGGGTATTTCTGTTAGTCACTGTGTTCCTTTCCTGATTCCCAGGGGTGCTTTCCCAAATTTATTAACTTCCCTGCTGCTCAGACTTCAGCAAAGAGGCAGCAAAGAGTGCAGGGACAGTGTGGGAAGCTGTGGTGTTCTGGCATTTTCCTGTTGAAATAGGCTGTTTCTGGAGAGGGTAAGGAAGTGTCAACAAGTACTGGAGATGGCTCAGGCCACAGTGGCCGGTTGTGGACACGTTATAGGTTCCAGGAAGTGGCATGACCAAAGATTGGTCCAACAGCTTGCAGGCTGTGCCTGGGAGGCTGCTTTGAGTCTTGGGTTTAGCAGCAGGGTTGCACTGTTGGCTTTAATGAGACAGCAGTGACCTCTTGTGAGAACCGTCAGGATTACAATCCACCCTGGCAGCTCTCTCCAGCCTGGGAGATGGTGGCTGGATGGAGATGCTGCTCCGTGGCTTTGCCAGGCTGGACAGTGGGTTGCAGCTTGTGGCAATGCCCCGATTGCTGTCACAAGGAGATGGGGAGGGCTGCAGGAGGCTGGGGGCAATGTCTGCACCTAGGGAAGCTCTGCTGCAGAGAGCATTGCATTTTTGGATGTAAAATACCTGCTGAGATCCTGTATCTGCTTAGGAGGGGGAGCGAGTCAAGTAGCTCCAGTCCATACCAGGGATCCTGCTTGTATCTCCTTGTGTCTGCCTTCAGGAAGGGAGAGAGGGTGTGGTTCATGTTTAATCATCACTTTCTAATGATATTTGGTGATTTTCCTATTTAACCAGTAATTAATCTGCCTTGCAATTATTTCTGCAGGACTCTTGGTGCTCTGAGCACCACAGAGTGGATTCTGGGCAGACCTTTTTTACTTTGGGGAGATTCTGCAGAGTAATAAAGTTGCTGTAAAGAATTGTGAATGATAATTTCTTTCCTGATCCCCTGTGACAAGTAGGTGGTGCTGCCCCACCTCGAGCACTGGGTGCAGATTTGGGCACTGCAGGGTAAAAAGGATATATAGATACTGGAGAGGACATAGAATTGGTGAAGGGTTTAAGAGGGGAAGACGTATGATGAGCTACTAAAGTCACTTGGTCTGTTCAGCCTGGTGGAGACTGAGGGAGGACCTTGTCATGGTCTGCAGCTTCCTCACAAGGGGAAGAAGAGGTGCAAGTGCCGATTTCTTCTCTCTGGACCTAAGGGAATGGCAGGAAGATGTGCCAGGGAAGGGTAAGGTTTGGTGTTAGGAAAAGGTTCCATCACCAGAAGGTGGTGGAGCACTGGGACAGCTCCCCAGGGAAGCAGGGGACAGGAGCTGGACTTGATGGTCCTTGTGGGTCTCTTCCAACTCAGGACATTTTATGACTCTCATTCTTGCATTAAGAAGAGCTGCTGTGAGTGGATTTTGTCTCACATCCCTCACCTGTGACACTCCTATATACTTGAGGAGGAGATCTTTCCCCTGTTTGACCACCCTAAGCCCCTGTAAGTGATGCAATGTGTAGCATGAGGTTGGCCAGCTGGGCCGTGCTCTGAGCTTGCAAGTCCTGAGGTTGACGTGTTCCTGGATAGTGGCTAATTAGCACTCCGAGCTGCAGTTTGAGCTTCAAGGAGCCTTTAATAGTAAGTAAGTAGGTTAACAGGCACTCAGGAAAGGGTTTGTGGAAGAGAGAGAGGGCTGTGTGATGTCTGCTGAGGGAAGCACACATGTGCAAAGAAGCGCGCTGCAGACCTTGGTGTTTTATTCATGCGTTGATAAAACACTTCCCTATGTCTCGAAGCACCTTGACCTGAATGATTTGTGTTTGTGGCTTGTGCACTGCTGGGGGAGAAGGAAAAATAGAGGAGGGAAAATATTCAAAATGCTTCACTCCAGTTGGAGATTCAGCGCTGTCTTGGCTTACTGCCGGCTTCAAACACAGCAGCAGAACCCTCGTGTTTAGCCCCAAAGGAGTCCCTAATTAGTGGAGAAACTGCAAAGCTCTGAACATGTTTGGGAATGCTTTAGTGCAGCCGCCCCCTGGGGTTCATTAAACAAATGAATTCAAAGCAGTCAAATAGCTGGGATCTTCAAAGTGACAGGGACCTCAGTCCCAGAGAAGGCGGCACAGCTGTGAAAGCAAGCTGGCACTGCAAATAAAATGCTTTCTAGAATGGGTGGAAGAAAGGCACCCTGATCTCTGCAGCACTCCAGGGGCTCTTGGGCTCCCAGGCTGCTTGACACGAGAATATACATCAACAGCCCACTTAGAAGATCACTATTCCATCTTAGCTTCTCCTCCATCTCTCCTCCCTGCAGGCTGCCTGGCTGTGGAGCTGTTTGTGTTGAGGTACAAATATGCTCCAGCAACAGAACTGGTCTGGAGGTGGGCGAGGGCATATTTTAAGTAGGTGATGCTTACAGATGTGTACTGATACACACACATCTGCCCAGATGCTGGTGAAGATCAGGGTCAGGGTTGGCTTTAAGGGGAAGCACAATCACTACCAATCTAGTTTAGCAAGAGTGACAAAACACTAATTATCATCAGGAGCTCTGGTCTGTGCAAACCAGCACGAGCAGCCTGATTCTCCGTGTGCAGTGGGGTGGGCTGTCGTGGGCCTCATGGTCTTTTCCTTCTTTGAGGAGTCACCTGCCCTACAGGGGTGCCCTGACCTCGAGACTCCCAGAGCTGATGGGACTCCGTGAGGTGGGTGTCTCAGCTGACCCCAGTGTGGGCAGTTGAGCTGAGGGGACAGAAATGTGGGGGTGCTGCTTCAGCTGCAAAGGTTGCAACTTGCCTCAGTGCTTGCCTTTGTGAGGAACGCTTAAATATGCTAAATCCTCATTTAATTGGCTTAATTGCTGTGATAATATAGTCCGGCACTGCAGTGATACTTTTCATCTGTAGAGCATGAGGTGCTTTACGAAGAAGTGAGTGTGAATCCTCCCTCTTTACAGCTGGTGAAGCAGAGGCAGGGAGATGCTCAGTGCTTGAGGCAGCAGAAGGCCCTACGAGGCGTGTGTTGCTCAGTGGTCCATGTGATCATGTAGACATCAGTGATTTATTCTGATGTAACCAAATGGGGTTTTAAATAACTGAGACTCATCAGTCCATGGGACAGACCTGGGCTCATAGGCTTGACTGTGCTTATATTAAAAAAGGTGTAAGAAGCAAAAAGGCCAGGATGAGGATTTACAGATGCATAGATGAAGTATGAGACAGAGACCTGAAGTCTGTGCAAGTCTGGGTCTAGTAAAGCAGGTGACAGGTATTAATGAAAATGTCATTAAACCTAGAGTCAAACCAGATGAGGAGTTGCTCACTCTGACAAAGAGAAACAGAAAGGATGAAGCCATAGACAAAACTGATTTCCTGGGGTACTGTGTTGCTTACAGAGAAGGGGCAGCACTGATTACAGCCCTGTCTACTTTTTATGCCAGGCGGTTTGGATGCCCTGATGCCAGCAGAGGCACTGGGAGACCACGACCAGCCAAGCTGGTGAAATGAGGGGTTCCAGGCTGTTTGCTGGTGTTGCTGCAGGCTGAACTGGACAGATACTTGGGCAGCAGGAGCCTCACAGGAGGGTTAGGGTTGGGGTTAGCTCGGTCCCAAGCAGTGTTAGCAAAGCCTAGTTTACCTTCCCGAAAACCAAGAGCCCATCTCTGGGTTGAATGCAGTGCAAAATGGAATATGAGTTGCAATAATGCATCTTCTTTATGGCTGAACACATTCAACTGATGAAAGCACAGCCCTTTCCTTAAATTGTAGTTTAACCATGAGCAGCAAATTAATCTTCTATAATGGAAAGTCCAGCATGGGGGGGCCAATATTTCTCAACTCTCCTGTCTTCCCTGGGTCTCCTCTGTCTCCTGTTTGGCTGCTGCAGAGCCCTTGACAGTATTGATTGAGAGAATTGTTGCAGCAGAACAATGTGTGCTCCCTTTTCCAACCAGAGAACACCTCTGCTCATTGTGGATAAATTAGATGTAAATTACCTGCTATTTCTTAGGTGCTAACATTCAAAAAGGTAGAAAATACTTTGCCACCCTGTGAATATCAATAAGATGCTCTGTTTTCACTGGCTTTAAACAAGGATGTTTGAAGGCTAGTTTGAGAGGGATGCTGTGTTCCAGTGATGCTGTGTTTGTGCAACTTTGAAAGTGAGGGCAGACTAAAACGCTTATCGTCCCTTTCTTATTATTTTGCTTGCTGTGTTTAGGGAAATAGGGCACCTGTGGGGGTGAGGATCAGTTTTGTTGGCTATTGGTACAGCACAAAGCTCTTGTCAGTACTAATCCCTGTGCTCTGTGCCAGGACTTTGGTGAATACTCTGCATTCATTTATTGGCTTCCATTTATTCATTCTCCCTCCTTTTCCCCTCCCTTCATCCATCAGCGCAGTCTAATGCAGTTGAAGAGGAGGAGCATGGGAAGCTGAGAATTAATCCATGAGCCTTTCTTGATACTCAGTGATGAGCAGTGAGAGGCAGAGGATGTGTGTGCTACAGCAGGTGAACCCTAGGCTTGGAGTTCCCTGCAGGAGGTCGAGGGGAGGTTTATAACCACAGAGCAATGGTCATGCTCACTGTCTTCTATCTTCAGAGAGGCAGCCAGGGCTTGTAAGAAGCATGAAGCCTCTCAGTCCTCTGATGGAGGAGAACTCCAGGCACAAGAGACTGGACTGGGCAAATCCAGGCATGAATTGTAGTGATGAAATTTGCTGGAGTGGAGGATGTGAGGAGGGGGTCATAGAGCTTGCTCTGCACAGGACAGGAGAGCACAGTGGACATCTTGCTTGATTCACATTCCAACTTGCTGTCATGAATAAGAGTTTTATCTGTTTGTACATTTCTTTTTGGGTTGGCCTGAGTAGCAGTGAGGATGGGATCCTAGACCTTTCTGAGGATCAGAACTCCTAAAATTTCCTGGATGTGTCAGCAACCAATGCACAGCATGAGACTGGCCCTTGCTAAGTGACCCTCGTTTTGCATTGTTATACTTTGAGTGCAGCACTTCAAAAAAGCCTAATGTGATTTAGGTTTAACTCTTAAATTTAATGTTCCTTAAAATGGCATGGACTCTGATAAGCAGGCTTTGTGGGCTCTGTGAATGTCTGTGCTGTCAAGGGGAAACTTTTTCTTTAACATTTTTATCCAAGGACCCCCACCAGATCAATGTATCCTGCTCTGAGCTCTGTGAATGTCCAGAGTTGTGCCAGTGCCAGCACACAAACCAGGGGAATAAAGAGAACATAGCTGCCTTGTCCTAATCAGGGAAAGCAGTTGCTCTGTTTGCAATGGTTTGGGTTGGAAGAGACCTTAAAGCCCATCCAGTTCCACCCCCCTGCCATGGGCGGGGACACCTCCCACTGGATCAGGGGGCTCAAATCCTCCCCTCTTTCAGCTTATCATCCCTTGCTTGTATTATTATGGTAAACAGGAAAAGTCTCTCCTGAAGTCATTGTGTTAGTTACTGTCCTGAGAGAAATAACGCTTTGCTTTTCCTTTAAGTGCTTCCATGTGAATATAAGAGGTGCAAAGGAGGAAAATTTCTATTCTCACCTCCTTTTGTGGAGGTGGAACATGGGGCAGATGGATTAAGGATGTGCCATGGCTATAAAGATGGTCTATAGCAGCACCAAGAATTGCTTCCTAATTTCCAGTCCTGTACTTCATCTGCACAGCCAACTTTCATCTGGGCTCTGAGCAGCTTCAGGCTCACCAAAGGCAATTGTCAATTAAACCTCCATGGTAACAACCATGAATGAAAGGGAGATCTGCCTCAGGAAGAACAACAGAGAGCACAAAGCCAATAAACAAATACCTCCACAAGAGAAGGACCTGAGCTGACCTGCATGAGAAGGACTTTCCTGCCACTTTGAAACCTGGTGAATAATTAGTGGAGGAACGCCTGTCTTTCACTAATGTTGGGAGCTGTGGGATTCCCCAGCTTAAAGACTTGACCTGGTCTCTCTCCTGCTGTTTGCCTGGCACGGTGTGATCGGTTTTTGCTCCAGTTCAGTAGCTCTGGCCAGCAGAGCTGGCTGTGGCTCATCCTTTTGCCTCGGGGTAAGATTTAGCATCTCCTCTGAAACAGGAGCATCCAGGAATGACAAATTAACGAATGGTGCTATTTGGTGAGCACGTGTGGGCACCAGTGCTCAATTTATCAAAGGTGAAGAGGGACCAGAGTTAATTATATACTAGGAATTATATTAATATAACATGAAGGGCTTTTGGTTAAGCCTCTCACAACCTGGCTGCTCAGTGCACAGGTGCTGGATCCTGTTAATTCTCTGGGATGCAAACCTTTCTGGCTTGCTGTCAAGTCTTACAGGAAAGTAGAGCTTGCCTTGTTCCAGGTTTTCTTTCCTGTTTGCTTTGGCCTAGGGATTTGCAGGTAAATCAATTCTTTCTTACTAGACACGCTTATTTAAACTTCAGCTCCTGTTATTTCTCCATGTTTCAGTGATTATTACAAAGCTGCTACTGGAAGTGAGCTTGTTTATTGGAAGTTTTGTTGAAGTGCAACTTCTGCCCTGAATGCTCTGTGACTTTGTTTTCTGTGTCCTTTGAGGCAATGTGTCTCTACCTCCTGGCCTACCCTGGCACTTGCACTGACCCTTTTATGAAAAGAGTAGGGTTGTTTGAGTGCTGAGACTCGTCAGTGCTGTCTGTTGGAGTTCATCACCCCCTGGGCTCGCAGTGAAGTCACACCCCAGGGTTAGCTCTGACAAAATACTGATTTACTGTGCCTTACTGTTTCTGTTTAGCTCTGAGGGCTACTGTAAGATTGCTGCGGGAGGATTTCATAGAACCACAGAATGGTTTGGATTGGAAAGGACCTTAATGCCCATCCAGATCCAACCATAGGACCCCTCCCACTGGATCAGGGGGCTCAAAGCCCCATCCAACCTGGCCCTGAACACCTCCAGGGATGGGGCAGCCACCACTTCTTTGAGCAACCTGTGCCAGGGCCTCCCCACCCTCACAGGAAAACATTTTTTCCTGATAGCTCATCTAAATTGCACCTCTTTCAGCTTAGGAAAAAATCAGGGAGGAAAGTTTGGCTTCCATCAGAGAACACTGAATTTCCCAGATGAGAATCCTTCAGAGGTGAGGCTGGGGGACAGAGTCTGAGACGTCCCACTGAGTGAGTGTAAACCAAGGTGTTATCCTGTATAAATCTTTCATATTCTTACTCTAAATATACACAGTATTTAAATGTTGCAATCACTGACAATCCTTCAATTTTATAAACTCTGTGAATTGATTTTTCCAATGAAACCCTCCCACTGCAGGATCCAGGTTCATTTATATGAATTACGCAGTGATTTATTTAATGACCTACTTGGCTATAAATTCCACAACGTCCATTCAATTTATTATTTAAATGCCCTATAAATCATGCAGGACAGAGAGAGGGGAGAATGTGTGTGGAAGGGAATAGCTGGCGTGATGCCTGACCAGGAGGAAAACAAGGCATGGAGTCAGTGGCGTGTGTGGGGTGAAGTGCTCTGGGATTTGTACAGATGTGGCTGGTCCTGTGCTCATCAGTTGGCATCTGGGCTGAGATGGAGATGATACTTATCACGTGTAACCCAACTCCAGACCACTTGCTCCTCCTTTTGTAGGGGTTTTTGGTATAGACTCTGTGGTTTTGTTTCTGAAAAAGCTCTTAATTTTCAAGCCGCTCTGTTTGCTCATCCATCCCATCTCTCCTGCCATCCTCCCTCATCCACTGTCCTTGTAGCTCTAATTATGCAGATAATTTCTTATACCTATGTACTACACCAGAATATCTCCTGTGCTGCACAGAACCTGGCATAGCTCCTGTTGTTTGCAATGGTTGGAAGACTTATCCTCATGCTGTTTGGCAAGAACACACTCTAAATTTATCTGGGCTATATCTAAGGTTTCTCAGGCAAACTTCTTCCTCTCAAGTCCTTTGCAAATCCAGTGACTCCTTCCTCCTCACTTCTTGCACATCCAGGCAGGCTGAAAGCAGAAGTGGGCTCCTGCCCAGTGCTCTGGCTGTTGGATCTCAGTGCCAAGCCAGGTGTTCTCAGGAGCTGCCAGAGGAAGAGGAGTGATTCTTTTTCTGTGTGCAGAAGGCCATGATGAAAGCATAAAACTGTTTATAGCCTCTTTGCAATAAGTCTAGAAGAGGAGGAGGATGAGGAGAGCTTGTGTGTGCAGGGCCTGGGCAGAGGGAGATGCTGCGTGAATGTAAATACTTTTGATTGGCTCAAGACTCTTTCTTACTGCAGGAAAGGGCTGAAATCAGCGTGTTTCTGCACTTGTACTGAGGTGTGAGTCAACCCCCATTCCTATAAAACAGCCTGGCTCAGCTCCTGTTTCTTGGAACAGCTTCAAGACAAATTGTTTGGGAGATTTCTTCAGCAAAGCCATTGATTTACTCTAAAAGAACCTTAATTGTCAGTGAGCATGGAGCACTAGGGAGGAGTCTGGAGGAAAACATCCAAAGGGATCTGATCTCAGCTGTATCTGAACCTTTCTTCTTTCTCTCTTCCAAAATGAGAAGAAGGTGGGAACACGTGCACGCGCATACAGATCAAACGGAAGAGCTCCTTTCAGAAACACCTCATGTCAGCAGTTGTGTGCTGGAGGAATGACCTCCAGCTAAAGATGCTCTAAATTAAACAAAGATTTCAATGGTGTTAATTAGTTAATGGTTGCAAAGAGCTCTGAAAATGCAAAGCCCCTCTATAAATGATAATTATTATTGTTGTTATTATCAGGTCGACAGCGGCGAAGCACCTGTAATTGGTGGTTAAGCTCCCCAGACACAGACTAATCCAAAGACACAGCACTGCTCCTACCACTGAGGAGTATAACCAGGATTAGTTAACCCAGCTTGTGGGAACACTGGGAAGGCTGAAGCATACGGATTTCAAAGCACTGATGCTCTCTTAGGTCCCTTTACCTGGGGCCAGACCTTCTGCTCTTGGGTGACACCACCTTCTTTCCTCAGGAACTGTAATTGGTTGTGATCTCCTTTTATGTACCAGGTCAAAAAAGGAATTGACTTAATTTTTTTTATTTATGTGCAAACCCATCATTGGAGGAATTTTATGTCCTGGAGACCTGGCAGTCTTAGTGCAAAAGATGAGTGGAAGAGGACTCAAATCCAGTAATGAACAGCCTGGACGTTGCCTCCTAGTGACAAAGCCAGGAGCAAACATCCTCTGTGAGTCGCATGGACGCTTCTGGGCTGTCCAAAAGCTCTGTCCACGTGTCCCATCACAAGCCTATTTGCCTGGGCTGCTGTGATGAGTTTCCCTTCATGCCAGTTTACTGCTGGTGCTCCAGTGCAGGGATGCTTGGCTGGTTCTGTTGGGGGGGATGGCGGAACGTGCTTCAGCTGCTGAAAATTATCAGGCATTTGTCACTGAAATAAATGACATCGTTTCAAAATGAGTACCTTGCTGGTAAGCACCGTCCCTTTTGAGCCGTGCAGCCCCATTCATCTGCCCAGATGCAGCCTGGAGCCGTGGATATCTGAATGAGAACCTGAGGGAGTGGATGTTGGCAAAGGCCCATTTCATTAGAGACCTCATATTTGGTCCTGTCTTAACAAGCTTTTGTGTTGCTCCTTGGCATGCATCAGCTCACAAAGGACTTAATGGCACAGGGAGCGATCTTTGACTGCGCTAATTGTGTGCCTTGTGATCCTGCCAAACGCCAGGCACCGGCTGCGTGTTCACATGTTACTGTGATGGGAAGACACGTTTACCCTGTTCTTGGGTAAGTAGGTTGCTGCTGAACGTTTTCATTGCACCTGCTGAACATACCTTTTTTGTTCTAAAGAAACAGCCCTTCTTCAACCAGGGCTTCTTTGTGGTACCTTTATCCAGTAACTTCATCATGAGATCAGGGAGGCAGGAAGACCTTCCAGAAGCATTTGGGGATTTTTCAGCCTTAATTGGCTTTTTTATTGGTAAATATCAATTTGATGTCCTGGAATATTTTTTTTGGAAGCGTATCTATTTTAATAACTTCCAATAATGATAATAGTGATAACTTTTCTCAAATAGCAAGAGATAGGACAAGGGGAAATGGACTCAAGTTGCGCCAGGGAAGGTTTAGATTGGATATTGGGAAAAATTTCTTTATTGAAAGAGTGGTCAATCTTTGGAACAAGGTGACCAGGGCAGTGGTAGAGTCTCCATCCCTGGAGGTGTTCAAAAAATGTGCAGATGTGGCACTTGGGGACATGATTTAGTAGGCATAGAGCAGGTGGCCTGATGGTTGGACTGGATGAGCTTAGAGGTCTTTTCCAAGCTCAATGATTCTATGATTCTATTCCATCAAGAGGGTTTCTCAAGAACTTTAAGGCAAATGAGCAAGGGCTTGTGTACACACACCCAAACTCAGGCTCCAGGCTGTGTCATGCTCCATCAATTCCTGTTGGGACAGTCGCTCTTGAGTGTATGTGTTGCTGTGTCTTCTGCCCTGGACCAGCAGTTGTGTGGGTGATGTCATCTTGTGGGACACTGCTCTTCCCTGACAGGGAGTGTTACTGTCCCAAAATCTAGCTAGATATACAAAGATAAGATACCTTTATCATGGATATGCTTTGGGAATGTGAAAGAGGAGCCACATGCTGCTGAATCTTGGAAGTTTACGGGCTTCTCTTTCAGTGGGGAATTAATAGAAGAGGGTGCTCACCGCACTGCTGGTCATCTCTGTGCACAACCTGGTGGATGGGCATAAGCCTCCTTCCCATGGACCTTAGGAGAAGTAATCATTCATTTCTACCAGCAAACTCTTTAAATATGGAACCACACTTCCCCTGCAGCCTCTCAGTCTGAGGAACTGGTGGAGTGATGTGGAGGAAGGGTTTGTTATCTCCATGCCAGCACGGCCCCAAGGCAGACTGATGTTTTTCCATCACCTACCTGGGCTCTGTGCAACAGGAGCTGCCTCCTCCAGGATCTCCCTCCTGCCTTGGCATGAAAGGCCTTTAAGCAATTACTGGACTTTAACCTCTCCCACCTTGCCATGAGCAAAACTATCTGCACAAAATGGGCAGCAGGAGGCAATTTCACAGTTGGACAGCCATGACTCGGGAGACCCTTTGCCTCCTCCAGCTGAAGTCAGGATGATAACAGCCTTCCCTTCTCGGAGGGGAGCAAGAAAGCCTCAGTGCTCTCCTTCTTTTAAAATTTCTTCTTTTTTCCTTTCCCTGTTCTAATAAGAAGGGCTGCCTGGATTCGTTTCTTCTTCCTAACTGTTCTGTAAAGCAGTCTGATGGCAGCAGAGCTCTAGAGCTTCCCCTCTGCCTCCTCTACTCCTGCTTGCACTCACGTCTGATTTTGACATAAGAGAGAAAAGTTCTCTCTAGCAAGAGCACATTTGAGCCTGGAATACTAAATTGGGGTATTTTTCTCCATAGAAGAACATAATGGAGCTAGCTGCATTTAGCCTAGCTTTACAGGAGATAAGGCCCTTAAATCAACATCCACATCATTTTACACCTCTGGTTCCATTCCATTGCTCCAAACCTTTTCAGGCAACGTAACACAGAGCCTGTTTTCCTCTTCTTTGCAGATAAGGGGTAGTGGTGTTGGGTGATGTATGATGGCCTGGCACGGGCTGGGAAACCAAGAGCACGTGAAGCTGAAGTGACAAGGCAGCAAGGCTTGCCAGGTAGTGCATTGCAGCAGAGACCCAGTGTGCCCGTGTCACCTCTTTGGTAGCTGATAATTTACATCCATTCTGGGGGCAAACCAGTGGAGATGCATCCTTGGAAGATGCTTGGACCGGCTCATTGCCTGTGTTACAAGTTTCACCAGCCACTTTGATTCTTAAAGCTGGAATTTGAGGTAAGTGGTCTGACAGTGTGATGGTGAATATTGAGGATTTTTGGTCTGGCACGAAGCACAGAAGGTTGCATTTGTACCAGGGTAAATATATAATTAAGCCCACCCACTGGTTTCTACAGCACAGACAGTGCCAGAAGTGACCACTTTGCTGCTGAAGATGTCCTTAGAGAAACAGGCTGGAGAACCCCTGCTATGGGATCTGCCTGCCACTTGTCAGGCGAGTTCTCCAGCTTTTGCATCAGCCTGATTTAACCATCATAGCTTTGCTTGTTCCTCATCATGGTACGTGTCACGTAACAGCCTGCGCTTAATGACTGCACACCTAACAGCCTCCTTCTGCAAAGGGGAAAGAAAATACAAAAGGAGTACAAGTGAGCAAATGTCCAGTTACGTTGTCGGAGGCCCAGGGGTGAAGGGATGTGGGTTTTCTGCCTCCATAATAACTTCCATTGAGTGGAGCTGACGTCCTTTTTGCAGAGTTGGATGCGCTGTCAGAACCAAGCTGGGGTGAAGGTGTGGAGAAGACTGCCTGGCTTCTGGAGTGGGTGGCTGTGAGGGCAAACCAGCTCAGCAGGAGGACCATTACCCCAGGAAGATGGTTTCTCATTGCACATGAGTTCCTTGGAGCAGGGGCTGTCACCGCCCTGTCTGTGGCTACAGATAGTTCTACAGATAACAGAGCCTTTATCCACTTGCATTTATTTAATCATAATGAAATGCTGCTTCTTTATTTGAGGTGCCTTTCCCAGAGATCAAGGGGTAACCCTGCTTTGCTGGCTGCCATCACTCCAGTGGCAGAGGCTGCTGGTGTGCTTCAGCCAGGCACTGGGGACACTGGGAATGAGCTGCTGCGTGGCTTCAGGATTGCTTCTCTGGGCAGCCTGAAACCCTGAACGAGGCAGGAGCCATTTCTTTTCCCCTGTGTGCCTGTGTCTGTAATCTCCTGTGATAGGTGTTATCCCCCTGCCTTAGTGGTGTCTGATCCCCCAGCTCTCAGCGAGGAGAAAAGAATGCAAAACCATTGGCCATTTTCAGTAAATTCCCAGATAATCATTCGAAACAGGCTCAGGTTACTGTCTGCCAGAGATGTCCTTTTCTTCTTCGAATGTTGAAAAGGTGCATATAGAGAGCTTGGCTGTTGTCGGAGCTGTTTCAGTATTCCACGCACGGGCAGACAGCTTACCAACACCTCATGATTTTCTTTCAAGCCTTGCAGTGCTTGTGTGTTGTATCTCTTGCCTCTCAAGTCAAATTATTGCTGAAAATCCAGGGTTTTCATTTAAAGGAAAGATTTCTAACCCTTATGACAATAGAGAAGAACAAAGTGTGAGTTTTGAATGCACCTTACAGGACTGGAAACCGAAATTACAATTAACTTGAACTCATCAAGTATTTTTTTTATCTCCTGGTGTGAGTCATGAGGTTTGAATGCTTGGGATTATTGATGTTTCCAAGAACAAACAAATTTTCAGGCAGATGATACTTATCTTTGGTTAATGCCACAGTATTAACAATACCACAGTAAGGAAGGTAAAAAGGAAAGGAATAAATGTACTGAATGCATGCCAGGCAGGCTCTCTCTCTCCTTCTTGGCTGGTGGCATCTCTGAGAACAAAAGACCTCATGAAATCCCCAGAGGTGAGCTTAGTGCTTCAACAGAATGATGTTGAGATCCCCTGATTATACGGAGCTCGAGCTTGGCTGTTTGGTTGTTTCAGACAAAGTATTTGTTGGAGATGGGCAAAATCCTCATGTGGTGATGAAGCCTTTCACATTTCAGGAGTGAAAATATAGCCTGGCTTCACCATGATCATTAAACACTCTTATTTGGCCATTTGTTGTTTGCCTGAGGCTGTTCCTAAGATTAAAGGTGTGCTGTATCAGTTGCTGTCCCTACAGCGTGCACACATGGTGTGCACTGATGGAAGGAATAGAGCATCTCTGGAGGAACATGAGAAAGGCTTTGAGCTCCTCTAGTCATCAAAGGGTTTAACAAACAGCTCAGGCTCCTTCCTAGGCACCAAAATCCTCGTGCAGCATTAAAAAATACTGGTCATATCTGACCCAAGGAAGCTTGGGACACTGAACCATTTCTGAAGCCTGGCTGTGAGCGGGGAGCGCTGAGCCTGCACTGGGGCAGGGCTGGATGAATCGCAGGGGACACGGGCAGCAGTGCCATAACCAGTCTCCTCTTCCCTGTGCCTCTGTGCTCTGTGAGCAGCAGCAACTTTCATTTATCCTTTAGGGGTGCCCCACAAGGATTAGGAGATTTCTGACCTCCCCTTGTGTCTTCACCAGTGAGCATTTATGGATTTTTCTCACAACCCAAAGGTACATCTTTGTCACTGTATTCTCCCCCAGGGCAGTTCAGTTCTGCTCCAGACGTCCTTATTGTGAAGTTTGTCCTTCTGTACAACAGTGTGAATGCCTCGTTCAGTTTAACCCTTTAAAGACTGTGGTTACTTCCTATCTCTGTCCTTTGTTCCTTATCTCGTTGATTTGTCTCTCAGCTCCCTCTTCCTCGCTGTTTGCCCCTGGCCTTAGACTAACGATTGTGGTCACAACCTACCTTAGAAGGTGGGAACAAAGATGCTGCTGAAGGAAAACACTAAATCAAAACAGAGAAAGGAGATATTTTGATCTTCATGTTACAAAGAGGAAACTGAGGCCATTCTCATCCCTCTCCTCTCCCCTGAAGAGCACTGTTTTCTATATTTAATCAATGCAGAGAGATGATTTTCTGCATCTTCAGTGAAGTCTGTTACCGCCATGAAAAGCTATTTCTGGCACTGCCCCTGCTTACCTTGGTTAGGAGTCCGAAGTTAGAAGGAGAAACAGGAACAGAAAGGATTAGGTGAAATGACCAGGGTCATTCTAGGAGCTTTCAGCAGAAATGAGACCAGTTCCTTCCCAGCCCTGTCATCCTCAAAGGTCACAAGGATTTTTTTTGCTTTCCTCTGCTGGCGTCATAGTTTTTGGTTGTGTTTCTGCACTTTTGAAGACTCTTAATTAGCGCCTTTCAAAGCTTTGCTCGTCACACATGGATTTTCCTGTTTTAGCACACTGATGATTATTTCAGGCTGGAGTAATGAGCAGAGGAGAGAAGATGTCATTTTAATGTAGGTTAAGTATTACAATGTCAATAGTGGGGTTTTTTTTTGTAATTACAGAATATAAAGAGGACAAATGTCTAATTGCAGGACATGAAGAGGACAAATGAGTGAAAATAGCTGAAGCTTCTGGTGACCTATGTGAACCTTATTTTGTTTTTTTAAATAGAAAGTTACTTTCCTGAGGAAGCTTTTGACACAAGGAATGTTCTCCTGTGACTACTGTACCAGTGGGCAGAGTCAGTGCAACAGCCACCCATTTGGTTATTGCACATCTTTTTTTATCTCACTGCAATGAAAGGGGAAGAATTAAACCCCAAGGAGCGAGAAACTACAGTCTGGAGTGAGTGATGGTGAAAGATGCAGATGATCTTGCTGATAACACTGAAGATAAAATAACGGATGAGATCAAAGGAAAAATGGAGGAAGGATTGAATGCAAATGCAGACTCCAGTTCCAAAGACTTTACACATCACTAGAAAAACCTGCAAGCAACTGACCCAGATTTCAGGCATCACAAAACTCCTGGCGCGTGGGAATAGATACGTACGTAGTGAAACCAAGCAAACAAAGAAAGAAGAAAATAGAACTTGTTCCACAGCAAAGGTTTATGTAGTGTGGGGTTTTTTTAACCTTAAAGCAATTAAAGTTTTGCCAGAGATAATTGTGTTTTCAGGAAAATGGTTAATGAACTGGATAAACAACAACAGCAGGAAGTGCAAAGCCAATAACTGTCCAACTGTGATGTGCAGCTCGGTCTAATGATAAACCCAAGGACTTTCACGAGGTCACGTTGTGCTGCAGTCCTCAGGATGCCAGAGGGGTGCTCACCTGCAGCTGATTGAACAGAGACCGACACCGAGACACAGGTCCTGGCCTGGGATCAGTTAGATAATTAGAT
The DNA here is from genome assembly GCA_033558185.1 of Dromococcyx pavoninus. Classification (NCBI taxonomy): domain Eukaryota; kingdom Metazoa; phylum Chordata; class Aves; order Cuculiformes; family Neomorphidae; genus Dromococcyx; species Dromococcyx pavoninus. Next base: position 38,392 of record JAUMJL010000720.1, read on the forward strand.
TTTAAAGATGTGGGATTGGGTTCCTTTAAAGGCAGCTTCACATCATGGAAAGCACGTTTGGTGAGAGATAGAAAGGGAAATATAAAGAGCAGACCCCTCAAACGACAGGATACAACTGCACTTGCTCCCGTGTCCCTACCTCTAGCAGGGGATTGGAACTGGGTGGGCTTTGAGGTCCCTTCCAGCCCAAACCGTTCTGTGGTTCGCTGTCAGTCTGTCTGTCACCAGGGCACTGTCCCCTGCTCTGAAGTTTGGCTTCACTCTGCTCCACACACAGGCTTGACTTTGGGTAATCATTTCAGCTTGGAGTTCAGAAGCTGCTCAGAGTCTGTGTTCTCTGTGCACTGGGGTTACCTCTCCACAGCCACAGAACAACCAGCGGCGCTGTGTCTCCTGGCAAGGCCCACGGCCTGATTAATGGGATTATAAACAGCCTTGTCAGTGAGAATGGGAACAAACCTCCCGATAAACCCGGGGCAGGGGCTGCCTGCAGTCTGGGCCTCAGTCGAGACTGGAGGGGGGGGGTGTTTTTGTTGAGATGGAGGAAGGGGTAAGGCATTGTTCTAAGAAAATAAAAGCAAAGTAGACATTAGAGCTTATTTTTCACCTGACCGTTGCCTCTTGCCAGAAGAAGATGCTTTTCGTGACTGATCTTTCTGCTGTAAAGAAAAGGGAGGTGCTGGGTTTCAGAAATAACACCCAGATCTCAGATTATTTCTTTCTGCTTCCCAGTGGACATTTTCACCCCTCAAGCTCTTCCCCATTTTTTGGTAAAACTAATTTAGGATTTTTCAATCTGCTTTATCTGGAACAAGACAGCTGCTCCTAACCCCAGGCTTTGGGTGCCCCGTGACTTATGGCTCACTCATATGATACCAATACATCAGAAACGTTGCTCTTTGGCCTCTTGCTGGTCTGGAGGTGTTTCATCTCCATTAACCACTTTAGTACAGCCCTGCTTTACAGCAGATGCTGCTACTGGAATATTGTTTGACAGTTGGAGACAGTGTGGAGCCAGCACAGGCAATGTCAGTTCTCATTTTTACATGCTTTTCACTAATTTAAGCCCCTCCTTACAGCTCCCTCTGTAGCCATCTCCATTTTTGGTGATGTGTTTGGTGTGAGGAGAAGGAGCCAGTCCTGCTTTAAATGGAAAAAACCTCCATCCTCTCTGGTAAAGTCACACCTGCCTTCCTTCTGGAGGAAATATTGAGGTGCATCACTAACTTCTCACTTTTTAAAAGCACTTGATGTTTGAAGCAGGACTCTGACTGGTTTGTGCCAACTGTAGTGGGAGGAGCTGATCAAACATCGCGGAATAGTATTGATCTCAAATGTACAGGAATGCTGAAGCTGGAACCTGAATCATAGAATCATTTGTTTGGAAAAGACCTTTGAGATCGAGTCCAACTGTACCTGTCCACTACTAAACCATTTCTCTGAGCACCTCATCCACCCATCTTTTAAATTCCACCAGGGATGGTGACTTCACCACATCCCTGAGCAGCCTCTTCCAATCTAAACCTTCCCTGGTGCAATTTGAGGCCATTTCCTCTCATCCCATCACTTGTTCCTTGGAAGAAGAGACCAACACCCATCTCTCTATAATCTCCTTTCAGGTAGTTGTAAAGAATGATAAGGGCTCACTTCAGCCTCTTTTTCTCTAAAAAGCCAGCTAGGAGTTGCTGCCTTCTTCCCCTACAGCTCTGCCTAGGTATCTCTAGCTATTTACACTGAAAGGCCAGCCTCCAAACCCTGTATTCACTGTGGATAGTGCTTCACAAAAGCTGTACTGAGATCAACAGAACTCCTTTTGGACAGATCTATATAGGCTGCAGCACCAGGTTGTGGGAACCAGGCTGAAATTCTGGCTTATTGGAGTCGATGGGACGTTTGCCATTGATTTATTTGGAGCCAGAGTTTCCTGTCGCCAGCAGTGCTAAAAGCAGGCACTAATCCAAGGGCCTGAATGCAGGGGTTTGCTAAAGCATGCATTTTAGCAGCGTGGTCCAGGTTGGCTGCTGCAGGAGGGCGCTCGGTGCTGGTGTAGCTTCCCAGGGCTTGATGGGATAGCAGGGGCATGAGCCAGTTTTCCTTGCCCACAGAGGACAGTTGGCAGCTCTGTTTGCAAAGTTCTCTTCAGGCTTGGATTTTCAGCTGGAGGCTCTGTTTGTTTGCGGTGGAGCTTTCTGCCATGTCTGGGGAGGGACAGCGACAGCGAGCGTAGTGCGTTCCTGACACCCTTTACAGAGAGACCGTAACATATTAGCTACAAATCTGCCCACGCTATGTTTGTTCAAGTTAATAAATGATACTGGAGAATAAATAGATGCTAAATTACATCCTGGTCTGGCCAGAACTCTTATCTTGCCTGTCAGGACTGTGTAATATTAATTATAGCTTGCCTTAGATGCCCTCAGGGGGAGCTGGCAAACGGCTGCAGCAGTCAGCTGTGACCCTCCTCACTCTGATTTGATTTTTCATTTAATCAATGCCCAATAAATCTGTAATCTCTTGAGTCTGGGCATCTGCATTTAATGTATCCAGGGAGCGACCTAATTAAACCCCAGTTTACACCATGTCATGATGGGACTGGACACTTGTATTTCTGCTTTTGTGGCATAATAGTAGTGGGAAAATATCTGTACGCTTGCCGGTGACCTTTGGGAGGCCCTAAAAAGAGGATTTGGGGAACAAAGCAGGACAAATCCTTTCAAAACTGTTGCAGAGGTTGTTGCTGCCTACTCTACAGGCACAGCTGCAGAAACACATCCCCTGTTCCGAAGCTGAGCTGCTGTTCAGCTGAGCACATCCTGTCCTGCAGGGTGAAGCCAGCCCTTTCCTGGGAGGTGTCTCTCCCTCTGGCTGTGGGTTTTACAGCCACAGTTGTGTGGTGCAGTGAAGAAGAGCCATTCCAGCTCTGGTTTGGGATCGAGGCGTGCTGTTAGGTTTGACAGTGGTGTAACCGTCCGTGCAGAGTGGGTCTGGCTGCCGGACCCTCTGTCTGCACGGATCGATAACGCGGGTGAGCAGGAGCCGCTCCGACGCTTGCGGCGTGAGGAGGCTGTGAATCTCTTTGAGGTGACCCCCTGAGAGCGAGCGTGACACACGCTTCATTGTCACAGCTCGTGCACAGAAATGATGCTGTTAAACCTGGCACAAAGACAGAGGGGTGGAGAGACAATGCTTGGAATTACTCTACTGGGTCTCACGCCCTGGTTTTGGCAACAGCAGTAGTGCCTATTGGGAAACAAATGCAGGAGCACAGGGTATGCACAGAGCTGCTGGCAGCCTGGCAGTGTCTTAAGGACTTCCTGCACTGGAGGGCACCTCTAGAGCATCGCCTTTAACAGTTACTGATGACTGATAGAATGACAGATATATTTCCTGCTCCTTGGTAACGCCTTATCGATCCTGACCACAGTGATCTTTGCTTATGGCCGTGAACTGAGGCATGAACCTGCAACTAAGCTATGCCTCGCAACCTCTTAATCTCCAAGAACACTTGTTCTGGATGAAATGGATTAACAGGCCATAGTTGTCATTGCAGATGAACAGGAGATAAATTGTTATGCTGAGGGATGAGATTTGCTGTTTGTATATGGTTGGTAATACCGTTTAACCTTCCCGTGGACTGTTTTCTCCGCTGAGCATTATCTGCGTTAAGAAAGAACAATTTCATTATTTTATGGGTTAAAAATCCGATTTGTTTGCTTTGTGCTTCTTTCAATAAACTTCGTTTAATAAATGCTAATTGTTCTTAATGCCTTAAATTAATTACAGTCATTTTCAGTGCTCCTCTGTATCTGTGCCGCATCGCCAAAGGATCACCATGGCAACTTGCTCACCAGGGTGAACATGCACATTCAGTGTTTCCTCAGGCTGATGGTTCACAGAGAGCTCTGGGCCTGGAGACAGCACAGGCTGTTCCCTGCCCTCTTGGCTGATGCTTCGCAGGGCGAGGAGCCCGGAGAGACTCAGAGGAGGAGGCCTTGGTGCTGTGATATGAGTTGGAAGCAGCTCCAAGGTCCACCCTGACCAACCAGCCAACCGAGATCCTCAACAGCCTTTCAGGAAACGCCTTGTGGAATTGCTTTGGATGCTGGCAGCAGCGTGTGCAGCTGTGGGTCAGCTCAGAAAGGACCTGTTGGGAGCTCATCATAGTTTATTTTCTTAATTTGTGAAATAAAAAGAGTTACAGGCACAGCCCCATTTGCTTTTTGTATCAGACCTCATGTGACAACCCAGACCCAACAGTTGAGCTTCTGGTGACTCCTAAGCAAAGGATTTGGTGAGTTCCAAGTAGTCAGAAGGAGACTGGAAAGAGAGGGCTCTGAGAGATGCATGGGATGGTTTTTCATGTGACTGTGCCCTGCAGAAGCCATCAGGCAAAGCCATCCTTCCCCACCTCCTTCTGCTCAGAGCGGGGTGGGCTGCCAGGGCTGGCTGTCATGCATAATTTACAGCTTCGCTGCAGTGATTCTGAGCCGGTTGGCTTTGAAACATTAATATGAAGGGAAGAAATGCTGTTATTTTTTTGCTGTTGTGTGCTTTGGGCAGGAGCCTTAAAGGGATAGAACTGAGATTAGTAAGATGCAAAGAAGGAAAATAAAGTGACAGGTTGTCTGCAGATGTTTGAGCAAACTTTGAGTGTGTGATTCAGCACTGGGGGAAGGAGCATAGAATCATTAAGGTTCGAAAAGGCTTCTAAGATCATCAAGTCAAGAAAGCAGGGATTGCTGGTACGATGGGGAATGTGCTGATTTGGGACCATTTCCTCAGTTCCTTGCTCTCACAAAGACCTCCTGCGTGAACTTGGTTGAATCCCTCAGCCTTTGCCAGCCTCTGTTTTCTGCTGCAGGGCTGAATTACGACCCCTGCCTGCTTGGAGGGCTCTGCACTGAGGAGTGATGTCTGGGACTGCTGTGGGTTCCACACCAACAGGAACTGTGGCCAAAAAGCAGGAGAGCTTTGAAGTGGACATTCCAGGTGGGCTTCGAAGAGACAAGGATGGAGCTTCTCAGTGGTGTTGGTGATGAGCCCATATCCGTTCGTACACTGACCCTCGTTCCCCTCGTACACTGACCCACAGCTTCCTCACGAGCTGGGGGAATGCGTTCTGCTTCTCTTCCTCACTGTTTGGTGTTTCTTAGCAGGCCACTGCCTCTGATATTCAGTGCTGCCATCGTTGGGAAAACTAAATGAAAACACAGGGCAACAAATCAAGGAGCGATTGCTTCAGTGGCTTTTGATGAACTCTGCAGCTGAGTGTGAATTTTTCTGGTGACTGACACGCACGTGTGCTTTCCCAAGGCATTCATTACAAGATGCACAAACTCCTAAGTCTTGCAATTATTTTGTCTCTGAAAATCTTAAAGAACAGTGGGTTTTCCTTCTCCTGGATTCGCTGACGCACACATGGGCCTGGTTTTGTGTTTCCTTACCTTCACAAGAGAGATGGTGCCCTTTTCTTATATGAGCATTCTCAGTTCTGGCTTACCTGGGTTTCTCCTGCCCTGTTTAAAACAGCCTCCATCACAGAGTGAGTTTTCCCTGCAGATTGCATGCCAGGAACTCTTTCCTTTCTATGAAAAGCAGTATATTTTTAAATTGACATAAAAGCCATTGGGCTCTTTTATTTTTGCTCAGCCTTTGCCTCAAAAATACTCATGAATTCTACACTCGCATCTCGAAACACTTCTTGTCTCATTACATTAAAAACATTTTCCAGAGAATGTTCAGACTGTGCAGCAACCATTTCTGGCACCATTATCATTTAAAAGACAGTAGATATTGTATAATTGCACATGTCCTGGATAACTTCCTCCTGACAAGAATCCTTTAAAGGCTTGTCTGTCCAGGTTTGGACCAGCGGGATGGGGTTTTTTTCCTTTGCCAAATTTCTCTTACAGAATATTTGTGGTGGCATTTTGCATCTTAGTCCTTCTGGTTTTGTTTTGGATAAAATCTCCTGGGGTGTTGTTATGGCTTTCGTGCCAGACATTGGAGTCTGACTTTGATCACCCTGCATGAAAGAGCTGAAGAAGGGGGATTTTTTTTAACAGGAGGCAGAAAAATAGCAAAGTGTCTACAGCAGGAACCAGTAGGAACAGAAGGGGTAAAGTAGGAAATCTGCCATGCTGTCAGTGATTCTGCAGCAGGTACGACCTCAGGTCCTTAGGGGCAAAGACACATCTGAGCAACTGGGAGGAAACTCTGCTCTAGCAAGGCACCTGCTCCCAGCATTAGTGTGTGTTTCTCCAGCTCAGCACCATGCCAAGTGCTCTTGTCAATACATCCACATTCCAAACCACACGTAGAGCTCAGCCTGAGAGCTCACTTAGCACGACATTTTAAAATCCCCAGGCTTTCCTTTTTGTCTGCCTGGTGAAAAAAAGCATGGGAGGGCTTCTTTTTTTTAAAAAAAAAAAAAATTAGTGCCTTAGGCTGACCTCGACACAGCTGAAATCCTTCATCATTAACCTTTGTCTCAGCTGGAAGTGGTGGGCATCTGTATTTATTGCTAGGGAGCCCCTACCCTGGCTTTGCCTGGGAAACCTGATCTTTGGATCTAGGGGAGCCTGGTTTCTCCCTCCTACACAGTGCAGATGTGGAGGGTGAGTAGATGGTTTAGTGTTTTCGTGTCTGTGGGCCTTCACTCATCAGTCAGGATATCAAACAGGTTGGTACTTGTTTATCAGCATTTAATTCTAGCTAAGAACAGGCAAACAAAACTAGAATCACAGAATGAAAAAGCTCAAAAATGAGCACATCTAAGAGAAGAAAAGTACTTGATTGCATCCTTATAAAGCTACTTTTTCTTTGCTGTTTGAGGCACATTTGACAAGGCTTTTCAGAGTTACTGTTCTTTAAATCATCTCAGGAAGAAACTGAGGCTAACCTATGCTTTGGGGAGACTTTGCTGTCAGCCCTGCATGCCCCATCTCCATAATTATTCTTCTCTGTCCATAGTTGAGATGGATTCCTGTCATTAATGCATGTGCTTGGGTGATGTTGGTCATCCTTCGTTGCAATTTGCCTACAGTAAAAGGCTGTGAGCTTGATTATGTAAATTTATTGTAAGTAACCAGTGCAATTAAAGCAGCAAAGTGCATCAGAATTTGCATTAAAAAATATCCTAGTCATTAAAGTTGCTTGCAGTTTCCTCCATGATCCACAGCTTTTAAAGGCTTTGTTACCCCTTCAGTCCTACCAGTTAAAAGAGATCATTTGCTCTCTTGGAGCCTGGGAAATGATCAGTAGAAGGCAATTGTTATTCTTAAGAGCCTTATTGCTTATTAATGGAGGTAATTAAATGGATCTAGCTAAGCTGAGGATAGCAGGAAGCCTAAGAGTGGATGTATGCATATTCCCTGGTCTGAATACCCCACTCAAATTAATAAAAGAATTTGTGTAGACAATGGCTAATGTCTGGGAATTGCTCTTGAGCCTGTAACGGAGACGGTTGCTTCCTTTAAGCTTCCTTTCACTCTAATACAGCTAAAAATATTCCAGGTGGACACTTGCAATAGAGCAGCTGTTGTGCAGCAGCATTAGATGCCACAGAAGTGCCCAGAATAGATTAAGAGGTGGAGAACCCAGCTGTTATCCTGCTGCTGGCTTAGCCAAGGGACAGCAAACAGCTGGAGCAGAGCAGAGAGCTGAGCTCTGCAGTGGAGCGAAGGAGGAGTTCATGGTGTGGAGGAGTTAGTGCTGAAGGATGCTCTCCCTGCAGCACCTGGGATGGGGAGCTCCCTGCAGCTGCTCTGGGATGCTGCTGTCAGCAAACCAGGTTTGGGGAATTCTGGAGTGCAACATCTCCATTGCCCTCCTGTCTGGTGTGGGTGCTTGCTTGGCTTGGAACGTGGGGCTGGGAACAGAATTGAGGAGCAAACCACGCAAAGAGTGAGCAGTGTTTTCTCTCTTGCCTCTGCTAAGCCTGGATGAAGCCCGGCTCCCCTAGGGCTGAGGAACAAAAAGGGTTTGAAACAGAAATATGTGTTTGCTTGAGTGATATCTCTGGGTAAATAACAAGAATACGAAGCATAAATGTCACATTAGCGCCGTTTCTGATGAAAGTCTCTAGCGTTTCCAGCCTGTTCTAGAACAAAACAGCTTGGTGTTTGCACAGCAGTCCTGGATCCCAGCCCAGGGCTGCCTCCCTCCTGCAGCGAGTGCAGCAGAGCTGGGGGCCCTCTGCATCTTGGTGGGTGGACCGGCCTGGCCTGGCTGCCAAGGAGGGTCTCCAGGGGTAGGTGTGGAGGGGTAACAGAGGTACAGAAGATCCACACTCAGTAAGAGCTAAGCTGGCCCCACAAAAAAATGATTTCTTTCTTCATTGCTGAATTTCTGCAAGGCAAATGGGGACCATTGTGCAAGTGTGAGGAATTACACGTTCGGGCCAGTCCATTTTGAAATAAAAACCTGGAATATCAGGGCCCTTTTTATCACTGCTTGTTCTTCAAAGCATAGTTCACCAGCTTGGTCATTGGTGGCACCACAGCTGTGCCCAGGGCCATGTCTGAGAGGATCAGGAGTTTGGTTGTGGAGTTATTGCTTGGACATCTAATGGAGAACAACCCCTGCTCAGTGGAGGGTATGTGCTAAATGCACTGGATGTGCAGAGAGTGGCGGAGGGGAAGGTGCTACGATCTCTGAGAAACTGGGTAGAGTGAAATTAAGGAAGCCTGAAGCAAAAGTTAGAGATGAAGCAAGATCCTGAGTACCACTGTGTGAGGCTTTGAGCACCCCGATCCAGTGGGAGGTGTCCCTGCCCCAGGAGGGTGGAACTGGGTGGGCTTTAAGGTTCCTTCCAACCCAAACCCTTCTGTGATTCTGTGATTTCTGTGGATTAATGACAAGAAAATTATTTCTTCTTTAAAGTGCATCCTGTGTTAGCAGAGTCTCAGGCTGCAGTAGACAATGCAGCCAGTGCTGAGCTCAAGTGTTGCAAGGTGTTCAGCAGCTACACAGCAGCACTGCCCTGTTCACACTCCACGGCAGCGAGTGAAGGGTGAGAGAAAACAAAACTGTTGACATATTTGCACTGTGCATCCTTTATGCTGAGAAGCTGCTGTGCTGCTTAATGCTGTGTGCTAATGTATTAATATTTAACTCCCCCACAATCTCAGGAGAGAAAGGCCTATTTGATGCTTAACATGCAAAATACAACTGCAAATCAGAGTTGCAATGGTTTTTTGCTTATGTTAATCTCATCAAAGCCACGATGATCCTGAGGGTAGGAGAAAACCAGAACCAGATGAACAACTGCTTTTCTGAATGGCGTGTGCTCTGCTCTGGTCTTGAAGCTTGTTGAGCTATTGGAACGCTTTGCTTAAAATGAGATAAGATATATAAGCAGGAATGTATGTGGATAGATGTATATGGAGTATTTTGAATCGAAATTTTGGGTTCTAGATTTTAGGTGCTTTGAAAATGCTCCAAATTTTGCTGTATCCCGATAGTCCAACTATCTGTGATGTTAACTTAAGCCTGCTGTCCAGGAATGGTCAAAGCAAAGAGAAATCAGTCATCTACTGAGCTTGCACAGCTTTACCTTCTTGGATTTCGTGCCTCCTAGACACAAAGAATTATTTACAAACATTGAGGCTGATAGAGGATGAGTAAATGCATGAGAAAGGCTCGCAGTGAGAAGGACTATTAAGTGTTTCCGTGAGGGTGAACCCCTGAGAAACTCCTGTTGATAAAAATGAAAGAATTAGCCAAGTGCTCCAGTAATCTCTCCTGTGTTATGTAGCAGTAATTTGTCTTACTCCAACAGCCTGATTAATCAGTTTTCTTGTGTTGTGATGTTGCCCAGTGGTGGAACCTATCACTGGATGTGCTTTCTTGCTTTGCTTTTCACCACCAGTAATCAAAAATGGAAACTAACCAACTGAAAAATGGCACAATATCCCAATAACATGATAAACTGAGGAGTTCTGAGAATTCCAATGTGTTTGGCAGTGTCATACAGCATTCAGTGGCAGCTTGTTACTAGAAGGTGCTACATGCAGGCGAAGAAATAAGGAGGTGTCCCTGCTTGTGGCAGGGGGGTTGGAGCTGGATGGGTTTTAAGGTCCCTTGCAACCCAAACCATTCTGTGATTCTATGAGGTCCTGCTTAAAGGATGTGGTACCAGAGACCTGGGATCTGCTGGGAGGCAGCAGGGGGTGGCTGTAGGCATGTGTCACCCCTCCCCATAACTGCATCTCCTTCTGCAGAGCTCTGTTTGTGTGTCAGAGCAGAGCGTCCTCTCTGATGGGAGGAGGCTGAGAAAAGCTGTCTTTAATTTAACCCAGAGGAAGAAGGGAGAGAGACTAAAAATAGAACAGAGAAACCAACCAGGACAATTATGGTAGCGGGGAGAGGAATCCCAGGGCATGAGCACACGTCACTGCTGCGTGCGTTTGTTCACTTCATTGCAGAACTGAATTCATTATCTGAATTTGAGTGCTGACAGACCCTTTTCTGTCCCAGAGGACCCACTGGCTCATCAGGCCTAGGAGGGCCATTATTCAGGCTTGCTTGGCTTGGGTGTTGATGTCATGTTCTCCATTTGCTGATACCATGGTGCAGGAGAAGGACACCACGGAGGCTGCTGATATCCAGACATGCAATTACACTCTGTCAAATCTGCCTCTTTACGGGTAGCATTAACTACATCAAAATGCTCATCTCCCCTGTGCAGAGGGAAGTGGAAAATTCAGCCATAAATGACCATTTGGTAGTGCTGAGCATGAAGCAGTAGTTAAGGGTCTGCTTTTTGTTTTGTGTTGCTTCTCCATTGCTGAATCCAGAGTCAGCAGAGCCAGGCCAGGTGTGCTGACCTGAAAACCTGGAAGGAAGGGCCAGTGGGCTGGGGCTGTTAGGATGTGCTTGGCTTTCCTTAGGTTATGTGAGCAGAGGTGGGAAGTGGATCCAGTGCTTCCCACTCGGCATCAGCTGTAGGTGGCTGGTCCTGCTTGAGCATTGCTGCACCTGCTGTGGTCTGAGTGCTTGTGCAAAGCTGCACACGCTCTCCCTCCAAGAGCAGAGGCAGAAGAAAGGAGCTGAATTTCAGGCTGCAGGAGGAGAAGCCAAGCTGAGATGCAGGAGCAGCTGAAAAAGGAAGAGTCTGGTGTTTTCTGCAGGGAGGTGGCGCTGGGATCTCGGAGCAGCTAAGTGCACTCCTGGGTAGGTCTGCAAGAGAGGAGTCCTCCACGACTCCCCGTGGAGGTGGGGGAATCATAGAGGAAAAGACACTCCAGTCCATGGGAAAACTGTTTAGGGAGGATTTACTGACAACTCATTCTAACGTGTCAGTTACTGTTAGTTTGCTCTAGTGTGTTAATTAAAGGTAATGCTTTGTGTGCAGCTGGGGACATCATTCAGGAGCTGGAGCGTGTGAATTAGCAAGAAAACATCACCAGCTCTTTTGCATCTGTTTACTTCATTGCATCTTGGCTGTCAGCTCCTGAGTGGATGCTTTGGCACTTGCTACCTGCATCAGCCCCTCCCTGTGGCACAGAGGGAGTCCCCAGCGATGATGTGACCCAGGCAGCACAGTCTCCAGTGAACACCCTGTTTTCTGCAAACAAACACCCCTCTCTCTTCTCTCTAAGCCTTGGGGCTGGTCCTTGAGCTCTGACTTAACCAAGCCTTTGTTTCAAGTGTCTGTAGTCCAGTACACAAGGCAGTGAAGACTCTGCCCATTGCTGTCTGGTTCAGCCCTGTCCATTAACGTGTGGAGCAGCACCGAAGCTTTGCTCTTATTGAGATTGAACGCTCGCATCTCTCTCATCTCATAATTTTGTACATTAATCCAGGAATGGGGTTTGAGCCTCTGAGTGCTGTAGTCTCTGGCGCAGTGACTGATGAGACATCTGCTCTATGACGTGTTCTATAACAAACAATTCATTACCGCAGAATGGACTCGCAGCCATTGGCCCAGGAGCTTTGAGTTTAATGTGCCATTCTGCAGCCTCACAAATGCTGCTGGGCTCTGGGGATTATGCATCATGTGTTCCATCAGTTGTGAAACCTGAGCTTAAAAAGACAACGGATATTTAACATATTTAGCAATTTAATTGACATATTTACTTTTCCTGAATCAGTCCATTTTGGAGACAAACGCTAAAGCACCCAGGCTCGTTATTAGAGATGAGTGTAGAGAGCTGTGCTGCCCAAGGAAATAATTCTTCCTGGCTGCCTCTGCCCTCATGTTCTCATTTGAAATGTGAACAGTGCTACGTGGGGCTTGGGCAGGGGATGTGTTTGACCTCTTGGCACCAGGTCTGCCACCTTTGGTCAGGCTGTAGATCTTTCCAAAACAGGAGGCACCCAGCACTGGGAGGGAAGGTGGTGCCTGCACAAGTCTCGCTGAGGAGGAGGTGAGCAGGTAAGGATGATTCTTGCTTTCTCCCTCCTCTGCCTCCTCCTTCAGCCCCTTCTTTTCAGTAGGTGACATGACAGCTCCCAAACTGAGACTCATTTCCACCACTTCCCTAAGGGAAGGCTCACTCTGTAAGCAACTGTATCTTACCCTTCAGACTAGAGATGTGCTCCCTGCTTTGAGATCCAAGGCAGTCCCTTACAAATGGAGTCTCTGAACTCTCCCCAAAGTCCCACTAATTGTGACTCACCAGTGATAATTGTGCTGGCCCACTCAGACTGTGGTTTTACCACAGCCCCCAGAAGATGACAGCTTGCTTTTTTGCTCTTTTTTTCCTTGCCCTTTGCTGCTGCTTGTGCAATCTGCTAGAACTGAACTGCGTGGTGGTTTGTTTGCTTTGCTCAAGTGGCTCTGCTTGGCTGGAGCTTCGTGATAGCCCATAGAATCCAAGCTCATCCAAGGGCTCTAATATAATCACAGGGCTTTGGGTATTGCTCAAAATCTCAACTAATCTGTGTCATCATGAGAGACAGGCACTACTGATTTCCAGAGGCTGTGATTTAATGTGAAGATGGGGAACTGGAAGCACTAAACAATAGCTGTAGCTCAATCTTAATGTAGCTCACTCCCTGGGAGGATGGAAAATTACAGATAAACTTCTGATATTGGCAAGAATAGCCCTAATCCCGGGAGATTTGCTTAGTCACAAATCAGTATTTAATGCAAGCTGTTTCCTTGCCACCTGTTTGTAGGATTGTACCAATTTGTCTTGTTTTTTTTAAAATATGGAAAGTGATCTGTCAGAGGAAGAACAATGTGAGTGCTGCTGTCTCAGGTACTGAGTTATGGCTTGGTGTATGGGTTGGTTCTGTCTCTCCCATGGGCACAGCAAAGAAGTTGGTTCTTTGGGTGATCCTTACACAGAGCCCTGGAGCTGCCAGGAGCAATTAAATTCCCTCACTAAGAAGGGAATTTAGGATATCAAGGATTCTTCTGCTAAAAGGAAGGTCAGCTCTAAGTCTTTTTGTCCATTTTGTTTCAAATGTGTCAGAATCGTTATCACTGGTCAGTCTGTTGTTGTTTAAATGAACCCCAAAGCAAGATCACAGCTCACTAATGCTCAGGTTGTTTTCTTTCCACCCTTGATTAGTTCCTATGTTCTTTCACTGCTTAAAAAGCTCCATCCCTGGAGGTGTTCAAGGCCAGGTTGGATGAGGCTTTGAGCCCCCTGATCCAGTGGAGGTGTCCGTGCTCACGGCAGGGGTTTGGAACTGGATGGGCTTTAATGTCCTTTCCCCAAACTATTCCATGATTCTATGAAAACTGAATAGCATCATTTAAAACCAGGTAACACCTTCACAGTGAGAACAGGAGGCATTGGCACAGCTGAGGGCTCACATCTGGACCAAAGCTTTCTTTGTGAAATTCTCATGAGTCGTCTTTTTTCTGGTTGGGACCTGTCCCTGTACTTCATCGGGTGAGATCAGCTTTTGGAGATGATACAGTTGAGCCTGCTTTGTCCAGGTCTCTGTCCCAGTTATCTACAAAGATTTCTGACCTGGTTAGAAATGGGCCAGTCTGAGAGATTTTGTGACCTCAAAGAGATTTGTAATGCCAAAACAGAGGCTCTTGGGGAATTCTCAGCTCCAGTAATAGAAACACACAGATTTCCAGCCTCAGTGGTCACAGCCTCTCAGCTACTGTGATAGAGGATTTCCCGGAGTCTTCATCCAGCTCCAGCAGTGAAAAGTCAAGGGAGGGAGCATTAAGAAGGGGATGGTTGACACAGGACAGCAGGACCAGGAAAAAAAGTCACTGGGCTCCTCAAGTCCTAGGGACTAGCAGGGCACTGGCCTTAATTGCAAGAGGCAAGTTAAGTGCCAACTCTACTGCAACAGCTCCCAGATGGTGACAAAAAGATCTCCAAGCTGCTGATGGTGCAACAACTTGAGTGGCAGCTGCAGACATGGGAAGTGCAGTGCACAGATAGAGCTGACACCGATGAGGCCCTGTGTTGCTAAACTCTCCTGACATTCTCCTTTTCTCTACAGAAAGCACTCAAACCTCGTAGCAATGCTGCACTAAATCAGAGCGGGGAGCCAACAGAGGCAAATCCTGATGGCTGCATTCATTAAGCTGTTCTTCCAGCCAACTTCCAGCGAGATGTGGTTCCTTTTCTGCCTGCTAGGGCAGTGCAGCAGAAACCAGAGCTGTCAGGAGCTGTCACACAATGAGGACGTGTGGGGAACACATATTAAAAATAACACCAGGAGCAATGAATGCTGTGTCCAATACAGCCATGCCTGCTGCATTAGCACAACTCATATTGCAATAATTGTATCCACTGCTCAAACAGCAGGTTATGCTGCCAAGGATCCCCTTGGGCTTTGCAAGGAAAATCAGGCAGGATTTTCCCAATTGCCTGTCCCCTGTTGCAGAAATGTTAGTGAAATACATACATAGGCTTGCAGTCATGGCTTATTCTGCTCTCTGTAATTGCTGTAGTGTCACCTAGGATGCCCTTACTCTGCCTATCCTTCTCCAGAGCGATTGTTGTTTGGTTGGGGGTTTGTACAGCATCCCACACAGATCCTGATCTCAGGAGCACACAGTGGAGCAGTAAGAAATAACCCAAGTCGCCTGCCTATTTGAATAATTCTGGGTACAGAAGGACAGATGATGGCAGCAGTCAGTGGTGTTTGTGGGCTTGTGAGCAGCTTGCACTGGTTTGCAGTAGTGGATGGAGAAAGGTGTTGGTATGAACGTTCACCATTGCTGAAATGCAATTGATTCTCTGGTGTTCCCCTACATTTGGTTGAGGGATCTGGGTATCCTGTTTGAGGATGAGTGAAGGACCTGAACCTTTCACTTCCAAAGCCGTGAGAGCTTACCAAAACCAAACACCTATTGTTTACCTGCTTTCAGTGGGATCCCTCAGCCCTCCTGCTTCTGCCTGGTTTACATCATTCCTTTGTGCTGCTTTCACACTCTCAAAAACCCTTTTTGTCCTTTTGGGTCAGCTGAACCCAGGGTCTTACACAGCGGTGTGCCAAGTGCCCTGAAGACTCAAGTTTTAGTACATGAACTTCCTTTGGGGATCCAGAGAGGAGTGTGAGACATCCAAAGTTCACAAACTCCTTTAGGGACTTCTAGCCAGGCTGTTTTCTGCCTTAGATCTCTGTTTGATAAAAAAAGAAAGAGGATGAAACTTTCTGCTCTGCAGCTGAAGGTGAATCTGCAAGGGGACTTTTCCTTCTTGTTTGACTTTGCGGAGTTTTTGTTGCTCTTCTCCTACGCTTGGCTGTTCAGGGACCTTGTAAGGTCAGTCAGGTTTGTGCTGACAGTCCTTCAGTACCATGCACAGCCTGGGTACCCACAGGGATGTGTGCAGCTGCTGCCCTCTGCCTCTCTGGGATGGTGGGCTTTGGGTCTGCAGGTGAATCATGTAAAGAACAGGGGCCCAGAACAGGGCCCCTACAAGGCCCCCTCACACATGAAGACAAACAGCCGGTTCTCCATGTCAGGCTTTCAGAAGAAAACCTTATTCTCCTTTTTTTCAGGAACAGAGGGCAGATGGAAAGAGTCGATAGAGTAAACGGACAGTGCGGGGAAACTGGAGCATAAAGCTGGCTGAGGGCAGCACACTGGAGGTCAGCAGAGGTGAGCTCTTGGATGGGAAAGGAAATGATCTCTGTAAATGCTGGGCTAACCATTATTCTTGAGTTATATCGGGTTAGACAGCCCCTCATAGAAGCGGTAATAACAGGAGAATGCAATAAAAATCCCTCCCACGGTAGCTTCTTGACTAAGATCACAAGTGACTGAGCTGGGATGTGCCTCTGTAGCAGGCTTCCAAAGCATTTACGTCATCCTGGGAAGGGCAGGGAGTTGTGGTTGAGAGCAGCCTTGCAGTAAAAGGCTGCAGGAGGTGTGCACACACGTGAGTAAATGCAGGCAGGAATGCCTACATGCTTGTGCCCATGATTGCTGGAGTTTACACTGCTGGATGTTCTGGGCTGTCTGAGGACACACGAAGGAGCAAGAAGCGTGGGACTGGGTGGTGCAGAGGTGTGGGGAGGCTGGAATGTTTGCAGCCAACTGCGTGGAAGTGCATGAGTGTCAGAGCAAGAAACAGTGTGGGCAAGAGCCCTGGGGAGAAAACAAGTTTATCCTCCAGTAAAGTCTGCACTGCATTCCAGAACGTCAGCCACACTTGCCAGTTACCTCCTGGACCAGCAGGAGAACGGATGCCACAAATGGTAATGCTGAAAAGCTCTGCAGCCTGAAAGGCACACGGAAAAATTCTCTGGGTTTGAAGAAAAGTGCTTTGGAGGTGTTTGTGCTGGGGCTGTTGGCATCGCATCGCTGGCTCTGTAGGGGTGCCCCTCCACGGCCCTGGTGTCAGCAACCTGCTGAAGCCAAGCAAGCCCATGAGTCCTCAGGGACTGCAGCTAGAAGTGGCTCCTAAATATTTCGTTGGATGTGTAAATGGGGTTCTTCAACTGGCACCTGGCTTTGTTACAGCCATGGGATCTCCAATCTGTATTTGTGGAAGCGTGGCCATCCCTGTGGAATCACCCCGAGGCTGTGTCAGCCTCTCCCACCCGCTGTCCTGTGCCCACACCAAGGCAGAGGGACAGCCCCTGTGCTTTTCCTGGTGCCTGGAGCAGGCACCTCGTCCTGTCACACTGCTCGTAGAGATGGTCTGACTACAAAATCAATAGGTAGATGCTCCCTGCTGTGTGTTTATGCTGGGGCAGGAGAGAAATCTAACTCATTTGGATGAATACACAAGGGGAAGGAATTCAGAAAGGAAAAATGCCTTGGTGATGTTCAGCTTAGCTTGTTGCTAAGCAACATCGTGCTGTAACCATAGAAACTCCCAGAGAAGCACCTTGTAGAGACCTTTTTTCCTCTGATATGGGCTGGAAAGAAAATGCAATAGGAAGGCCAGGTGCTTCTCCACACCAGGGCAAGTATGGGCTCAGTAGCCCAAGCCTGTTCCAGTATCCTGTGGGTTCATTTCTGTAGCTTGTGTTCCTAAAACTGGTTATTTTGTACAGTTATTGCTTCACAAAAGGGTTGGGTTTTGCTGCTGTTCAGACTGGAAGCCTTTGCATTAAGGGGCCTTGCACAGAACAGCAGTAAAGCTGTTGGGAATCTAACCAGGCAGTAGCTGTGTGGAGCTATGTTGTCCTGTAAGCAAAATAGCAAATTTGCTGTATGTTAGTATTCCTGATGAAGGAAAGAGAAGCGTGTCCTTGCCTGAGATTGTAGCAGTTCCTGCAGGGTCAGAGCAATTGAAACTGTGAGAAATAAATACCCCCTCACGTTACCAGTATTGGATTCTCATCACTTCTCCTGGGGAAATAGCCCCAAACTCCAAATGAAAGTGAGGAAAATAGTGGAAAATCGAATATGAGAATGAGGTCAAAATGAGGTTTTCCTGAACCAGTGCAAAATGTGAAGCCTTGGCTTGCTGTCCGAGCAGATTTTCCTTACCTGGTGTTCACGCCCCTCTGGCTGGGAGGTGGGTTGGTAAGTCAGCTTTTCACACAGTGGCTCTCTTACATACTCAAAATAGAGAAGTCTCCTTTGCATCTTTCTGAAATGTGGTACCTGCCAGAAGGCAGACTGAGGCATGTTGTGTGTTAAAGGATGTCATAATTATCCTTTCTCACTGCACCTGGACAGGGAGGGCTCTCATTCCAGAGGTCTAATGCTTTTGTGTGGAGGAATGCACAATCCACAGGACAACAGAACAGAAGGTGCCAGCTGGGGACGCTACTGGAGAAGAGATAATTAAAAAGATTATAAAGAAAAAGCAGCTTTTGGGAAGAACAAACGTGCACAGAAGTAGGAGGCTTGGAGTAGAATATGATAAATGTTTGGGATTAAGCATTAAACCTAGAAGGGGGGAGTAATCTGGATCATTCCTGAGGAGTAGGAGTGGCTGACTATCCATCTGGAGTGTTTTATGGGTATGTGGGTGAAGTGAGCATGTTTCTGTCAGTAGTGCAGATGTGCTGAGAGTGTGCTGAAATAAGGGTGTGCATCCTCCAGCCATAGCCTTGAAGGGCATCCCAAAACCTGCTGAAGGATAGGAGCAGTGGTCGATAGGAATAGCTTATCCAGGCAGATTTGCTGGCTAGGTTTATAGTAGCCCATACATTTTATCCTGCTTTGCCTTAAAAGTTGTAGTGGGAAGTTAGCTCTGTAGTTGAGAGCAGTAATTGCCCTCCAACGAAAAGAAAAAGCCTGAAGCAGTTCTCCAGATGTGGAGGTGAACAGGAGGCAGTGGCTTGGCTGCTGTCTGGACTGGCTCAGTGCCTTGCTTCAGTGTGAGCCCAGAGCTGGGCAGTGGAGCTGTACGGTCCCTGTGCTGCTTCACCTCTGACAGGGTAGAAATGGTGCCTGAGCAGGACGACTGCATGGTCACTCCCTGCCAGCAGAAGCCTTTTCAAGCTCAGCCTCATCAGAAGCTTAGAAATGTCCTAATTAAATGAACTACAGGTGCAGAGGTTGCTAAGCAACGCCATTATCATGCATCAGCCATCCTATGCTCTCACCTGCTGGAGCTGCTTTCCCTCTCTCCCCAGGCAAACTTCCCTCTGCCTTGGTGGATGCAGAAACTTCCAGGGGCAGATTTGAAGCAGGAGCTGTTGCTTAGGGATGGTCAGCTGAGCCCTGTTGGCTTCTTGCTCCTTGAGGAGCCCCAAGCAGGGAAACTGCTCTGGGAGTGCTGAACTATGCAGGTGAGCACAGTGTTGGGCTGGGAGATAAGCAAAAGCTGCTGAGATGCAACAGGGCAGTCACTGTGAATGTGAGCTTGGGTGCAAGATGCTAGAGGTGAGCCTGGGAAACACACGCTGATTTTTCCTGGGTAAAGACTAGAATAAATTCAGACAACATCTGGAAAGCAGTCCCCCTTGTCTTTCTCAATGATCTTCACTTATATACTTCATTAAATGCCTTCTAATCCATAAAACCTCGTAGTAGGACTCTTACAGTTCATCATTGGCATCATTGGCTCAGAAGCAGGATCTCTGAGGGGCCTCCAGCGATTGGGGAGGGGATGGTGAGATATGTGCCCCAAATGCAGTGCCCTGCAGCATCACTCCAATATCGTCCTCCTTCACTTTGTCACCTGGCTGAGTCAGCAGCAGCAGAATTCCTTTCGGTGGCTTTCTGTTCAGTACTGACAGCCCTGGGAGTAAAACTTCCCAGCCCCTGCTCAGGAATGAGCCAGTGAGCTGCATGGCTGTGTGAGCACTCCTGCAGTTCCCACAAAGGCAGCTCTGAAGGAGAGGTTGGGTGAGGCATTCACCTCTGCCCACAATGCCCCAAAGTTGTACAGGATTTCATGTACAGCATAAAATCCACCCCTTTTTATGTCACAAGAATGGAGTTCAAGACAAAAGGCAGCTTAGGACAGAGTTAGAGTTCTGCTGCTCTGACTGGTTCTGCTATCTGCCTGCAAGCAAATTCTCTTTCCCTCTTATGTGCCCCCCCTTTCCTTTTTCTGCCAGCTCATTTGTCTTTCCATGCCTTGTTCCTCCATCTGAAGACTCAGGGTAGAAATGCCAACAAAACCAAATGCTGGGTCTCCTGCTGATCGATGACAAAGTCCTGTCTCTCCTCTGAAATGCTGTTCTGCTAGATGTGAATTTTGAGTTTCCTTCCTCAAACCAGAATTTTCCACCAGTGCTGCTGCCATATTTTTATTACAGATGATGTTTAGTCATTAACTTTTATTACAATCATATTTTTTAATTAACTTTGAGGGAAAACTGTTTCTCAGGGGATCATTCTTCCACACAGTTCCAGACCAGCAGCTCACAGCCTCAGTCACTAAATTAAACTTCCTTATGCCAGTATTCACTGGAACTAAATCTATCCATGCTACCCTGTCCTGCTTTTAAAAAGCCATAAATTCCCATGCATTGTCAGCAGAATAACCACAGTAAAGAGGCGTATTAATTCAGCCTGGGACATTTGTGTTGCTTGGATCAGGATAATCAGTTATTGATACCAGAGGAATAAGAAGTTTTCACCATGTGGCGAAAGGCTGCCAGCTTAACTCTGACAGAGAGGAAGTTAGAAAAGAAGCAGGGTTTTTTTTTATCTTTGGTGTTTGAATTTCTGCATCAAAGAAGTGTGACCAGCAGGGTGAAGGAGGGGATTGTGCTCCTCTGCTCTCTCGAGACCCCACTTGGATTACTGCATTTAGTTCTGGAGTCCTCAGCACAGGAAGGAGAGGGAACTGTTGGAGCGAGTCCAGAGGAGGCCATGAGGATGATCCAAGGGCTGGAGCAGCTCCTGTACGAGGAGAAGCTGAGAGAGTTGGGGTTGTTCAGCCTGGAGAAGAGAAGGCTCCTGTGAGACATTAGAGTACCTTCCAGTACTGAAAGGAAAAGGAAAAGCTGGGGAGGGGCTCTTGGTCAGGGATTGCAGGGACAGGATAAGGGGGGAGGATTTTCAGCTGAAAGAGGGGAGATTGAGATGAGATCTTGGGCAGAAATGTTTTGCTGTGAGGGTGGGGAGGCCCTGGCCCAGGTTGCCCAGAGAAGTGGTGGCTGCCCCATCCCTGGAGGTGTTCAAGGCCAGGTTGGATGGGGCTTTGAGCCCCCTGATCCAGTGGGAGGTGTCCCTGCCCATGGCAGGGGGATGGAATTGGATGATCATTTAGATCCCTTCCAACCCAAAGCATTTCATGATTCTTGCAAGCTCAGGGAGAGTGGCAGAAAACCTGCTCTTCACCAGTGCTCCAGAGGTAGCCGTGGGTAGGTAGCAGCACCCAGGAGTTCTGCTGAATGCTGCCAATCACCCTGTTGACTCTGCACCATCCAGGGCTCTGCATGAGACCTGTTCACAAAGTATCTCGGTGCCCACAGCAGCGCGCTGAACAGCAGAACAATTGTCCTTTCCTCCTCCCTTCCCTTCCCACAGGGGAGAAGATCACAGTGTGTTTGCCTGGCTGTTGTGTTCTCTGTTGCTCATCAGTAAAAGTGAGGTCAGGAGCTGCTTCCCTTCCGCTCTTGCTGAAGGTTGTTGGTGTTTCTCAGCCATTATAATCGCTTAGTGATGAGAAGCAGTGCGTGTACTCCAAATCCAGGTGAGTTTGTTTGTGTGTGTGGAGGTGTGATATCCTTAAAAGACAATTCTCAAAGGAAAGTATAAAGGGAAAACATTCCATGCAGTCAGAAAACCATTTTCTCAGTTTAAGCACAGCAATAATAAAAGCAATGACAAGAGTAGCTGAGCTGCCCCTGTTGTTTGCGTTATGGAATTGTTTGTATTAGTGGAGAGTGCCGTGCTGTGAGTGATGCACGGTAACGTGAAAGGATCCAATCAGTGCACACAAGGTTTTACATCCCAATGGGCACAGAAGGAGAGGGAAAACAGGGAGGCAGGCAGATACCACTGGGCCAACATGAGCCCTGACTCTGGCTTTACCACTGTATGAGGCTGTACCAGCACCCAACACCCTCACTTCTTCTCTCTTTTGTTTTGAATGCAAAGTTGTGGAGAGATTTGTGAGCTCTTGTTCATTGTCCAGTTACAATAAGGTCCTTCCCTTTTAAGATTGTGCCTTACCACAACATCCTTGTTAATTCTGGGCTTTGTGCTGAGTAAATAGTGTCTGGGGTTTTATTTTTTTCCTTTTAACCACATTTGTGATGACAATAAATTAAATTGCTTTGTGATGTTTGGCAAATATAATTTTTCAGTTGTATTGGGTTTTTTCCCCCGCACAGAAAGATTGCCAACTAAAAAAAAAAAAACCACAGCCATCAACTCCAGAATGCAAGGAAGTACCTGACAAAGTGCATTTTATCAACAGAATGAAATTAGATACCTGTCAAAATACATTTGTCTTCCAAATAACTATTCATACATTTCATTTTCCTGCATAAATAGATATTCATCTGCTCTCTTCTGACTGTCATTTGCTACTCACAATCCAGCACTGACTGTGGGAGGGAAATATTTAAAGATACTTCCAAAGGAAAAGGCAGGCTGAGTTTATATCATTTCCTCTGGCTTTCTTAGCACCATTCACTTTATTACAAATGAGAAGGGAAACATCTATTTAAAATCAATCCAATAATATTGTGTTCCAAACCATGAATTCCTAACTGCAAAATGCTGTTTGGTTTCAAGCAAGCTCTCTGAATGTATCTGTAACGGCTCTTGGGATTTTGCTTTCCCAGAGAGGGCAGAGCTGCTTTGGGTGGGGAGGGAGGCACGGAGAGGCCGTTTTAGCCACAGCCTCTGGGGAAAGGACTGTTGAGTGGCAGCAATGGAGCACCTCAAGAACCTTTTCTGAAGGCCTGTTCCTTCATATCATTGTGGTGGCGACCACATGGTTGCATGTTCTGCTAAAGGTAAAATATTTTATCCCTAAACTATACAGTGGCACTTGTACAAACCTGGGAGGGCTTGAAACCTGGTTCAGAGCCTTCCAAGTCTACGTTGTGCAAAGTGCCTTTGCCTGTTTTCTGGGCTATGGTTCAAGGCCATCCCAGAGAGCCTGGTCTCTCCCTGCAGCCTCGGCCAGCAGCCAACTCAGTATCACCTGCCAGTTCCCAGCGAGCCCGCAGTGTGGGGATGGAGCATCTCAGCTGCACGCACAAGACCTTCGGGTACTGCCACCACTATAATTATTTTCCTAATAATTCAAGCAGTGATAAAGGAGGCCATCAATCACTTATACATTAAATTACTTTGGGAGACCAGGCGCAGAGAATAAAACGGAGATCTCACAAACCAGATAAAATGAGGGAGAAATGGAGGTGGCCAAGGATAAACAGCAGAGCTGGGAAGACTTCCAATACCTGGGCCATTCCTGTCCCCTTGCTGCACCGTGCAGTGTGAGTACTGTGGGCCAGGCCTGACATGGGGAATGAGTCTAACTCAATTCCAAAAGTGTAACATCCATTTATTCTCATTGAAGTGAACATTAGAAGGAATTGCACTCTAGAAAACTTTGCTCTCTGATATCCGTCAGAGCTTATCAATGTTACCTGCTCATTAGTTGTGAGGACTGTTGTTTTACATGTTGTTAACTGTTACACCCACCCCTGGTGCTATATAAAATAATAAACAGGAGATTGGAGGCAAGTAAGCCTTTTTCCTCAATCTTTTTATAGCAAAACCTGCTGTTTTGGCTCTGTTTGGAGATTACCTTCTATTTTTACTGCTGCAGGCACTTTGGAGTTGCAGTCCTATCTAGCACTACTCCTGTATTTAATGGGCTGTCAGGTTTTCTCTTGTTATCTTTAAGTCCAGCCTGAATAACTTGGCTGTACACATTCCCCCTGGACCAAGGCTGTGTCCAGCAGGAAATGTAGTAGTTTTTTTCTCAGATTTCCTGTACGGATGTGAGCACTGCCTGAACTTTTAAGCTAAATGATGCTAAAAAGCAGAACAGTTGTGTTGCATTAGTGAGAGAAATATTGTGAAGGAAACAGTGAGAAGCTTCTGTACTCAGTGTCTGTTCTGAGCAAACACTAATGCAGTATTCACTGCAATAATGCAATGTTCAAAAGGATTTTGCTTCCCAGTGCCATGTTAGACTTCGGGATTATTTATTCATAAACAGAAATAGTCAGGATCCCCACATGGGCCCTCAAAACAGGGATGCTGGGGAAGCACTGCTACGTCACTAATACCTATCTTGCTTTGAAAGCTTCCCTACCTCTCTCCTTGCCATCACTTATTTGATCCCCTTGTGATCTCATTTGCTAAGCACAAGCACCAGCAAGGACTGTTTTTCTGTCTGTCTCTTCCTCCCTTCTCCTCATGATATTCCATTTCTGAATTATCATTAAAATTAAGTGGGAAAGTGCACGTGGGAACTGGATGTGTGGCCAGCACAGTAGCAACCCATGCCTTGGAACGATGCATTCTGTCTCGTAAGGTCCCAGACCAGAGGCAGCCTGGACACGGCTCCCGTGCAAGATGCAGATGCTGCACAGCTGTGTTAGTGTGCTCCTTGGGGACCAGCACAGCTCATCAGCCTTTCAGCCCACTGGAGTGGTTTGCAAATGTGAGTCTGGGTTACTTTTGCTCCCAAGCACCTCGCAGTTCAAATCAGTGGGGCAGGTGAGGAGCAGATACTTCAGAGTGTTTCTCACCAGGGCAGGAATGGTGAGCGAGCCCTCTGCGGTGCTGAGGCTCCCCAGCACCTTGCTGTGATGCAGAGGGGACAGGGGAGGTGCAGGGGGTTCACAGAGTGTAGTCCAGGCCAGAAACCAACTGATTCAGCCCCGCTGAGAATCTGCTCTTGCTCGGTGGAGGTGCAGGCGCACTGCAGCTAAAGCATCGTTAAATACGCAATTTGGAGTTGAAATATCCTTTATCAGAAATTTATAACCCATTTTAAATGAATCCATTCCAGGCCCAGTAAGGGTCCTGGCAGAGGGAGGAAATAATTCCCCAGGTTTATTTATACAGTTTGATAGCTTTTATGACAGGTTAGTAAAAAAGAGTCTGTGCCAATAAAATACTTTCTCTGCTTGTAAACCTCAGAGTGTTTTATCTGTGATGCTGAAATCGTGCTGCCCTTTTAGCTTTGTATGGGATTGGTGGAGGCAGGTGCTGGAGCAGAGGGGATGCCTGGCTCAGTGGGTCTGTGTTGCTCACTGATGCCCATGTTCAGCCTCTGTCCCCAGGATCCCAAACCATCCCTTGGCGTGTGCTGAACCATCCTCATTGTCCTCTTTTAGAGCTGTGAATGTGGGTGTTAAGACTGCCTAGACAAATTAATGGAAGGAAACCCTGTCAAGGTCTAATAATTTTCTGACTCATCAAAAATCCCTTCATCTATCTAACACAAATATATCACCTGGAAGACAGGAGGTAAAAGAGGGCCCTGGGCAATTTTCACTCTGTATTTGGCTCTGGGGAGATCTTAGAGCAGCCTTCCATTACTTAAAGGAGGCCTACAGGAAAGCTGAGGAGGGGCTCTTGATCAGAGAGCACAGGAACAAGACAAGGGGGAAGGGTTTTAAGCTGAAAGAGGGGAGCTTGAGATGAGATCTTGGAAAGAAATGTTTTCCTGTGAGGGTGGGGAGGCCCTGGCCCAGGTTGCCCAGAGCAGTGGTGGCTGCCCCATCCCCGGAGGTGTTCAAGGCCAGGTTGGATGGGTCTTTGAGCCCCCTGATCCAGTGGGAGGTGTCCCTGCCCATGGCAGGGGGATGGAACTTGATGGGCTTTGAGGTTCCTTCCAACCCAAACCATTCTATTATTTGACCCTTTCTGCAGAGGACTGCTGTTCTGTACCAGTATGGTCTAGTTTATCATCCACTCAACTGCAAAGTTTGATGAAGCTCTGCAGGTTTTGATACCAGCTAAGAGGGTACAAGTAGTGTTTCTTTCTACTTGTTATAACAAAAAAAAAAAAGAAAAACAAGTGGGAGAGAAAGAACCTGACATTTTAGTCCCCACAGGGCAGATTTAGTCTTGGCTTCTGGTGCTAAGCTGTCCCCAGACTGAGTCTACAGTTTGTGTAACGAGTACAGCTTTATCATGGTAGTTATCATGGGATAACAACAGCTCTAATGACAATGTTTCCATTGTAATACAACTTCTGCTGGAAAAATGTTGTTATTATGAAATTTACTATGACTGGATTGTTGCTGGGGAAGCATTGATTAATCCTCTACAAAGAGAAGCAGCAGGACAAGACAACAGAGCTATCTGCTGCTACTCAGCTTTGTGGCTGCCCCATCGTGGTGCGATTCAGGAATATGGTTCTTCCCCTGCTGTTGCACTGACTGCACCTACGCTGAAAACTCACATTTTCAGAAAGCATTAGGAAAATCTCCCCCCTGACATCAAAGGAGGTTTTGACCTAGGGGAGAATCACTGTCTTGGCAGCAGCTTCTGCTTTTTCTGCTCCCTTTTCCAGCTGATGGACCTGCTCTGGGAGAAGTCTCAAAGGCTTAGCATCAGAATCGGTTTAAGTAGATCAAGGAAGGAGGTGTGTTAACAGGGACAGTATCCAAGAGAATGGGTTACAGGGAAATCTGTAATTTGGCATGCTGTTATGTGAGAAGTTCTACTGTTTTTTTTCCCCCAGACACACCACTGAAAATAGATGGATTAATGGAAGCATTTATCATTCATACAGAGAAAAAACAAGGTGATCAAATCAGAATGAATTTTCCTTTCCTTAGAGACAGGAGAGCAATTACAGGACAATGTAGTCTGTGAAGAATGGAGAGGGGCTGTTGTATCCATACTACAGAGAGCTGAGAGAACACTGAGAAGGAGAAGATGAGCTAGAGGGGGAGACAGTGACAGAGAAAGAAACAGAAGAAACTATATTATCTCTGACAAGGACACAATGTAAACTCGCAACATCAAAGTGACAACAGAGGTTCGGCTGAGAGGGGATTTAAGCTGCAATACCTGCTGATAAGAGAACAGCGCGTGTGCTGTGGGGCTGCAGGAGCCCGCACAGCACGTGGGCCATCCCTGCAAAGAATTAATGCTGGGAAAGCACTGGATCAGCTCCTGCAAGAGACTTGCAAAGGATGTTGGGTGTTGGTGAGGGGGCTGCTGCAGGGAGAGAAAGTGATGGCAATATTGGCTTTCTGTGCATCCCCTGATCTCTCTTGGGATCTCTCTTGACTGCTTGTATCTTAAGGGTGATTTTTCCTGCAGAGAAAGGCAGCGTGAGGCCAAAGGTAAGACTGCATTCTGGAACCAAAAGGAATAAATGGCCATTTGTTTTAGCTACATTGTCAGAGTTCCCTACCTTTCACACCTGTTAAAGTCAGATGTAGTCAAAGGCAAAACCAAGGCATTCATGGCACTGGGTATCTCCCACTGCTTAGGAAGGCAGATAAAAGCATGAGGGTAGTGCAAATATTCTGTTGAGTTAAAAGAAAGCGAGAGGGAGTCCCAAAAGGAAAGCAGAGAGAGGTTGTTAGTGCTGGTGACTTGTATTTTACTAGAAAACAAATCCGGATTAGGGTTGACATTAATCAGACCTGTCAGCAGGGATTGGCAGATGTATTTCCATGAGGATGTCCCTGCCCTTCCAGAGGAGGATGCAGCAGCTGTGCCAGCTCAGCCATGCAATGCTTTAAAATTGTCCCAAGCAAAAATTCTACTTGGATATTGAGAAATAGCTGTTGTGAACAGAGAGGAAAATAAGCCTGAAGGAATCTGCAGTCCCTACACAATGGCTTCCAGGATGGCAACTTTGCAGACATTAATAATAATAAGGGGGCAATGCAATATATGGATAAATCACTCATCCCCCCCAAGGTGTTTAGGAAAACAGCAATGTTAACAGACTCAGTGGTGCCAGCAGAGCCATTGGAAGTTGTTTATCATGCAACCTCATCCAATGTCCTGGAGATTTTGGGCCAGCCATTTCATTTCCACGATAATTTGATTTCAGGGTGGTGAGTTCACCTTGCAATGAGAATTGGCTGAGCTGGTTGTGTGTTTTATAATAGCTCTGAAAAAAAAGATAACTTGAAAAAGCTATCACTAAAAAATCATCTACCCATTCTACGCTCAGCGGGAAAGGCTGTCCAGCTCTTCTATTATTGATGAGAGGAAAAGGGAGCGATGCAGCAGAGCTCTCGGGAAGTATTTTAAACACTTTATTTCTGCAGATTCCAGTAGAACCGGTGTGAGTGCAGTACAGAGATATTTAACAGGCTCGTTTTCAGTGTCCCAGTCTGCAAATCCCTTTCATAGACAGCAATAAAGACCTCTATATGCTCCTGTACATCTGTCTATGCCCTGTGTTTAGTGAAGTCCCACCTCAGCTCTGCCTTGTTTCTTATAAGACAGAAAGAGAATCTCAAACAAGCAGAAACAAGCAGAAAAGGGGGACTAGTTTTCATTATGAAGCGTAGCTAAATTAATAAATTAGTATGCTTTTCTAATTTTTTAAAACAAGTGATTTCCTAAGGAGGAGTGACAGTGCAAGGAAGGGATGGTTCATCAGAAATTCATCCTGGATATTCTCCTCCTCTGGTACTGACATAGAAGATGGGGATTTAAGCTGGGCTTCCTTACATCGTTTCTTGCTAGTCTGAAGTTTCTCTGCAAGGAATCTGGCCATCTCTTTGGTACAACAGTCACAGAATGGTTTGATAAAGGAGGGATGATTTAAATAAAAAGTAGCATTAGAAGGTTAATTGTCTAGTTACACAATAGGATATAGAAAGCTTAAAATGACCGAAATAAGAAATGAGTAAGGGATTTGTAGGGGGTCTCTTTAAAGCTTTAAGACTTCTCTTAACTTTAAGGAACTTTGTAAGCCAAACAAACTTTAGATTTAGAAAAAACTGCGTCTTCCCCCTTTTGTGTGTAACTCAGTTTTGCTGATAACCACTTGGACTTTGGACATTCTGTTTGATAAGTTGTACAAGAACAAAGGGGGAGTAGTGCAGGCTCAACAGAAGCTAATTGGAGACTTGATTAATGACCAGGGAGGTCTCTGAGCATGTGCAAGGGAGTAAGGTGAGAAGTTCACCCTGAGGATGACTGCTCGACTCATCCCCAAAGACCCTCTGAACACCACCACCAGGAGGTAGAGTGTGGGCACAGCTGGGAGGAGACAATGGAAATGATCTCTTGGACTCATTTTAATACGAAACAGGGAAAAATTATGCATATGTATAG
Source organism: Dromococcyx pavoninus (assembly GCA_033558185.1). Classification (NCBI taxonomy): domain Eukaryota; kingdom Metazoa; phylum Chordata; class Aves; order Cuculiformes; family Neomorphidae; genus Dromococcyx; species Dromococcyx pavoninus. The sequence goes on from JAUMJL010000720.1 coordinate 67,421, forward strand.
GTAGGATTAGGTAATCTTATTATTAGATATTATTGCAGCACATATAACCACGCAGGTTCTTTGTCTTGGCGCGCAGGGCTTTTGGAACAATCCACCCTGTCGCCTGCTAGTGAAATAAACCCACACCTATAACCTATGCGAGTTATAGAGGTTGTTTCCGCAGCTCAGGTTCGGGTTGTAAGGGGCCTTTAAGGCCCGTCCAGGTCCAGGCGGCAGAGCTCTCTGTTTGTGTCTCAAAGGCTCTCTGCGCTCAGCGCTGCCTCCGCCGCCTCCCCGCTTTCCCGCCCAAAGCCCGCGGACCGGGTCCCGGGGCGGGGGGAGGAGGGGCAGCGCGAGGCCCCGCCCCTGGCGGTGCGCGAGATCCCACAGAGGGAGCCAGAACCTTCTCGAAGGAGCTTCTGTGCGTGCCCCGACTGGAGAACTTTCACAGCCGGGCCACCTTGGCACGGACTCGTCCGTCCAGGGGGAGGTGTCCCTGCCCGTGGCAGCGGAGATTGGCGGCGGATGGGCTTAAGGTCCCTTCCAACCCAAGGAACGGGCTGTGCTCACCCCTCCATGGACCCAGCCCGGAGAAGGACTGCCCCGCGGGCCTGGAGAACAACTACCACACCATACGTTCCTGGAGAAGTGCCGCTGGAGGAGTTGCTGTGGGATGGACCACACTTCCCTGAGGAACCTTCGTGCCCCTTGGGAGTGGTGACTATTTTTCTCTTGCTACTTCTTTCCCTCTCTTTCTCATTTATCTTACTGTACCTGCATTTCCCTTGGCACAAAGGGATCGAATTCTTGTTGTGTTGTGGTTTGTTTAGCACCCTTGGATGTGTTGAGGGTATCAGATTGTGATCTGAACAGATTGGGATGTGTTTTTGCAACTTTGAGAAGTTGCCACTCGCAGTGCACCCCACTGTCTGGTTTGTGATTTTGGCTGTGTCCAAAATAAATCCTGCATTTGAATTTACTCTGGGGGATTTGTTGGTCTCTGGTATTCCATGCACATATCAAAAGACCCTTCCTCTTCTACTTCTTCTTTGACCTTAGCACCACTGGTGTCAAACAGGGACTCCTTCTACTGGATCAGATGGCTCAAAACCTTATCCATGTGGGCCTTTGTCCCTAAGAGCAGTGATTTCTGTAAAATGTGAGGAAGTAATCTACAGTCTTAGGTCCTTAACTGTTGCCCAGCATTGTAGTTTTGAAGCTACTTTGACATAAGAGGAGTAACGAGCTTTGCAGGTGACTTTTTGGAATTCTGAGCCCTTCTTCCTAAATGGCATTAAATTGCTTTATGGTAATCTTCTACTCCAGACAAGTCACAGTGCTCTGCTAGCATAGGAGTTGCCTTGGATGGCACACAGGGCTTGGGTCTCAAAGTTATCAGTGACCCCAGTGGTGGCTCAGTAATAAAAATAACCTCTTGACAGCAATACTGCTGAAGTGTTCTGGTTCTTGAGGGCAGGTAGAGAAAAAAGCGTGCTGGTGCGCCTATATTTCGAAGTAGTTGACAGGAGGATAGGATTGAAAGGAGAAAAAGTATCTTCCCACAAGACCCAGTCTCAGCATAGGCACTAGCAAAGCCATGGTGATTTTCTTTCCCTGCTGCCTGGCTGTTGTGGGAAAAACAATTAATAAGCCTCCGTTGATTCTATTCTGGGGGAGAAAAAAGCAAAATCTATTACAATCCCAAGGCAACTCCTGGTAATGAACATTTTAAATATGTTACCAAGCTGTTTGTGTTTTATAATGAGCTTTCTAGAAAATATGATATTATGTTTCTAATAATTCCTCTATTGAAGCGTTATTGATTTTGAGAAAAGAATACTAACGTGTATTCTTCCCAGGCCTCTGGATAAGGATGGAGACTTGTGTAAGCTCTTTCCTCTTCAGTGGTTTAGCTGAGTGTGCGGTCGCTGTTCAGACAGCTTTAATTTCTTATTTGGGATATCAGTGACCTCAGCTTTTGTACTGCTGACTCTGCACTGGGGGTAGCACTTTTCTATTATTTCTAGCCAAAGAACCACAGAGATAATTGTTTGGGTTGAAAGGTTTGTTCTTTTTGTTTGTATTACACAATGGGCAAAGAGTAGTCCTTCTTGTTTCAGCTGCTGTGTGCAGAGAGATGATCCCACCCTGAAGTGTTTGTGCAAACTATGGTGAGAAGGCATGGAAAGCAAGAGTGAATAATGGAGTTTGCAGGTGAGCTGCTGGAGGCTGCACAGCTGAGCTGGCCGCAGAACAGTGGGCAGTGGAGCTTTGTGAGTGCACAATGAATAACTGGAGAGGTAAGTCCTATCCACGCATGACTCCAGAGGGGATGGGGTTGCACTCATTCCAAACCCAAATTACACACTGGCTGTTGTTCTGGATAACTGGGCAAGTGCAGTCTCTTGGGTCTCTCAACATGTGCCCAGCATCACTGTGGTCACAGGGAGACAGCTTCATTGCTCCACATGGATAGAATATAGACTAGTTCTTGCCCAGAAAGTCTCCTTTTAACCTCTGACAAACCGACATATCCCCCTTGCTGATGGATGGGTCCAGTTAGATCTGCCCCACTGCCAGGCCCAGTGGAGTGTTAGCCAATGCTGCTTTTTGAAACCTTTTGTCTGCCAGCAGTGCTGTTGGCAATTAATGGTGCAATAGCACGGTGTTTTGAATAAACAAGGTACTCTGATATCACTCTGTGGTAAACCTCCAGGGCTGTTTTTCTGCATGCCTTGAAGCGAGTCAGTGGAACACACTGAGCCTTTCACCCACTGACCTCTAATTACAGTCTTGTTATTAATGGCTGTTATCGTTCAGCCTCTTCCCATTATACTGCTCCTCAATTACAGAGGTTTCCTCTTAACTTTTGTGTCCCTTGCATTTGCTTACTGCCATTTACCAAGTATTTTCAGGTGTGAAAAATGCAGTGTCCCAGACTGAATATTTTGTTTCCTAATTGAGACCACATGTGATTCTATTATTTTTCAGACCAAAACTGCAGGTAAGTCTGAAGAGCTATAGCTGTAAGAGAGGAGCACCAGGAGTCAAAAACCTTTGGAGACCATTCCTGTTAATAGCGTGCCAGCACAGAAATCCCACTGCAGACAAGGTGGCAGGAGTTCACTCATGGGTTGTAATGATGAAATTTTAGAGAGTTTCTCACTAAAGCAGAAAAAAAAAATTGGAATACATCAGCCTTACCTATCTATACACCTATATCATAAGTCAAGTCCCTTAAAATCACTGCCAAATCAATGTTATTTGTTATTGTATTAAAATATTACAGTTATGCCAGGCAGTTCTGAGCTCTGGGAGAGACATCTCCATCGTGCAGAGACAGTTTCTGCCCTGAAAGCTTTAAAACCCATGTAGACAAGATAGAAGAAAAAATATCCATATTTTACAAATTTGAGAGACCAAGAAACAAACCATGAGCTGGTGGAAAAATTTGATCATATTTTTTCTGGGCTGAGCACTGCTGTTTGGATTAATTGAAGTGTTTCGGAAAGGTAAGTGAATTTCATCTATTTATTTTGCAGTATGGCATAAAAAGAAAAGTACTTTGTTTCATCTTTTTTAAAAATTAATTACTACATTTTAAATTGAAATGATGTTGCATTTTGAAGTTAATTTCACTTGTATTAGGAAAAAAAAGCCCTGAAAAATGAAACATTTATTTCCAGATTGATCATATTTCATTTGACCCAGTTTGCTGTCAGTTTTTGCTGGTGATAAATGGAAAAATTGGATATTAGAATTAGTGTATAAAAGATCTGTCTTCACTAGGGTGGGGCTATGGCAGAACAGAGAATCAGGCTTTGATGCCCTTTGATGCCCTTCACCATTAATTGTGTTCTGTCGTCTATGTCCTTCCAGTACGGAAAGGGGCTTCAGGAAAGTTGGAGAGGGGCTTGATCAGAGAGTGCAGGGATGGGATGAGGGAGAATGGTTTTCAACTGAAAGAGGGGAGTTTGAGATGAAATCTTAGGAAGAAATGTTTTTCTGTGAGGGTGGGAAGGCCCTGGCCCATCTCTGGAGGTGTTCAAGGCCAGGTTGGATGGGGCTATGAGCCCCCTGATCCAGTGGGAGGTGTCCCTGCCGACGGCAGGGGGGTGGGACTGGATGGGCTTTTGAGGTTCCTTCTAACCCAGACCATTCTGTGATTCTCTCACATGGGATGAAGTCTGCCAGATGTAGAGGTTAAAATGAAACGCTGCAATCAAACCAGAGGTAGCTGAGACTTTGGGCTTCCTGAATGCACTGGTGTGTGCAGCGCTTGCGTTAAGCAAGCTGTTTCAAAGCAGTAAATGAAAGCTGCCTGACATACAAGTGGATTTGCTTTCATGATGCTGACTGAGTGCACAGACAGGAGATACTGTAGCCATCTTCTGATGTTATGGGCACAAATGGACTGGCATTTCTTTCCTGCTCTCTTTCGCCACTGCAGGGTCACTGACTGCAGTGAATTGAGGCAGCAGGCAAACTCTAGCAGTTTAGAGAACACAGTGCATTCCTTAACATGGCTTTTGGAGCTAGATTATTCCACCATTAAAAGAGCAGTTCTGTCTGCTGACTGTGAGTGAAAGCACATGGCACATGGAGCACCGACTCACTGTTTGTTGAAAAATTCATTTTTCGTAATAAGTATAGTCAATCTACTCATTACCAAAGCACAGGATTCCTGTAAAAGCAATTTTCAGCAAGTAGGTGCAACATAGCTTATGTCAATGGGATAAATACTTCTTTAAAAGGCACAGAATGACAATGACTAATGACACATTATATACGTATTAAAGTACTGTTTATATTTACATCTATCATGACAGTGAAGTGTGCAAGCCTCTGAACCTTCACCAAACCAGACAAATGAGCTCTGTCTCCTGCTGAGAGCGCCACGTGGCTCACAGTCTCTGGTGATGCATCCATGGGCAGCTTGGCCACCACAGACATAGAGGCAAAAGGGCTGTTTACCTTTTTTTTTTCCAGAATGGCAGGTTTCTAGCTATAGTTGAACTGCCATTGGGAGAAAAGGCATTTGTATCTCCTCTGCCTAGAATGCAAGATCATTTCAAAGTCAACTCATTGTATATATTAAACATGCATATTTATACAGCCATGGCCAGCAAGCACAGTCTGCTGCTTCCAGCAGAGAGCAGTGGTGTGCAGAGCCCATGTGAGAAGATGTAGTAGCAATGCCAGGCATCTATCTTTAAAACATTGGAGATTTAGTGTAGAGGTTAGCACATCAAATGAGGATTTTGAAAGATGGGTTTCACTCCTAGTTCTGCTACTGATCTAGAATATGAGGTTATCTCCAGCAAAATTTTATGTGCCTCTTTCCTCCCCTACTCAGCTATTTAAGTGACAGGCTCTTTAGTGAAGTTTCCTGGTCCGGCGCTGTTAGCAGCCTGAGTGAGAGAAACCTTCCCCAGGCTCTTAACTCTCATCTGTGTTTACCCACTGAGAGATAAGGTCTTGTCATAGCTGTGTGCTTACTGCCCAGCCATCTCATTAATTACCACCAAAGCACCACATTGCAACTTCTTTAACAAAAGATCAGCTGTAGCCCCTTGTTTTACTGCTGCTCTGTTTTGTGATATTTGGCAAGCCATTTGACCTTTCTGTTTCAGCCCCAGAAACCTGGTATTGCAATTCCATTGCAGAATTGGAAGCAGTTTCTCTGCTTCATGAACAATTCATTAGCTAATGTTTGTAAAGTGCATCAGAGAATTAAGTATAACTCCCTTTTCACTAGTGGCTTCTTTCATCAACACAATTAGTTCCTCCATGGTTAGTGTCACATTATCTGAATGGACTTTAAGAGTTTACTGATCTATGTTCTTATTCCTAGAGCAGTCTAGAAGCTTTCCCTTAATAAATTTCGTATTCTTACTTTGCAAATGATTTGATTTTTTGACAGGTTCTCAGTTGATCCCATTATTGTTTGAGTCACCTTCCAAAATAGTTTAGGGAAAAGGTGGGAGAGAGAATCTGACAGTTGTTTGTTGCAGCCAGAACAGTTTTGACTTGGGAAAATTTACTTAATTTATTGCAAATTAACACAAACTTCTAATAATAACTGGTTTAGAATCATAGAATGGTTTGAGTCGGAAGGGACCATGAAGATCATGTAGTCCACCCCCCCTGAAGGAGCAGGACTTCTTCAACTCAGTCAGGTTGCTCAGAACCCCATGCAACCTGACCCTGAGCGTTTCCAGGGATGGGGCATCCACCATCTCTCTGGGCAGCCTGTTTCACCAGATTCAGCACAAAAAATTTGGGTATTAATTAAAAGAGAAAACAGTTGAACAAATACTTAAATAAACAGCTCTCCTTCCCCTCTCCATTCCTTGTACCAAGTTTCAGCCACAGATTACACTTGGTTGATCCCAGTTGCTCCTGTGAGGCAATGGGTAGCACAAGAGACTGGGATTGTGTGAGCCACCATTTGTCTGCCGCTCCTCTCTTTGTACTTATTGCTACACTACTACTAATCTAAATCTGCCCTCTTTCAACTTAAAACCATTAAGGTAACCGTTAAGATAAAGGTGAACAGATGCATCTATCCAGTGCGTACAGAAACTCAAATTTTACTTATTGCTGGGAGGGAGCTTCATTTTCTTCAGCCAGCAGGAACTCCTGCTAGGGCTGCGCTTCTCTGCTGAGGGTCCTTCCCTGTTTGAACTAATAGAAGCAGAAGAGAGACAGGTGATACTTTGGAAATAGCCTGTTTCTCCGTGTGCTGTTTGAATACTAGTGAGATTTCTGACCTTTTCCCAATCTTGATTCTGAGCCTGTGGCATGTGTACGCTCTGCTCTGTGATGGTGCATGCAAGCGATCGCTTGCAGATGGAGGTCTGTGCAACCCAAGTGTTTCTCAAAGTCAGGCGTGCTCACGCTTGGCTTGGGCGAGGCTCACGTGGGTATGGCACGATGGATCTCATTGGGATTGAGGTCTGGACTGTATTTCAAAATAGAAGCTGTAATTACAGTTGGCATTTCTGAGGCTCCTGCTGGCAGCAGCCGGCCGCCTCACTGACAGAACGCTGTTATTTGTGACACGGGCTGCGTGTGGGATCCTTGGAAGTGGTACTTTTCCAGGTGTGCCTGTTTGCACAGATTCAGCCAGCTGTTTAGCAGGAATTCCTGCTCTCGTTCCCGTGCCCTTCCTGCACGATGAGGGAGGGAAAGAACAAACCCCACCCTTGCCCATTTACCCTTCTTTAAAGCCTGTGTTGTGAACCAGGGCATTGACAGACAGTGCTGGGGTGCAGCTGGAATGGATGTGGTGTGACATAACCTGGAGTAGGACCCAGATGTGACCTGAACTTTTCAGGGCTGAGAAGCAGACCAAGATGCAAGCTCAAATGTGGCCCAGCCTTCCCATGCCTCTGTCACCCAAAACACTTGGATGCATGATGCAACATCCATTGCTAGCTTTATTAGGATGGGGATGTGTCTTCTGTTTTGGGGTTCCAGAGGCATGAAACTGGGTATTAAAGTGCTGTCAGTACCTGTAGCCAGCTGTTTCCAAGGGCAGCCCTTTGCCCCCCATTACTGCACAGCCAGTTGCAGCAGATTTTCCTGACTGCAAGCACTTTCACCCCCTGCTCCAAGACAATGACTGATGACAGGCACGCGAAGGGAAAGACAGTAGAGAAAGTACTCCAGTTGGTGAAGCTGCAGGGAATGTGTAGAGTAATCCTGGATTCCTCTGCTGTGCCTTGCTGATATTTATGGCACACTATGGAAGGAGACAGTTTACCCTTTGGTATCCTTTAAAGGCTTTATGTAAGTGCCTTTGTGGGTTTCAGATGCCCTTCTGCTCACTTTCCTGCTTTACCTGTCTGGGTTTTCTTTGTTATGATGACCAGATATTGGTGCCATAGGTGCCTATGTGGCATCAGGTGTTGTTTCTCCTTGCTCTTCTCCTGTAGAGGCCAGTGACCCTTATTTATGAGTACCTAACTGCATCTTAAGTAGCTGCTACTGATGCCAGAATGATCATCATATGCCATGATTTGTCAGACCAGAGCCATTACTGGTGCTGCAGCTCACAGAGCACTCCATGAATTATTGTGATCAGTTGTTATTTCCCCTCATCTGTGGAAGTTTGGAAAGCACATAGCTATAAAAGCTAGACCCAGTAGAACAAAAAACATATTAGTAATTAGCTTTTACATAGACCTTTCCAGCTATGGAGGTCATGTTTTGCAGAAGTGGAGCCATTTTACCAGCACACAGGGAGGGATTTTGAGACAAATGGCCTCATATACTGACCACTTGGTGGGAGGTAGGAAATGGAATTCCCTTTCCTTGACTCCCATCCCCATGTATTATCATTTTCTCTCAGTAATATCATACCAATTTGAACTATGTTTCTTGCATGGTTAAAGCAACTCAGGTGTGTTCCATGCTTTTTGCCTTCAGTGAGAGAGGGTGAGAATCTGTGTTGAGCTGTGAGTACACAGTCCATTTTGGGGACCTTGGCACTGTTTTGCAATTTTTGCTTTGAGAGTCACCTTCAAACCGCACGGCAACCTGTATGGAGGAGAGGAGCATCCATTTCCAAGAGGGGCTCTGAGACAGCAACCTTAACCCATTATTTTTGATTGTCTACTAGTAACTAATGAACCCTTGGGAAGAATCATCTCATGAGAAGGCTGGCTAAGGAGTTGGTGGAGGTTTTCAGTCTGAATGTAAGGAAGAAGAAACATGAGACTACATAAGTAGAAATGCTTTCTGATAAAATGAGAGGTCACATTTGCAAGCTGTGAACCTGGTTGACAGTGAGGGGAGCCCTGCAGGGAGGGTGATCCAAATGCCATTTGCAGTGGCAGAGGAAAGCAGCAAGCACAGACCCAGCAGGATCTCTGCAAACTCATGTCTGTGTGATCTCCGGCACGGCTGTGCCACAAGGATGGTGGCAGGAGGAGGCACACGGCAGCAGGCACTATCCCTGCACAGGGAAGCAGCTTTGCCAGCAGTGCTACTTGCAGGTGGAGGCGACAGGACAAGCTTGACTTGCCAGCTTGTTTACATCTAAAATTAGAAGTGAAATGAGAGAATATTATGCTTACAATTTCCGGACAATTAAATTTAAATACAGTCATTTGCTGTGGTGCTCTGCAAGGTGCAGTTCAGCCGAGCTCCGTTAAACAAGCAGGGGCGTTCTTGTCCTGCTCTAGGGGAAGGTACCATGTGTGACCAAGAAGCTGTCTGGCCCTGGGGATTAATGAACCTATGTAGTCTGAAAGCCAAATTGGGAAGAGAGAGAAAAAACACTGACTTTTTTTTCCCCATTTCTTTTATTAGACTCTAAATAATTAACAGGCAAATCCTGCTCTGTGGCTTAATGCTGGTTTGCAGCCCAAGTGGGCCCTGAAGCAAATGAAATCCATGACTTGCCATTCTCAGTTCCCTAGCAACGAGCCAAAGCACGGAAATGTGGTTGGCCTTATCACAACAAGATGTTAAAGCAATTAATATTCATCACCAGTGTCTTTCTGCATTGGAAGTGAAGCCCTCTGCTCAGAAAGAGCAGCCCTGGTGTAGGGACAGACTTGAGGAGAGAACAAATCATGTTAAGTCTGAAAATAGGACGCACACGCCTGCATAAAGAGGTACGTCTGGATGTGAGAGCTGTCGCACACTTGCGTGTGTGCACACGTGAAGGCTGCACCCTTGCAAATAAGGACTTTCTCCAGCACAACAAGTGGGTGAGAGGTGCTGTTTCACATGAGAAAACAGGCATGTTTGAGGGCTAAATCTTGCAGTTCCATGTGATTCTGCCATGCACAGCACTTGCTAAATTACTTTTGCAGTTTAAACCAAGCTCAGAGAACAGAATTTTTAAGCTCGCTTAAGAAATTGCCGCCGTCTTGAAATTCCACACCCAGCTGGGGACCTGGTCTGGTAATTGAGCTGTTCCTTGCTGCAGCAGCAAATGATCTTTTGGAAAGCTGGGGATGGGCTCTTTATCAGGGAGTGCAGAGCTAGGATGAGAGGGAGCAGTTTTAAGCTGAAAGAGGGGAGGCTGAGGTGAGATCTTAGGAAGAAATGTTTTCCTGTGAGGGTGGAGAGGTTCTGGCACAGGTTGTCCAGAGAAGCTGTGGCTGCCCCATCCCTGGAGGTGTTTAAGGCCAGGTTGGATGGGTCTTTGAGCCCCCTGATCCAGTGGGGGGTGTCTGTGCCCGTGGCAGGGGGGTTGGAACTGGATGGGCTTCTCTTCTCCAGGCTGATGGCACCATAAGAGCCCTCAGCAACAGATCTGTTCATAGCCCCGTGCTTTGGCGGTGTTCCCGCTTGGAAAAGCAGTGAAGACCTGAACAAAAAAGTGGGGAGAGTCAGCAAAAGGAAGACGTCCCTTTCTCTTCTATTATTTGACAGAACAAATTCCCAAATCCATTTTCAGCTGAGACTGCAGAAGCATCTTGAGGCTCACAAACAAGTCCTTAGCTTTTCCGTGTGGCTGCTGTAGGAATAGGCTCTGTCATCAGGCTGAAGCCAAGCAGGGCCTTTTGTAACATGGCAGTGTGCTGCAAATCCCTGTCAAACCTCTGCTGTCTGATCCTGCTTGCTTTTCCAGTGCCAAGTGCCATCAACAATGGCCGAACAGATGTGTTTACTCTTAACCCAGGCCGGGGCACCCAAGAGTCCCTGCCTATGTCTGATTTGCTTGCTTGATTACTCCAGATGCAGTGAGCTTGGGCTTGTCTGCTACAGGCAGTGCTGGGTTAAGGGAAATGATGCTCAGTCACTGTGCTGGTAGCACTTCTGTTGCCTGCATCTTTTTGAGGAGGAGAAGCAACTTCACATTTACTTCTGATGTAATAAAGGTCTCTGCATTGTTATGGCAGCTGACTAGGGCACAGGTTAACACATTTTTAATTGACCCCTGGCTCATTAATTGCTTATAGGGGGAAATAGCTACAGATTTAGAATATTTAATTAAATGCTAAATTTTGTTAGCAAGTTAATTAACATGTAACATTTCCCTCCCTAACAAACACTTCTTAAGACAGGGTAAGCAAGGCAACATTAATTGTAACAATTAATTAGGAATTAAACTGATAATGTGTTCAGCTGCTAACAATTAACAGCTCATTATGTCAAGCACTTTAACCATTTCAGGAAAGAACTGAGGGCAGGTGGGAGAGGTATAGATAATTGAGTTTAGTCTTCTGTGACCTTTATAAGGAACCACTCCCAAGGGTGTTTATTTGCTGCTTTATGCTGTGGGTTGTTTGTTTGGGTCTTGATGTTTTTGCCTTGATTTCTTCGCTGCGTCAAGAGAAGATTTGCACAAGATACGTCTGAAGAGTTTGGTTTGTGTTACCTATAAAGAAATGTTTTTGTTGTCTGTGTTGCTTGAGCATTGGTAGGTGCACAGTTGTGCTCCAAAATATAAGAGTCTGGCTATTAAACTTGATGTATTTTGTATCTGAAGTGTTAACAGTCAAGATTGCAACTCTTTCTGTATTGTGGATGTGCTTGTATGGTGTTTGGGTGTCTGGGGTGCTTGGAACATGTCCGAGTGTTTTGTGCTATAATTAATTGTGGTCCTTAAGACTTCTACTTAATAATGCTATGTCCCTGCTGCTAGGAGAGGAACTCCTGTGCTCTTGCCTCAGTCTCCCGATTCTTTGCCTTCTTCCATCTTGAGAGATAGCTGCAGTACTATTCCTGTGTAGCAGGGATTTGCTACCCACCAGACTGGGGGAGGAGGTTTGTTATTGGTTTGTAAACAGACATTTTCTGAGCTGTCAAGTTGACTTCACTTGGTAGGGAGATTTTTGCTTTTTTTTTTTTGAGTGGCCTTAGTTTAACCACAATTTGGTGAGTGGAGTTGTAGCAGGGCAGCCTGGTGTCTTAGGGTTGATCTAGGCTATTGTGAAGGAAAGGAGTTTGTGTTCTGTGTCTCGCTGTTACCATTTTTCCATGTGGGCTTAACCACATATGAGTGGATGTAATTGGTCTCAGATGAACTGATAACTCTCATTAGAACTGACTTCAGAAAAAGCAATAAACTTTCTCTGATTCCAGTATCTCTGCATTGGCACCTGGCTAGGAGAATCCTGCTTTCATTCCTTGCTCTTGGAGAAGGGCGTCCTTGGAACGTGCTGCGGTGTCAGAGCTGGAGAAGAAGTAATCATCTCCTGTAATGAGGAGGTGGTCGAAGGTGGGAAGAACAGAGCATTGGATAGTGTGATATTCAGAAGCAACTTTATAGACCTGGATTGTAGGGAATGGTTTGGATCTTGGATGTTTTTATATTACAAGGAAAACTAGCACACGGGAATCTCTTTGGGTTCCAGATGTTTGCTAGTGGAGTGTGGGAACAATTGCTGTTCTTGTTATGGCAGAGCTGTGCTGAACGTGTTGAAACCCTCTCATCTGCCTTTGCATGCTTGTGTTGGGCTTTATTTGTGCTTGAGTTTAATAAACTCCGAGTTAAGGATTGGAACCACAGCAATGTGCTTTATCTCATAGGAAGATGGAGCTGAAGACAAAGGAAAGAAATCTTTTTAAACAGTTTCCAAAAATAAAATCTAATGGGGGTGTGTGGGGAAGATTAAGGGGTTTGTTTGTAGCTGAATCAAGCTTCAGTACTACAGAGGTACCTGTGAGCTCTTCTGTGGAGTGTTTGACAAATATTGTTTCAAATAAGAGATAATTAGGCCAGGAATACTCTGTCTATAAACTAAAAAGAATTTTCTAACCATCAGAAGTTCTGAGATGCTGATACTATGAGGATTTAGAGGGATTAAGAAATTCAGCTGGGTTCTAGGTAAGGCTGGAAGTTATGTGAAGGCTGAATTTTTAAGATTTGTGAAGAGATCGCTTACAAAAATGTCTTTATTGAAGGATTTTGATAAGGGAAATGTGCAATCTTCTTGATCCATGTTTGGAAGGCTTTCAAGCCCTCAGGTTTTGGAGGAACATCAGCATTTTTTATTTCATTATAACAGGAACAAATGTTTCTAAGAGGCTTCATTCCCAGAAAAAAGCTGCCCTTTGTCAATACTTTGTTTCTTTTTTGTTTGGAAAAATACTAACAAATTCATGTTTTAAATGCCTCAAGACTCTGTGTGTGCATCTGAATTCTAAAGTAAATGGGGTACCCAGTGCTAGTGAAAGGCAGGAAAACTTGACACTTAAGAACAGTAAAAGATTCTACATACAGAGGGTCTGTCCTTTAACTCCTTTTGTAAGGGGGAGAAATTAATGTACTTCTGTTTCTGTAGCCGTGAGAGAGCAGGAATTCATCCACTGCAGAGCATCACTGCTTTCAACTGTCAGGAGAGTGAATATCATGCTCTTAAAAAGCAGAATTGCGGGATGGTTTGGGTTGGAAGGGACCTTAAAAAACTTCCAGTTCCAACCTCCCCTGCCATGGGCAGGGCAGGGACACCTCCCACTGGTCCAGGGGGCTCAAAGACGTCCAGGGAAGGGGCAGCCACCACTTCTCTGGGCAACCTGGGCCAAGGCCTCCCCATCCTCACAGGAGAACACTTCTTACTAAGATCTCATTTCAATCTCCCTTCCTTCAGCTGAAAACCGCTGCCACTCATCCTGTCCCTGCACTCCCTGATCAAGAGCCCCTCCCCAGCTTTCCTGGAGCCCCTTTTCAGTACTGGGAGGCTTTTCTAAGGTCTCCCCAGAGAATGGCAAAGAAAATAACAGCACAAGGCCTTAATGTGTTATTAAGGCTCGGTTTAAGTTACAGAGCATTATTGAGACAAAACATTAAATAATAGATATAATACAGTGGCAGCTTTAGGAAGACAGATTGTCGCAGAAGCTATAAATAAAAGGAGTGTGTGAAGTGTTGGCATTGTCCCAAGGACTGGCTCTGCTGCTCAGCCACAGCACAGCAGTATTTATGTCTGTCAGTTCATGGACTGGAAGCATGTCTGCTGGAGGAAACCTGCTGGCTGCCAAACAGGCTGGTGGTATCACAGGGAGGAAGGGGCAAACAGCATCTCTTGGGTGCTGACACTCGGTTACGTGCTTGAGATGGCCTCTGACCCTCTGAGAGCGGGGAGAGCAGAGAGGGCAGGAAAAGCTGTTTGCAGGCTACCTCTGCTCTGGCTGTCAAAGCTTTGGTATTCCATGATGTGGAAAACTGGCTTAGGGTCAGGACATAGACCTCTTGTAGCTTGTACTGAAGAAATTACAAACCAGTTGCTTTTACACCCCCCCTCAGGCCTTCTCTGTTTTTGAGGGGCTCTTGTTAATTTTTGTCTGAAACCATAAAAATGAGTCTTTGTGGTATTGAGAGTTTTGAGACCCTCCTGCTGGTCTAAATAGCTTTTCCCAAGGTCATGCACCTTGGTTCTCCTAAGCAGGTTGGGTGGCAAGAGCAAAAAGATGAGGCAGCCTCTGTCTTGGAAACCAAAGGCTGAATAAACAAGAACAAGGCTGGAGAAATTTGGTTTTCACTTTAATGAAGGGAGAGGGAGTAAAATACAAAAGAGGGGATCCAGATCCTCCAAAATTATGCACTGAAGAACTGGAAATGGAGTATGGTGCTAAAATACAACGGAGCTCCTACCTGAAGTTGAAACAGGTGACACAGTCCTTTCTTTTCAGAACTTTGATTGGTTTCTTCTCATGTCCTATGAGAAATGTCAAGTTTTTAATTAAAAACATATCTTGTGGGCAGAATATAATGTTTTGACTAGTGTGGGACCCAGGCTGACCTTAGGGCATTGTCCTCTGGCTTGAACGTTGTGGTTGCCCACTTGCTTTTCTCTTGCAAAAAGCAGCCTGTCAGCAACCCACGGTTGTTTTTGTATCATAATGAAGCTTGGACTTTGCCAGCATAAGACAATGAAATGCAATAATTCAAGTTGTAAAATCCATCTGTTTGAGCACACTGAGTTTTTCCATGATGGGGAATTGCTTGTGTTTTCCATTTATATTTAAATTCCTGCCTGTGGAGATACCTTTCTTTGCCAAAGCAGCAGAGCCTCTAGTTGCTGGAATGAGGAAATAGCTGTGTACGAGCACTTTTCAGAGCTGAGATCCATGGTACAGACTCTGCATTGAGCTTGTTCTGTGCCTTGAGAAATGCAGGTAACTTAGTAGCTGCTGACACTTCCAAGGTTTGCAATGAACCTTGGAAATATAGGATGGTGGGGAGTTTGAGGGTCAAACGCTTTGGTGTAGGTGGTCATCTCTGGTTGGTGTTAACTGAAGTTGCCATGAGTTGACCTGGGAGTGATGTGCAGATCCTGCTTCTTTCTGTCCTCATTGTGTCTGGGGGTTTACTACAAGGCAGTAAAAGCATTTTGCATAAGTGAAAACTGAAGAGATGTTAAAACTACAGGGATATTTCTCTTCCCCAGAGGCACATTTTCTCATATAAATCAACTATTGTGTTAAATAGTTGTAGATTTGTGCCATCCCAGCCAAATTTATCCATGGCCAGTGTGTAGTGTGTCTGTATGACTAAATATCTTTTGCCCGGATATCATTGATGTTGGAGGATTGAGCCAACCTGGTGTAGGACTTTGCCAGGAAGGACCCAGTGATCTGTTCAGTGAAGAATTATAGGATAAGTGGGATGGCTTTGCCAGAAAACATGCAGCATGTAGGGACTTGGACCATAGCACATGTAAAATTTGATGCTTTAGCCTGTTCTTTGGTGGCAATGACCCCATTCCCATGTCATATGAATGTTCCTTTGAGCTATGTTTTGCTGCTTTGGCTGTGTGTTTACCTATTTGAGGAGAACAGGTTGCAAAATAAGCATTAAAGATAATTTTTCAATCTTCTGCAGTAAGAATCTTGGGGAAACCTGAGTTTGCAGTGATGCAGGCTGGTGTTTGAGCCAAGATTAGCGACTGGTCAAACTCGGCTCTCATTTTTCATCAAGGAAACCACAAATGGCTTTTTTTATCATGCAGGAGAGACAGATCCATCAAGAGGCAGACAAGCAGGAAAGGAAAATGTGTAGATGTTTTTGCATGTGGTGAAGCAATCAACAAGAAGATATTCTAAAAATTGTGATGTACCTAAAGGAGCAAACTGGAGAAACAGAAACCAAAAATCCCTGTGTAGCTATCAGATAGGCCTGGCAATGTGGAGAAAACCCAGATCAAACCATATCACATTTTTGAGCAGTGTGTTTTATGAGCTACAGAGGCAGTAAGAGAGTGCAGGAAGCCACTGATAGTGGTTCAAGCTGCTTTCACTTCAGTGAAGCTGTTGCTTGCTGTGAAATTACTCATGGCTTATGTGTGCAGAAATGAGGAGGTAAGCACAAGAGCAGTCTTCAAGTAAAACCTTCCTTTGCCTTGGCAGGCAACAGATTAGCTGCCAGTGTAGGGTACACGGTTTAGTTCCACCCTGGCACGGTGCAGCTGAGCTGTGTGCAGCACTCCTGAAGTTGAGGCTTTTTTGGGTCTTCCCTCTCCAACGCTGTTTCAATAGGATGCAAATCTACACTGAGGCACCATCAGTGATGAGGAGATTGAGTCTGCAGGGTGGCTAGTTATGATTCCAGGAGACCTGAGTTCTGGAGCAATGTGAATAAATACATTCTGCTGCTTAATGCAGCAAAGCACCACAAAGCTCTCACTGAAACAGGAAGGTGGCATCACGTGGAGACTTTTCTCCTTAGAAATTACTTAGTTCTGATGATCTGTTAAGGCTACAAAGCAAGACTCTGGACACATTGCTTTTCGACTCACTGTAATTATCTCTTTTGCAAGCACTTGAATTGCTGGAGAAGCACTTACCACAGAACAAGAACAGCTCTTTTGATGTTTGTGTCAGAGATGGACAAGCTGCCAGGCATAAGGGGACAAAACCAGCTTACAGCTCCCTTGATGAAGTTGGGGATAGACCTCAAAGTAAAGATGAGCAACTTCCATGTTTCTCAGTGTGCTAATCTGTCAAGACTAGAAACACAGCTAAAAACAAGCTTAACATCGAATGTTAGGTTGAAGGGAATGCAGGTTTTCTCTTCAGTGTTCAATGGAGGCACAACTGAAGCAGCGATAAATAGAAATGGGCCAGAAGAATTCTTAGGCTCATCAGTCACAAGTTTGTCAGGGGGTGTTTGCATCCAACAGCCTCATCACCCTCTCTCCAATGTAATGGAAATGTTTCATTGGCACATTCTGGCATTCACAAGCCTTGTTCATGGAGCAATTTGTGTGGGTGACTTGGTTTATCTGTCAGTGATGCCAATACCCAACCACTTTTAAGTGTCTGGGGCCACGTTGCCTTGGTGCAGTGTGGTCCTCTGCCAGGCTGGAGTAGGACTCTTGCCAAGGCAGGAAATTCTTGTCTCCTCAACTCCTCTCGAATTGAAGACACCACAGAAAATTAAAATAAAACCAGAAAAAAGGCATTTCTAAACTATTCATTTTGCTAGGATAGCACAAGACAGATGTGTCTGGATGCGTTCTGATTCCTGTTACTGTTTTCCATGTTAAATGGTTTGCAGTGAGGGTATTTAAAAGAAACCTATCCCCTTCCTGCTTCCAGCACTACAGATTCACATTCCTAATAAACCTTGCTGCTGCCAGAGCTGTGTACAGAGTCCATTACTGCATGAGCAGTTTCTCCTCATACTGACACTCTCCATTAAGATGGAGTTTACATCGTCATTTTAGAGGCATGGGGAATGCTGTGTGTTAGCCTTCTTCAAAGCAGGGCAAGCATCAGCTTCTCAGTTGTGTCTTCTCAGGTGATGTGTATCTTCTGTGTGTTCCTTTCTCATTGTCTGTTCCCCAGCTGCGTTGGTAGAGGTGACAGCTGTGCTTTGGACCGTTGGTCTGAGACTTTTAGATGTGTGTGGGTAGACAGGGGCTTTCTAAGCAGTAAAAACTTGAACAGAGCCATGAAATGGGTATGGGCTCTTGGCTCCAGTAATAAAAAAGATAGTACTTCTTTGGCTTGAACTGCACATTTTTAAAAAGTAAAAGATTTAACTTTGAGGTGAATGTGCAGTAAAAAAAGCAGTATGAGGTCACTTAAATTTGGGTTTTCTCTGCCTCTGAAGTTGTCAGCGTATTTAAGGATGCCTTGTGGTCTTGTGCTTAATACTGCACTCCATTTTGTCAATATAATTTAGGGCAGAGATGGGATTGCTGTGGGAACCTTAGTGTGGAGGAAGAAAATAGCTTGGAACATGAGCTTAATTGAGCCAACAGAGGTAACATCTGAGGTGTAGACACAACAGCCCAGGGCTCAGAGTGGTGGAGCAGTGAGGCTGTGCAAGGGGATCCCTAGGCTGGCCGTGCTTGGGTTGCTAACGCAGTGTGTGGTACCTTGTTTTTATTGCTATTAGTCACATTGCTCAGACTGAAAAGAGCACGGATGCGCAAAATTGTACCAGAAGTGCACTTCTGCGTTAACTGCAACTACAACTGATGAACTTCTCTGAAGTGAGAGACTTGGCCAAAGCAAGCAAGTTTCTTATCTGCTAGGTGAAGAGCATCCAGCTCAAGTAACTGCAGCTCTAGAACTCTTTAAATTGAGTTTGTCTTCCTGGCTCATACCTGGAGTCTGTGGTGTGTGAGGTTGTTCTCAGTGGAACGTCTAGTTTCTTCTGTGAGATTATGCTATAGTAACTGACTTTTTGAGAAGGAACTGCCTCTCTGTCTCTGTATGGCACCCAACATGGCTGCTGTATTAAAGCAAAATAATGCTATTAATCCTGTTTACTCATCCCTCTCAAATTTAGTCCTATTTATTATGGTTTAATGAGTTTGACCTACTGGCGAATGTCATCTTTCCTGTAAGAAAGAGATTTGCTCTTCTAGCATTTACTCTTTGGGAGCCAGAGTGCAAAGTGATTCATGCTGCCTGCTGAGTACAGAAATTGCACAACTGGCTTATGAGACTCATCAGGTGCTTCACAAGAGCTGCTGGCAAAAGCTGATGTGGCTTTGGATACTTATTCATAAGTCAGCACTGGTAACTGTTTTGAAACAGATGCAATCAGAAAAAGAGAATAAATTTAATTGCTACTTGATTTGGTGTTCAGGTCTTAAAGTAGCATTTGCAGAGAAGCATGGGGGAGGACATAGCCGTGCATATTGCAAAAGGAGCCCAAACTGGTGCTGGTGGCAGCAGTTGGACACAAAATAGCAGTGTAGATCTCTGGGATGGCTGGGGCTGCCTTCATCACACAAATGGCTGAGGTGTCTGGAATGCAGTGGAGGTAGGAGTAGTGAGAAGAGGTAGTAGTGATTGGACACACCTGGACATACAGGGGTCCCTGGGATGCAGTGGAGGCTGAATTCTGATTTTGAGTTCTTATCTCTGAGGCCAAAATCACACTGGCCAAGTTGCAAGTGCTCACACCATGATGTTGCTTTAATGCAGACATCAAGGATTTAGTGAATTTCAGTGATAGCTGGGTTGCAAACAGAAAAAGTTTTGAGAAAACTTTCTATCTGTAAGATGTTCCTTGCAAAAGCTTCTCCATTAAGCTTGTCATGTGACAACCTCTGCTACAGGGTTACTTGAGCAGTGCATCATCCTTGCTTTGGGTATATCCTGTTTGCTCCAGCTCTCTTGTTGTTACTTGCTGACATGTTTTCTCTCGTTGCTCAAAGTGCTAAAGATTCCAGAATTGGACCAAAAAGGGGATCTACAAAGAATCTGAAGAGAAAAAAAACAACCCTTGTTACAAACTCCATGTTTTTTTCATATTGCCTCCTTCAGCAATCAGTGGCAAGTCAGCTCTTGGCAGGAATTAAAACATGATCAAAGGAGCTTTCTGAGCTCCGAAGGAGGAATATCACATTCGGGTGACAGATCAGAGGCAGTGCCTCTGCATTGACTCTACTACTTGACACCCAGCTCTCTTTGCATCTTTTCTATTTAGTTTGGAAAAAAGAAACTTGGAATGTGAAGGCTGAGAAAGGAGTGGAACAAAACCTAAGATGAATTTATAACCTTGCTGTGCTTTACAGGAAGTGGAGGCAGGTGAAATATAAGCCCCTGCAGACAAAGGAAAAATTATCATTATGTTGAGTCAGCTGCTTTCTGGCTGGCATCTTCCTCTCAGCCTCTTTGAGGGCAACTCTAGCAGGGATAATCCAGAACTCTGGGTTCTTGTGGATACTGCTCAGCTGCGGGAGTTGGTAACACCTTTTTTTCCTATGAGATGCATATTTGGCACTGAAAGACTTCAGAAAGTTCAAATTTTTTTTTGTCAGAGTTTGTGTAACCCTAAGTAAAGCACGATGGTTATTTTCAGTATTCTATTATTGAAAAGTTTGGCTTTCCATTTTCAAATAGCTTTATCACAAATTCTATGTAACTTTTACTTCTGCAAGGTAACTAGAAGCTCACTGATCAAAAGTAATGTGCTGTACAGAAGGGGCACAGTCAAGTGAATTTTCATTAATGACTGATTCCTTTGGCACCTTTAAAATAGATCTTTTATTTCCAGATCAGGATACATCCATTTTTTCTTCTATTTCAAAATTGCTAACAAACTCTGAAATAAAACCCCGTGCTTTTGATCAGCCAGTGCTCGCATGTAAAACAGACCCTTCGCAAATGCGTGCGGCGTCCACAGAGGAAAACAGATGGGGGCAGACAAGCAGGAAGAATAGGGTATGTGGGTGATTTGGGAAGAGCAGTGTGGCATGCAGTGTTTTGAACACGTAGTGATTTCTTTCTCTTTAGAACTGTCAGTCTAATAATTTCAGGCCTGATCTAACACTCCCTTTATAGCAGCTGTAGAGGATTAACCCTAGTTTCAGGTAAGCAGTACCTTGAGAAAGATTATGCAGTGCTTGTGTTTCTAGGATGTGGGGATGTAGATATACAGCGGTCTTAAGACTCTGAGTAACACCCAGGCACTGAACAACACGTAGTTCTGCTTTTAGCATGTGGTGTCAAAGTTGGCGACGATATCCTCTAGGATTTCTGGTTCAAAGTGGTGCTTACACATACAGGGAGCAGTTTCTTCCTTTAAGAGGATTGCTATCCACCCACACTTGGTGCTCAGTTTGGGCTCTTCTTGCTGCCTTTAATAGCATCCTTGTAGGGCTGTTCAAACTGGAACCACTTGCAGGCATGGATTCTGAGCCCATGCTGATGCACAAGGGTTTATTTTTTTTAAAGCTATGGATGTTTGTGATTATCTTAAATGTGAACACATGCTTTCTGCTTGTGAAAAGAAAGCACTAGCCCTCACTGAGATTTATTCCTCCAAGTCTGAAATAAATTAAACATGGCAGCATGAGCTCTTTCTGTAGCAGTGCAGTGGAGCTGTAAATATTTCCAAAATGATCTAATTCCTTTATACTCTTCTCCAGGCAGTAGCAATTCCAAGTGTTTCCCTTTTAAGGCTCCTTCTCCACCTGAATTCCTCCTCCATGCAGTCACTGGTTTGGTTTTGGTCCTCTCTATTGGTAAAACCCAGAGTGTGTTTTCTCCTGCACTCAGCACTTCGAGAAGAAGAGGTTAAGAGGGATGCTTCGAGGCCAGAGCCAGGAGAGGAGTCTGCATGATGTGTTCAGGATATGTTGGTTGTTGATAGCCTGAAATTTCTCTTGTGTGGAAGCTGTAAGCATATCCTGGATAGGAGGCAGTGTCGCTGTTTGATGCTTCCCCTTTGTTCTCAGCTGACTGAGCTGCAGGCAGGATTTAAGGTTGGGGAGGATGGAGACCTCAGGTTATGCTCTCCCCTAAGACCACAGCTCCTGAAGGTGGCATAGCCTCAGGCTGCGGTGCAAGACTTAGGAGAGGAGGTGATGAAGAAGCTGTGGCTGGAGGCTGAGCACCGGCCCTGACCTTGTACATCATGTGTATCACCACCAGGGATGCCTACTTAAGCCTGAGCAAATCCCAAATAAATCTGTGGTTAAAAGCTTTCCTTTCGTCCCTGTTTCAGATAGCTCTAGCTGTAAAATCCTCAGGGAAGAAATCTGTACCACAAACCAGTGACTTGCTGGGAGGGTGACAGGCAAGATGAATGGAAGCTGGCTGGGGAGCTTAGAAGTTTGGCGTGTGTTTCCTCTCCAAGTCAGGAAGGCTCCAGCTGTTTGTGCATTCGGGGTCTTTGTACGTGGTTAGAGCTGATGTTCATTCTTGTATATGAGATGGTTGGAGAAAGATCGCCCTAGTGTTCTCTCCCTCCTGCTGAAAGGTCCAGTGTGCCAGTAATTCTTGTGTCAGCTCTTGTTAATGCAGGTTTAGGTTGCCTAAATACAGGGCTCAGGTGCCCACCATTGCTCTGAGCAGCAGAGATGCTCCCTGTGAACAGAGAGAAACAGTCCAAAGTAATGTAAAGAGCTCTTATTATGAGGAATAAATCTGCATTTGCAGGAACCTTACAGTTTCTTAGTGAGTTTAAAAACGACATGACATTCTGAGATGTTATTTGCTGGCAGTGAGTAGCTTGATTAATGCTGGGCAAAGCTCTCACCTTGTGGAACAGATGAAGAGTGGTTTTAGCAGGACCTAACAAACGGGAACCCCAAACCCACTGCTTTCTTAACATTCCTGGCCTGTATTTGAGAAAAATGTTTTCTTTGAACTTATTAGCTATTAATTATGTATTCATGTCGTGTTCTTAAAGACTTTAACAATCATCTAAAATAAAGCTATTAAAAGTAAACTGATAAAATTATGATTTTAGAATGCTACTTCTAGAAAGATTTGAGTTACTGTCATAGATGTGGTTCTTGCAGCCACCTGCTCAATTCCTTGAAAATATCGCCTCACTTCACTAAGTTTTTGCATGGGATAACAGTCCCTCCTGATTTACTTACTGAAGACTTTGGGGATGTTTTAAAGACAGATGAAACATTGCTATAATGCATATTGAATTACTTGTTTTCTCTCTGTAAAATTAACTCTCTTTATGTGTAAATGATTGCTAAATCTAAATAAATTATGTGGGCTTTTAGTGAATGGAATTTTCAATTGTATTGGGTGAGAAATACTTGCATCCTATGATTGATTTTGGTTTTTCATTATATTCAGCTGCTGAATTCCAGTTTAAAGAGGAAAATCAAGCCACCTGTATCTGCATTACTTAGATACCAAGTATCAGTGTTATGGGGGGTTATGAGTCTTCCCACTTTGTAACCAAGTTTATACCAAAAGAACTGGAAGAAAAGCTTTGGGTCAATATTATCATTCGTTACACTCTTTGTAATATGGGGAAGTATTGGAGACCCACAGAGTCTGGCCCGCTAACTCTTGCTAGCTGAGTTAATTTGAGCACTGGTGGCTGGGTCCAGCATCTGAGGATATTCAGTGCTCAGGTCCACTGAAACCAAGCACAGATGATATCAAAAGTAAGTGCTGGAACTTCAGTCCTTGCGCTTTTCCATTCCTGTCTCGGATGCTATTTTTCTTGAGTCTCTGGGCATGGTGGGTGCTGATCTCTGTAATCCCTGCCAGCCCTGTCTCCTGGGAATCTGATATCCTGACAGCTCAGTACCCCTTACCCACAAGAGGCATCTGAGATGGCTCTGTGCCTGCAGGAACTGCAACGGGCAAACTGTACTCTCTGGCAAATCCCACATCTCTAAATAATGCAAACTAGTGTCTCCACTTGGGCTCATCTGTGCTCAAGGGAGCTTGCCATTCTCCTTTGAATCCCTTGGAAGATGTTTTCTAATAAGGCCCTAACTGAAGCCAGCTGCTTGCCCTTTCCATTGGTTTTTCTCATTCTGATCTAATTTGTTTTGCTCTGGCACAAGTTCCCATCCCATAACTACTGGCTTCCCTGACACAGATGCCATGTAAGGAATTAACAGACCTCTGAGGGAAAAAAAACAGACTCCAGACTTGAGGGTCACTTCAAACTGTAAATTTAGCTTGGGTGTGTTAGAGGCATGAGTATTTGTGTTTTCCTTTGCTGTTTCCTTGTGCTAGGCATGAACCAGTATTTTTCACAGCTGACAATGCTCAAGAGTTGAGTGTTGGAGGCTCTCAGTGAATTCCTCACTCCTGCATGCATAACCTGACCCAGAGCCCCAGTGCTTGCTTATGCTGGGTACAAAGTCTGCTTGCAGATTCTTGGCCTGGCTGTGCTTCCTGCTGGGGTTTGAGATTGACCATTCCAAAACCTTTGCTCTGTAAATCAAGAGACAGCTGGAGCCAGGGCCATGGGGCTGTGCCAGGCCTTTGTGTTTCCTTCTGGTTGCCTACTTTTTCCTGGCTTTAATGGACCGCATCGCAACGTGAACTTCAGGGGTTGGTGGACAGGAAAAATATACTTTCCTGGTACAGCAGAGGAAGGAGTGTGGGTTTGAGTTTGTAGCAGAGGGGGCAGTGCAGAACTGGGCCTTTTGAGTTCCTGTGAGAGCTGATGTCTGTCTCTGAATGCTTTGAGAAATAATTCTTGCTGTTAGGATCTGGGCTGTCCATCACTTTGATGCAAAGAGGTTAGTGACTAGGCTAAAACTGAGCCAAGGGAGCCATTGCTGTAATTGCTGCATTTCTGGAGTCAGGAAGATGCAGTGATCTGCTTATGCAAAATGATGATGGCTATTATTTTTAGTGCAGGAGCACTCCGAGGCTCTGTTGTACCAAGAATTGCGCTGAACCAAGTGACAATCAGTCTCCAAGAACCTGTGGTCAGACCTCAGGGACGACTTGCATTGTGAATGATGGCTGAGCTAACCCAGGGCACCATGGTTTGAGCCTCATGTAGTTGTGCTGGTGGTTTAATGCCCTTCCATTTTCAAGTCAAGAAGGGACTGTAAGCTCAGGCAAAGTGTGCTGTGCAGACTGAATTTTCACATTGCTTGAGCTTGTGGAGGCTGCAGAGAGTGGAAGTTTGTGAAACCCCAAATGTTTTGAAACACAAAGGGAATTCCCAAATTAGTTTTCATTTGGTCTTTGGGCGACTGTCCAAGTTGTATCACCTCAGTCTGAACTGACTCACCAGCTTCTTTCTGCGCCCAGCAAAGCTGTCTTGCTTCCTTAGCACAAATCATCAGCTATTGACACAATGCCCCTTATGGACTAAAGTGTCTATTTTTATTGTTGATTATTGATTGTTAATTAGTCACGTTCTTACTAAGAAGAAAACCTTTTATTTGACATCAGTTGTTGTCGACTCAGCTTTTCTTTGAAATCGGTATGAAGCAGTTTAGTGACTTCATTGCATTTTGGTGTTACCAGCACCTCTTTGTCAGCTCATTTGCAGACCATCAGTGATGGGTGGTCCAAGGGAGAGCCTGGAGAGCATGTGGACATCCCTTGCAGACTTCACGTGGTACTGCTGCACAGGTTTTTGCATAGCATAAGGAGGTAAATAAGAGCAGAACTGGAACTTCAGTCCTTTTTCTAGAAGGAAAATTTCTCCCTAAAATAAATTCTTGAGGCTTCAAGTGAGCATCTGTTTGCAACATATGGGAAAATGTCCAAGACTGGATTGTGTTTGAAGAGCCACATTGCAAAGTGCGAAGCTGCAGAGGCTTTGTCACCCCTGGGTGATGCTGGTAAAATGCATTTTGCTGATATAGTTTGGGGATAACAACTGGCTTCTAGGTGAAAATGAGATTTTTGGTAGGACTTTCTTTTCACATAACTTCTCTAAATTGTCAACTTCAGTCTTGGAGAAGGTCATTACAACTAAGTCTCAGTTTTTCAGATCTCAGTTTTTGAAAGTGGAAACCTTTCAGCCCCTTCTCTGCATATACTCAGCACGTTGTCTGAGCTGTATAAGCTTGCAGGTCTCCACCTTGGCAGCAGTTGTTTCCTGGGCAGAAGGGCTGGAAGGACTCATTTCATGTAGTTTCTCAGGAATTACAAAGGGCTTCATCCTGTCTGTCATCCATGGTCATTTCTGTTCAAGCCTGTGGATCTCAGTGAGTGAGCAGGTAGCTAATAGAATCCTCCTCCTGCATCAAGGAGGTGCTGTTATCTATGTCTAAATGGAAAAGGACCTTCTGGGCTACCAAGGGCTTTGAAGGAAGTCGGAGGTGAGGATCTCCTCCAGAAGAGATAAGGTGGTATCTCACATGTGCTGACACCCACTGAATTGATTTTTCTAGGCAAGGTGCTTGAATGTCTTCATTTTTAAACAAATATTCAGTGGTTCACAGAGAAAGCCTTAGCATCTCAGTATACAGTGGTGTCTTTTACACTAAAATCTGTCAGGTAGAGGGATTTTGGCAGGTGATATTAAAAAAGCAGTTCCTGAACAGAATTTCTCAGACATAGGGTCTTTTCCTCCTCTTTCCCAGAGCGAGAGAGAGCTTTGCCAGAGCTGAGGACAAAATAAGCAGGGATGTGTAAAGAATCAAAGACCTTGACAGTGCTTCTGTCTCTCCCAGCTGCAGAATTTGGTGCACTTTTCAGTCTTTTAAACCTCTTGGTTGTCTAAGCCTTTGCAGCCCCTGAGGGTGGGGACAAATGAAATCCAGTTCCATCTGAACCTAATAGTGACAGGAACTGGGTTGTACCACTTGCTTCTCTTGGAAGATTCCTTCTCACTGGTTCTTGTCCTGCCTGTTCTAGAGAAGAAAACCAAGATGACAGACGGTCAGGACAGCCCTCGTAGCTCTGGAGAAGCTCAGTCCTCTGTACCTCTGCTCCTCGGTGCTGGTGTTCCCGCTGGTTGTTCTTTGAGCAGGGCTGCAGCCTGGGCGTCTGGTTTTCATGTGCATGCCTGTATACAAGGCTCAGCTCTGCTGGTGAGTTTTAACCAGTCTCCAAGTGCCATGATAGCAGGTAGGTGGGAGTTTGAGTCTGCAAATGGCTGAGCTTACTCTGGTTTCAAGATAAATGTTCATCTCTGGGACCCTCGTGTGAACCGCTTTCTTTGTGATTGCCTCACCATTACCAATGTTTACTCAGTGGCTACTTCAGAAATGGTGTTTTATGAGTAAATGAAGAATTTTCTACTAACATCACTGAGACGAACTACTCACTATCAGTTACAGCCTGACGTGATGCAGTTGTAGTACCATGACAGTCTGTGCTTGTATATAATCAATGGCCTTCTGGGAACAGGAAAACCTAATTTTATTAGATTCATTATCTTTTTCTCAAGAATTAATAGCTTCGGAGACTCTTGGCTTAATGTGGCTGATTTTATATTCTAATTGAACAGCATCAGCAAAATTGCTGCCTTGATCAAAACAATTCATAAACCCTCCTTACCTGTTAGTGAGGATGCTGTACATGTGCATGAGAGTGATTTCACTTTTTACCTGCTTTGGAGGGCAGCTGCTGCTGCCCACATTCAGCACAGAGCTTGCTGCGGTAGGATATTTAACTATTTAATTTTTAAAGCCTTGTGGGACAACGTGCTTTGCGACTAAAACTGGGGCAGCTGACATCCTCACCACAGGAAGGACACAGATCTGTTAGAGGAAGTCCAGAGGAGACCAGGAGACTATTTCAAGGGCTGGAGCACCTCCCATGCTACTATGTATGGCGAGAGATCCCTTTGTGGTGGTGTTTTATGATGCTCCCCCAAATTCAGCTGTGGAACTTTGGGGATGCTGAGTGGGTAAGGAAAGCAAGCATTCACAGAGAAGGCAAAGCTGTTGGAGTAACTCATACACTCATTCTGGCAGCGGTGGGCTACCATTGAAATACCAGTTCATGCTTGGCTTGGAGCTGATGGAGAAGAGCTGAGCTGCTCCAGAAATGATGGGGGGTGGGTCTTGGCCCCCGAGCTGGGGGGGCCACTGGGTGGCGATGTTGCCTTGCACAAATCCTGCAGGGGCTGCCTTGCTCTGGGAGGTGGGAAGGAAATGCTTCTAGGGATGGAGGCTTGGGGACAGCAGGTGTGCTGGCTTTCCTGTATCTCTTTAATTAGTTCCTTTTGTCCTTAGTGAAAAGGGGCATTGCATGTCATGGAAGCACGTGGATCTGTTAGTGCAGAGGAGGCCATGGAGATGATGTGAGGGCTGGAGCACCTCCTGCACGAGGACAGGCTGAGAGAGGTGGGGTTGTTCAGCCTAGAGAAGAGAAGGCCCTGGGGAGAACTTGGAGCAGCCTCCCAGGACTGAAAGGGACTCCCGGAAAGCTGGGGAGGGGCTCTTGATCAGGGAGTGCAGGAATAGGATGAGGGGGAATGATTTTGAGCTGAAAGAAGGGAGATTGAGATGAGATCTTGGGCAGAAATGTTTTGCTGTGAGGGTGGTGAGCCCTGGCCCAGGTTGCCCAGAGAAGTGATGGCTGCCCCATCCCTGGAGGTGTTCAAGGTCAGGTTGGATGGGGCTTACTTACAGCACCCTGATCCAATGGGAGTTGGAACTGGATGGGTTTTAAAGGTCCCTTCCAACCCAAACCGTTCTGTGATTCTATAAAACGGTGTTCTCCAACAAGGAGTGGCATGTGAAGCCTTCAGCTTGGCCACACTTCTTAGGTTACAGGAGGCTTTGCCAGCCTGTGTTTGACAAAGGTGTAATTGGCCTTCCTGAAGAGGACCTTGAGGAGGGCTTGTTAAGGATACTCAATGCATCCCAGACCTTCCTTGCTTTTTCGGGGGTACTGAGGAACTGCTGTACTCAGGCCCTTTGCACTGTGCTTGCTAGTTAGAGGACAGAATTGCAAAGACTATCATCAAGGGCTGGGCTTTGCTTTTTGCTCCCTTTTCAGGTCTGAGCTGATTAATGTGAAAGAAAAAAACTGAGAAACACCAGGCAGAAAGTAACCTGCAGAGTGTATGGAAAATGACTTTTCCTTGGAAAGTTTGCCAGTCACTCTTCTGAAGTTTTGGGTTTGGACCTTCTTCACGGCACAGATACAGCTGGGAGGAGACACACATGGACTTCAGCCCTGGGAGACAGAATAATAAGTCCAGAGTTCACAAGGAGAGAAAAGTGGATAGAAAAACTTTGTGTGAGATCAGCAAATGAAAAGTCAACCACTTGACCTTCTTTGAACTTATTTCAGATCCATCAGGCATGGAGAAAATTGAGACTATAACTCAGGTTGCTTCTGTTGGTCACATTACCGTTTTCATTATACTGGGCTGTTTATCTTAATTGAGCTTGAGCCTTGTCCTATGACTAATTGCCAGGTCACACTGGCCCTAAATTAAAGAACAGCGTGGTTTGCTTTTTTTTCTTCTTAACAACTTGAAAGTCCACTTATTGGCACATTTCCTCCAAAAGTCTGCCTTTTTCCAGGCAAGCTAACTAATGTATCAAGTTCAAACCAACCCACATCTTAATTATTGGGATGGTTATTTATATTCCAGTAGTGCCTATGCATTAAATATCTCTGGAGGCTGGTCTGAACCCTGGGAGCTCACAATATAGACAGGAAAAAAAAGGCAAAAAACCCTGCTTCCTGCTTAAACAAGTTTTCAGAAGAGAAGTAACTGATTCTACAAACCAGAACAGTGGAGATGTTACAGATGCTAACCAGAGGTGGGTCCTGTAGGAGACACAGGGTTAGAATTCCATTCTAGTTGGTACTTCTGGGGTGCATCTGGATCTGGACATGGAGCTTCAGGACAGAGCTGGCTGATGGATGTGAGCTACAGGAATGCACAGTCTTGCCATCAAATTCCAACTGGGATGAAGGAGCTGTGGGAGCACAGCCTCAAGTTCACTGTGGCAGGTGCCCCACGTGCTGGTGGTATCCAGGAAAGACTCTCTTGTTGGGGATTCAGCCTTATGTAAGACACAGGCACAGTAGGTCCATGAACCGCCTCTGCTGTGAAAATAAGGTGGCAACAGGGAGCTGAGAAAGGGCTGGACTACAGGATTTGGAGTGGTTCTGCCACTGGCTTCACCTGCTCCCGCACTGAGCAGCCTGCAGAGCAGTGACACAACCCATTGCTGTGCTACAGGGATGTCTACACAAATGGCTGGTTCTTCCTGCTTCACTTCAGCCTGTTTTGTCAGCACTGAGTTGTCATTATGCTTGTTGGAATAGCCCTGAGATTAACCCTAGTCAGATGTGGATGCTACTGGTTTGACTCAGCTGGATCTGTGAATAGAAGGCTTTATTTTTATTGTGGGTCTGAGCTGCAAGCAAATGGCATTATAGTTACATGCACTATAATGCTGTAGAATGAGTCCTGCCAACCCTTGCTGTCACCACTGTGTTCATGTCCTTCCTAAAAGAAGGGAAGCTGCATTTTGTCTGTGGTCTTTGTTCCTATTTGTTTTCTTTACGAGTACCTCCATCTAGCTATTCCCTCAGTAGACTGAGATGGATAGTAACATCACACTAAGATATGCTAAATCCTTCAAACTGGGAGAGGGTTTGAGATTGCTTTGTCAGGCACTGACAGGACAGGCTGGAAGGGAATAGAAGGAGCTGTAAAAGAGCAAAGCTCCATCTCCAGCAGCAGGCAGGGAAGCAAGGTGGAAATGTAAGAGAGTGTGTGTGATATGTGCAGCAACACTAAGTGCTCCTGTAAATCTGCTAGCTGGGCTCTCATAGTAAGGAGCTTTTAAAGGCAGAAAACAAGGAATCAAGTAGATGGTAAATTCTGTTCATAAATTAAATCTGGCCTGCAGAATGTCTTTAAAAATGGAACAGTGAATGACGTCCAGTCAGGCAAAGGATTGGGAAAGCTGCTTGCCATGAAAAGGGGCTGTTTAATCCAGTGATATGGATTGTTCAGTTCATTAAACAAATACAAGGCCCCCTCAGTTCCCTTGGTGGCATCCTCATGCCCCTTTGAGTGTCTCCTGCACAAAACGGTTACTGGGATGCCTGTCAGAACAGGAGTAGCACTGAGCAGTGGGTGTTTGTTAGCGCAGAGGGGAGCTGAACTGGGCTGAGGCATAAAACCCAGTGATTCCTTCCCATTTTTATGTGCTCTGGAGTAGCCAGCAATAAAGCAATATTCTAGTACCTCTTCATCTGTAAAAGCCTCCAGTCATTGAGTTTGTCGCTAAGGAGCATTCTGTCACTGCTTTATGGGAGGAATACAGTGGCGAGGTGGGCAGAGCCAGGAGCTGGAATAACAATGGGCTGCGAGCAATAAAATCCAGAGTCTTTCCTTTCATAGCTGCTGGTTTATGCCAGCCCTAAGCTTGCCTGGGACTTAAAGGCACTGCTCTAGACCTGGTTGTATTAACCAGAGCAAGAGAGCGGCCATACTTAGCACAAAACCAGTCTCAGAAATGGATGCAGCTTTATCTGCAGTGTGAAGTGTCCCTGCCATCAGTTATTTGTAGTACCAGCTACACATTCGTGCTCTGGCCAGCTTGGCAGATGTATAATGAAGCCATTACCATTTGTTCCAAGCAAAAATACTCCGTGTAAATTTTGGAGACTTTGCTGACAAACTTCATGCCCTGGCAGTGACATTATCAAATGATGCTGTCAAATCTGGGGTCTCAGCTTGCTGAGGAAACTAATATTGCTGTGCTATAAAACTGCTCGTGCTGAGCTGTGAAGCAGTATCTGTATCCTGATAAGTGGCTGTGTTTAGCTTGATGCATCATTATCAATACTTGTTAATGTGACAGAAACTAAAACACTGTCATTGCTCAACCACTGGACACTGTGGAGGGGAAGCATCAAAGAGTCTCGGTGGAAATGATTCTAGCATGCAGTTGCCTGTGACTGTTTTCTGTGGTGAGTTATAAGCTGTATGCAGAGGAGAAATAAGACTTAATGGTTATATCTATAATATTGTGTTAACTTGGAGTTCAAGTCTGTGGTCCAACTGTATTGCTTTGCTATACTGTTTGTGGGCTAGTGTCAACTCTGGGCTCAGAGCAGAGTGAAACTCATGGCTGAGGAAAGGCAGGCAGTGACTGGCTTCTCTGTGGGTTCTGCCACCAGGATAGACTCACATACCTCGTGGCTCTGGGCTCTAAGATTTGACCTCCAGTGCAATTAAAAAAGCAGTTTTTTGTAACCCCCTTTGAGGGACCTTGTCCTAAGCCTGCAAAGGTCTTTAGAATAACATGGATATTCTTTCTTCTTTCCAGCTCCCATCTGGTGACTGCTGGAACAGAAGAGCAGTTTCATTTCTATGTTGGTCATAGCTGTAAGGCAAGTGGGAATGGTTCTTACTTCATGGAGTCCATGTTGCATGAGCTCTCTGATAGCACTTTGTGGTGTTATTACAACTCTGCTGAATTCTGACACATTCAGTTCCCAGATGACTCTGGGATGAGCTGATCCCTGGTGCTTTGAGGCTTTGCAGACCTGTTTATTATCTGGGAAAGCCTGGTATTATGTTTGGCCTCAGCCTTGCTATCTTTAGTTTTCCATTGGGAGAAAAAAGGAAGAAATGTGCAACTGAAGATGAGGGGGTGGAAAAAAGGCAAACTTCCTGGCAGATTAGATGCTCAAAATCCAATTCTAGTTGGCACTTCCTCCTGGGACTTGCTGTGCTACAGAGGCAGCAGCAACATCCTTTTCCAACCTGGCAAAGCTGGGATTCAGGTTATTATTAGCCTGATTTCGTAGAAGTCACTGTAAAGATGTAAGAATAAGTCAAGAGTAGTATTTTTCACTTGCCAGAATTAGAGCAAACCTTGCAGACTGGCTGCCACAACATGACAGCTGTTGCGTGGGACAAAGAGGTTCTCTGCTCCTTATTTCACTTGCTCCATCAGATTTCATTAGGCAGTCTCCCTCTGGGGTAGAGTTTGATGCAAGAGCTGCTGCTGTACCTGGATAGATGGCTCTGGCTGTAGCTAGAAGCTTTCAGGAGTGCGGCACAGACAGGCAAGGGAATCTCACATGCGGAAAGCTTGTAATTGTTCTCTCAAGTACATCAGTAAAAGATTCTAAAGTCATGAGCTTAGAGGCTCCTGGAGCCCTTGGTGCTTTCTATTCTCTATGCACCATCATCTGTGAATGAGATTTGCCTTCTCTTGGGCACATCCAGAACAGCATTACCTATGAGATATGAACCCTATGGCTTATGCATTGGAGGAACAGTCTGAGGGCTGGGATTGCTATTTAGTGCTCAGCTTAGTGGCCTACAAGGTAAAATCCCCACTTGACCTCGGAGGCCAGCCTCTAGGGACCCTGTATAAATACCAGAAGATGCTTAGTTCACCGTGCTAGACTGAGAGTGTCACCTTGCTGAAATGCTGTTCTCAGTCAGAGGTTGCCCTTGTCCTTGCAGCTCCCATTTTGACAGTCACGCCTGGCACCAGAATACGTACGAGGGTAAGAGCTGACTATTCTTAGCAAGCCCATGGTCTGAACAGGCAGCTATTTCCTACCTACACTCCCTCAAAGGCTTTGCAGTCAGTCCCATTGCATTTGTGTTCCTTCCCAGGAAGCTTGTCATACCAAGAGAAGAACACAGACTTCCCCAAGGCAGGATTGAGCCTGCAGGAGTTATTATCTGAGTGCATTCATTATGGTTAAAGGGCCTTGTCTCATAATTATTCTCTCTAAATTACACATTCATTTAAAATTATTATTACAAGATGGTTGGCTAATGATTCTTCGCCTTTGATTATTTATAGGGCATTTACTTTACATTAACTCTGCTTGCTAGGATGGGTTCCAGGCATAGCAGCTTTGGAGCACGGACTGACAAGTCCTTTTCTGTTGCTTCCAATTAGGGGAGGCATTACAGGACTTCTGATGGAAACTCAGAGGGGAGGAGGGGAATAGGGAGGGACTGTCCTGAATTCTTGCTTCACTGCAAAGTACTTAAAGATGTCTACAGGCAAAGGACACTTGGCAGAAACAAGATGAGGTCGGAGTTTGGTTCCTTTAGTAAAGGGCAGAGTGTAAGTCCCCCTCGGAGGATGACACTGGGCATGCAAAATACTCTGGAGAGTAGGCTGTGAGGCTGAGGCAGGAGGGACCTCATTATACAGGGCAGTGAGCAATTGAGGAGGGCAGCCAGAGATGGAGGATTTGGTACTGTGGAGGAAAATTCAGTGTCGGTGTCCCTCCCTTGTGGAGATCAAGACTTGCTGCTCTCAGTATTCTGCTCTCATCCTTCTGATGTAATTGTTCAGCCTGGAGAAGACAAGGCTCTGCGGAGACCTTAGAGCAGCCTCCCAGGACTGAAAGGGGCTCCAGGAAAGCTGGGGGGAGGCTCTTGATGAGGGAGTGCAAGGACAGTGTGAGTGGCAATGGTTTTCAGCTGAAAGAGATTGAGATGAGATCTTAGGCGGAAATGTTTTCCTGTGAGGGTGGTGAGGCCCTGGGCCAGGTTGCCCAGGGATGCTGTGGCTGCCCCATCCCTGGAGGTGTTCAAGGCCAGGTTGGATGGGGCTTTGAGCTCCCTGATCCAGGGGGAGGTGTCCCTGCCCGTGGCAGGGGGGTGGAACTGGATGGGCTTTGAGGTCCCTTCCAACCCAAACTATTCTGTGATTTCCAGAGGAAGGCTGTGCTGGTCAGACCAGTGCCCAGAGTTTGTCTTGTGTTCTGCCACAGGCATCCTGTGGGATCTCATGCAAATTATTTAATTTCCTAGTGCCTTTGTTTCTGGTCTATAAAATAAGGGTAAAACTGCCCTACTCTGCAGAAGTGTTGCAAGGAGTCTAATTAATATACACGAGGCAAGCTAATATTCTGAGGGAGTGGAGGTCTGTATTTGCCTTGACTAATGAACATCTGTCATCTTCAACACTCAAAGTTAACAGTAATATAGGAGTGTGGGATACTAATGCATACCCAGATACTTAAGGAGCGATCCACCTCTTCACACAAAACAAATGAGTGCCTGCTGTGTGAGTGTAGGAGCATTCATTCTGACAAAAACCTTTTCCATAATGGAGGATGTTTACTAGATAGATGCAGTTATTTTCACAATTAGACAATTAACTGCGCCATTAAAAGTGAGTTAAGTTTATTGAACCAAAATGAAGAGCACCAAAAAATTTGAAATTAGATTTCACAGCCAGACAGCCCAAGGCACGGCGTGGGTTTCACACCCCCAATGGCACTTGTGAGGTGACAAAGAACTGACTCTCTCCCAGCTTTCTGGAACAGTATCAGAACTGACACCACTGCAACTTTGGCTGCTGAGACAGCTGCTGTTTTCTTGCACTTTGCTCTCAGTGGCAAACACTTGTTATAAGAATTTTTGATTAAAGGACAGAAAAATAATAATTAAAAATCCTCCAGTTGCTGGATAGTGCCTCTTTGAGCAACTTTCAATGTCAAGTGTACTTGCTTGAAGTTTTGGACAGTGATTAGGCCAAAAAGTCATCTGGTCTGTATGAGGGTGACACAGGTGACCTGAGTTGGGTGTGCTCTAAATGGAGCTATAATAGAATCACACAGTTTCTGTTATATCTGAAATGCTTCACCTGCTGAAGGGCTTTGACCCCATCCTAAAAAATGAAACAACTGTGCTTCTGACTTGGACCTTATTCTCTGCTGTCAGGGTGTTGGAGCAAGCAAGTTTTGCAGTGCTGCTCCTTGCCTGCTCATGTCTGGAGTGAGGTTGCTTACAGGCTGTGCTGTGCACAAGATAAATGGGATGCGTTTGGTTGGTGTCAGTGTTGGTACCAACCTCATCCCTCAGGATTGATGGCACAGAGCATGTTCTTCAGCCTGCTCTGCCTCCTCCTAATGCATCATCTGTGTCTCTAGTCAGTCTTTCTGCTTTGGGATGTGACTCCATCCATACTTTCTGGACTTGCTCCTCCATCAAGGTGACATGCCTCCCTCTCCAGCCACTTGTCAAATCAGAGGAGGATTTCTGGGGAGCTCACTGAAAGTCAAAATGAGACCAGATTCGGCCAGGCTTTCTTCTGGAGCTGATCTTTTTCTAATTATAGCAGCTAGAATAACAAGCTATATTGGAACAGGCTTTCTACAGAGCTGTGTGATTCACGCTAGTTATGGGTCTTGCTCCATGAAGGTATCCTGACTATATATTGATTAATATAATCCCAGTCTACAAGCTCTTGAGCACCAACTCCTTTTTATGATTTATTATCATCCACCTGAAGGAAGATAGGTCCTTTAAAGAGCGTGAAACTCAGAAAAACAGCTCACTGCCTAAACCTTGTGAGAGCCCCTACTGTCCCCCAGACCAGTGATTTCAGCTTCATAACAACACTTCTCCCCACTGCCCCCACCTTGCTTTTTTGTCCTCGCTGGAATCATACAGTGAAATGCTTAGAAACAAGAGCAGGGTCTGTTGGAAGGGAATGTGAGGGAGCAGAATCCTCTGCAAGAAAAGAACTTGGGAAATTATCAATAGAAAACTCTGTCGAGGTGGCAACTTCCCCAGGTTTGGTTTCAGTGAATATGTCCTATCTGATTAGCTTTACATCTTTGATCTATTATAGAAGTGTATTGTGTTGGAAACCATTCTCTAAACTGAGAAAATGCCTTATTACTTCTCAGGCCCTTTATGAGAGCCAGGGACTGGGAATGTTTTGTATCTGGGATGAACCATGGCCTCAGCTCTCTTCCTGATGCTTAAGGGATTGTTCTCTGATTTGGACACACTTCAATGGATGCTTTTTAATCATAGCTTTTTTTCTTTTTTGGCTGCCTATAGGTCTTTTGTACATACTCTTTTTTCCTTTTCAAGCCATAAAGATTGTTTTGAAGATAACAAGTCCATTTGTCTCCTGCTTTTTGAAATGTATATATTGATTTTTGTTCAATTTCCCTAGCCAGTCCAGTTTCTACCTGAAGTCGACTGGACAGATGAGTAGGGCCAGAGAGAGAAAGACAGAGAGAGTGATGGATCACTGAAGAAAGATGAGCTAGAAAGCAGATGAGACTCCCAGAAGACTTAGTTTCGGCTCGTCCATCTTTTTGTGTATAGTTTGAATGAGTCATTCTGAGCGGGTGCAGGTTTCACACAACACAGTTGGAGGCATAGAGAACGTATTATCAACACAGGCAGGTACTTTTGATGCTCTGTAGACTTTTTATTGACCACCACTGCACCCCCGCCTCAGTAGTGGGTTTGATGATAAATTCATCTGAAATATATTCCTTTTTCATTTACATATACACATTTGAGAGGTTTTTTGGAGGGGACTGAAGCAAGGATAAAGAAGAGTAGGTCATAAAATGATGTGCAAGTGATGCTGAATTCCTTTACTTCTTTATGGCTGGGAAGATGATGTTATTGTCCAGATACAGCGGTTCCAGGAGGATTAAGATAATTGGATTTTCTTGTACCAGATTTATGGTGATGATCTGTAATTGTCAGTTACTCTGTAGAACTTGTAGCTACGTACAGCTCAGCTCATACGCTGGGGCACCTGCTTGCTGGGCAAGCAATGCATGGCTGAACTTCTCTATTTGGGGATTCTTGTGTCTGGCAGTGACCCTACTATAATACACAAACAGGGGTAAAAACATGGATCGTTTCATATGTGGGAATATTTTAGGCTACACTGGCAAAGTCTTTTAAACCTGTGTTACCAATATTAGCAATGTTTGTCAGTGGGCTTGTGTTTTCCAGCCCTTGTTTGGTGTGAACTTCTCCTAGGATGTTTGAGTCTCCATCTCAGCACTCTGGTCCCTTTGAGGCTTTTCCAAGGAGCTGTTCTTTTTTCCCTGAGCGACAGTGATGATTATCTGCACATCAGGTAAAAACATCATCCTTGAGCAGAATTATTGCTAATTTTAAGGTGAGAGGAGGTAAGCTGTCACAGTATTACAGTGTTGTCTTGGATATGACATTTTAACAAAGCTACTGTAGTCTCTCTGCATGTGTTTTTGTAACAAACTGCAGAACATGTTAATTAGATGCAAATTGTGTCTAAATATTTGAACTAAAATCAAAACAAGCCACTTCCCCCTGTTCCATACCAAGTGTTCAGCTGAACAATGGCGTAGCACACATCTCCAGGAGATTTGAGGTGGGTTGGTACGTCAGGAGGGATGGGAAGGCGTGTAGGGAACACTGCTTTTCACATGACCTTTAGCATTTAAAAACATTTTTTCAGAACATCATTTGATACACAAAGCAGGCTTGACAGCTCTTCTGTTGAATTTTTGCAAACTGTTGTTCCATGCTGAAGTCTTATCATGGCTGTATTTTGTGATGCTGTGTTTGTGTGTGCATTTGTTCTCAGCAACAGGCTCCAAAGTAAAAGAAGGGGGGTGAGAGGAAAGGAAGAAGAGCTGAGAGGGCAACTGTGGAGTGAACTTGCCAGACCCTTGCTTGTCAGCACTGCTGGGTGGTGTGTTCAGCAGAGACATTAACTATGTGCCCATACAGTTTAGAAGCTCACGCACACACAAATGAGATCACAGACATCTCAAACTTGCTTCCTTCCAGAGAGGCTTTTACACTATCCCCAGGGAAGAGAAGCTTAGAAGCTTTTTAAACAAAGGTTATGAAGATGTTAAGTTATAATAAAATGTTTGTTCTCTCCATACCTAAATAAAAGAATACGGTGTGGAGTCACTTCAGTTCTGCATCACTGACAAAGAAAGGCACTTAACTCTTATGTAAACTATGTAAAAGCCTTAATTTTATTTGAGGGGAAACATTCACAGTGCTTGGGTTCACCAGCCCCTGCAGGAGGCTGAGAGCCTCGCCTCGCTAGCGACTTTGACTGAGGCAGGCACAGTGAAAGCCAGAGAGGTTGACTTAAAATTGGGGTCTAAAATGTGGGGTTTGCCTGTCATAGCCAAATGGAAACTGAGATGTGGTGTAATTTCTGTATTGACAAATGCATCCATGTGATAGATGCGGCTGAGTCTGTCTGTCTTCCAATTCTGGCAAGAAACTGATGTTGAGGAAAGGAAGTCTTCCCTGTTGTTTTTATTCCTGATACTCAGAAGCCCAGTTGCTAGGCACTGCTCCTCAGAGCCCAGATCTGTTGCTCCAGCTGTTATCTTGCGACACAGGTATTTGCTCCATCTATCCATTAGTTGTCTTTCCCTCATATCTGTGTCCTCTCAGTTGTTTTTAGTGAAACCCACCTGTCAGGACCACTTTCCAGTCTGCTTTCCAGCTGGCAAGCACTCAGCATGATGTCAAACTCTTTTTTGAAACACCAGCTTGTTTGTACGCAAGCCTTGTTCATAACATCCTCTGCCCTCACCTGGTGGAATATAAACGCAAACAGCAGAACCTGGGATAGTCTCAAATGATGACTTAGCTTGGCCCAAGGGCACCTTCAGGTCCTGTGAAACAGCCATTGACATGAGGTGTCTGATCAGGGGATGATGTCGTTGCTGGAGATGGGATTGCCCTATGGCCAGGCAGGACACAGAGGCAGGAGACTTCTGTCTAAGAAGGTGCGGGTTGCTTGCAGTATTGCTGCAGCCTCTCTCTTGGGAGCTTTCCACACTCCAGGTGTTCAGCAGATCCCATTCAGCAGCTGCTGGGTGCAGCAGGCTGGGTTTCAGGGGTTCCTGTAGAAGGAGGATGTTAAAGGCTTTGCACCCTCACATCCACAGAAATGCAGCAACAGCTTGAATTTATTCAGCCAGATGACTTAAATTTAATTAATCTTGAACTCCAGTTCCTCTGCAAATGCTATCAATTTATCTGTAATTAACTCATGACTCTTGCAGAATTAATGATTTTTCCTTGGGAAATGAAGGAAGAAAGAAAGCAGCAATTCATGGAGTCCTGCGTCTTAATTCTATGGCTCAGCAAACTGCTAACTCTTTCTTCTGATGTCTACTAGCAACAAAATCCTATCCTTTGTTAGGTTTTATTGTTTATGCTGGATTGAACAATAACAAAGATGTAAGAGTTGAGGCTGCAGGTGCATGATCAAGTTATTGCCACTTAATGAGTAACGATGTTAGTTGAGATGCAGTGATTCAATAGGTTGTAAGTTTGGACAAACACAAGCAAATCTGAATTTAGCTTGTGGGGAGAAAGGCTTAACTTAAGCTCAATTATATTTCTCCTTTGCCATGGCCTAATGGGGTGCACAGACAGATACTAAGGTTTTCTCAAGGTATCCTAATGTGTCTAGCTGGATGGATGCTTGACTGTCATGTGAGTTTTCAGTTGATGCAGGGACTTGTTCCTAGGTAAGATTTAGGCTATGTAATTAGTGGAGAGAAGAAAGCACTTGACCCAACTTCTGTAGACAAGCTTGCATTGCTCTTACAGGCTATGTGAGATACCAAGGTTCAGAATTTTACTTACTGGAGTTAAGCATTATGATGGAGAAAAAATAAGATCTCTTTCAATTAAATTTTCCTATTGCCTGTTGTGCTTTTAAAATGTCTCTAATGAAATCCAACAATGGGCTTTCATGTTTTGCTCGTCACTGTTAGCATGATTGTTATCACAGGCACTCACTGGTAAAGAATTAAGGTAGAATTAAAGGGTTGGCTTTCTTTGCTTATCTTCAAAAATCATCCCCAATCAAGGTCAGCCAGCTGGACACAATTCAGGCAGCTGGAATAAGAGTGATTCAACAAGTAGGTCACTCAGTTTTAATTAATTATTCCTCACAAGAAAAGAAAAGCAGCATCTCTTACTGCAGCCCCATGTGTCCAAAAGTGGACAGCTCTGTACAGCATCTCCCACTGACATATGATATGAAAGGGACACTTGGGAGTTGCTCCCAAATAGGGAGAAGGAATCCATACACTGGATTTTCCAGGCACATGCTATATGCATGTTGTCCATGTAGCTCAACAGCTAATAAGCAGCACTCTAATAAAAAGCTATCTCTATTCATGGAAAGGGGCTTTTCAGGAAGGTTCTATTTCATGCTAAACCCTTCCTTTCCTTTCAAAGCTGCTGTTCCTTTTGTAGTTAGTAACTTAAAATGATAGCAAATGTTCTTTGTGTGCTATATATTCAACACGTGGCTGCAAAGGAATAGCAAAGAAGGCAGTGAATGTGATTTAGAACAAAAGTCTTTAGGTCGTGCAGGAAGAACTAACAGCAGTCTGAACCCCAGAATCTCTCTTCCCTTCCCATTTCATCTTCCCATCTCATTACACTCTCTGGTCAGAAGCTGAAAAATCAGGGTTTCAGTGCAATTTTGTGATTCTCAAGTCAGGTAATCTTTAACATGATTTATATTTTTAAAAGTTTTTGTATTTAACTCTCCTACATTGAGTCAAATAAAGCAAGAGGACATTGCATCTCTCATGCAATAAAGATTCCCCGTGTCCCCATCCCACATACCTCTAGTGCTGTGTCTGTGCCTGTAACTGCACACTCAGGTGTCTTCAGGGACATTTGACTGGGGAACGTTGAGTTTGTCTGTGAACTGAGACAGTGGAAATGATGTGTATTTTGATTTTGTTAGTTCATGAGAAAGATCTGTAGTTGGGTTACACCCAGATCATCCTATAGAAGACTTTGGGAGCACCCATTTCTGCAAGAATGACTGGATGATCTCAGTCCCTGTACTCAAAGCAATGAGTTGTTTTGGCTGCAGGTACCATGAAGGAGTCTGTGGTGCTGAGCCCTGCTTGCAAGTCCTTGTCTTCTGCTTGCAATTGCACAAGAGGCTGACAGTGATAAAGAAAGGAGGTAGAGAGGAGGGAAGGGGATGAGACAGTGATAGTGCATGTGGGGATAGCTGAGACAAGGTGAGGTCCTGAGCTTCACTTGGTTCTTCTGGGCTGATGTTTTCCTGCATTACATACCGTATGCTGGCTTCTTATTCTTTCTCAGAACAAGTGGAAATAACTTAATCCTGAAGATAATGAGTAGGAAGAAGTTTTTGCTACTCCACTACAGCACTGAAGTGCTTCCCTGTGGCAGGAGTCTTCATGAATCATAAGGAAGGTCTTTTTATCTTCCATTCACCTTCATATCTTTGTTCAGCTACTTCACTGTACTGTATGAGAGCCTCTTTACTCTGTGCCTAGCTCCAAGATTTGGAACAGTTTTATTCCCTCTATCCCATCTAACTGCTTCCAAGTCTTTGAAGACTCTTTTCTGTTTAACAGTGTACTCCTTTAAATCATAAGGAGCTGGCTTAAGCTAGAGCTGTCCCAGCTCAGATAGACCAAAAAAAAAAATCATACAAAAATTGCAGTACAAGAGGGGAAAGCTTTTCATAAAGTTCCATTTGAAGTCTGTCACTGCCCTTCATCCAAGATATGATTGTGTAGAGTCAGGTAATGCATGTCATATTTATAAGGAGTAGTCATAGAATTGTGGAGTGGTTTGGGTTGGAAGGGACTTCAAAGTCCATCCAGTTCCAGCCCCCTGCCATGGGCAGGGACACCTCCCACTGGCTCAGGCTGCTTAAGGCCCAATCCAGCCTGGCCTTGAACAGTTCCAGGAAGGGAATAAGAAGCATTATAGATGAGAAAAGGTAGACAAAATTTAGTGACTTCATAAAGGCTATGAAAAAGATGCAGTGGTAGACCACAAGTTCTGCGTTTGTGTTGTCCTTCAATAAAGACAGCAGAGTCTCTAATGTGTGGAAAGCTGAACATAAGGGCCCAAGTCACAGCTGTAACCAGAAAACTGTCTCTTGCTGATTCAGTGCAGGAAATGAGACTCCAGCAGTTGTGTTGAACTGGAGTCCTGGATTGGACCTGTTTGGGAAGCTGCTTCCATGTAATGTGCTTTCCCGTTATCTGACCGGGTCTCACCTGCTTGCAATGACTCGCTGACATCTCCAGTTTCTCACTACAGGGAGGCTGATCTTGGTGGTTCTCGGTCTCCACCAGTAATCAAAGCACAGCTTTGTCAGGGAACAGATACTGACTGGAAGGCAGTGGAAGTTTTTCCTCGTATTCCCATCTGTCCTTGTCTCTGACACTGTGCTGCCTCAGCTTTGCTGTTTTGAATTCTGGCACTATTCAGTGGCCAGGGATTGTTTGTTTATTTTGCCTTCACATTTAGTATCAATTAAATATTTATTAATGTTAAGAGACTTTGCACTGAGAGAAGAAAAAACCCATCCTGTTTTCCCTGTGACTCTTGCAAAGTTCATTGAGGGGATGATGGATATAAATAGCAAGAGGTCCTGCCAGGCTCTGCCCACAAGAGCGGATGGTGGCCTGGTGTGGATGTAGGCTTTAGGGTACACTAGTGAAGCCATTTGTATAGCTGGTGGGTTTGTGCCAACGTGTCTGGAAGTCAGGATGGAACACATATGGTGCTGGCCACACAAATCAGACCCTGAGCTGCAGTATTTACTGAAGAAAATGCAGCTTTTCAATGCTATTATTTATGCAATTAACCAGACAAGAAGCCCAAACAAAGATTTTTGTTCTTACCAAAGTGGTTGTGGCTCCATCTTAGAAGTCTTCCACTGTTGAATTTAATTAAAACATTTTATTTTGATTGGCCTGGTGCCATCTCTGGGTATGTTAGTCTCTGAAGGGAGGTCTCTGCAGATAACAGTTCAATTATTGGGTGCATTTTGATACCAACTGTGTTGTGCCTCAGCAGGTAGAAGCTGCCTTTTGGAGTCTCATGGTTAAAAAAATATCAAAGGACTCTTAAGGGCAGGGACACTGCTTATTAGAGCAGAAGCCAAGTCTTTTCTTTTTTTAAGAATGTTTCTCTTGAAAGAGGACAGGGATGGTTTGCAGGGTGCTGCCCAGAACCTGTGCAAAGGCTCAGAACCCTGGAGTTCCTTGCTCCCAACACAACAGCTACTGCAGAAGAATAAATCTTTCTACACAAAGCCTGTGCCCAGCACAGGGAAAACCAGCTTTTGCAGGAGCTGGTTCTCTGCACAGTTGGGAGATTCTTGGCAGCCCGTCTGCCCTGCTGTACTGGCTGAAAAGGAGTGCTCTGGGCTGACAAATTCAGCCTGGCTGCAACATTTATCTACCTGTATTTGCTGCTAGAAAACATTTGAGTCCCTCCTTCTGTAGCTTTGGGGATTGTTTTCTTTGCTCTGTTTTTTTTTATCTTGCCTTTGCAGTTTGGTTTTACTTGAAATAGAAACATCTGTGGCTGGTCTTTCTCTCAAGAGAACCAAGCCTGTTTATTCTCTCTTTCTGGGCTAGATTGAGAAATCGCTGTTCCAGCCAGAGCACAGAGTCCATCCAGCTCACTGGGTGAAGTCCTGACCCCACAAATGCCAGATTTCTCAGTGACTTCAATAGTACAGATGTTTTCTTGAGTGGGTTTAGTACCTCTCCAAATTCTTGCACTTATCTTGCAGAGAAAATAAGGCAAGACATGTAGGGGGAGAGATAATACTCTACAGGAGTCACACAGCATTGGTGTTAGGTTCCTGCTCTGTCTCACTGTCTGGAGGAGGTTCTAATTCAAAGTTGTTTTTAACTGTTGAGCTTAAACTGTGCAAATAATTATCCCATGGGAGTGTGCAAAATCCTCCGTGTGCTGTCTGCATCTTAATTTTGCAGAAATGTAGCTTTTGGCCTGCCATTTATTTATTTTGGTTTTAAGAAAGGAAAGAAGTAAAAGAAATGGAAATGGGCTGAGTCCTTTTTCTTGGGTTCATTGTTCTGC
The DNA here is from genome assembly GCA_033558185.1 of Dromococcyx pavoninus. Taxonomy (NCBI): domain Eukaryota; kingdom Metazoa; phylum Chordata; class Aves; order Cuculiformes; family Neomorphidae; genus Dromococcyx; species Dromococcyx pavoninus. The sequence continues at coordinate 111,615 of JAUMJL010000720.1, forward strand.
TGCCTTGATAGGAAAAGTTTGCCCCTAGGAGGAGATTGTACTGTTCTTTCCCTGACAGCTCTCTTCCCTGCCCTCCATATCCCCACCCTTCCCCCTGCATCATATCAAAACTACTCAAGCCAGGCAAATATTGTTTCCAGAGGATTAGATTAGTTATGTCATTCTTGCTTGTCATGGGTTGATTCCTTCTGAAAGGTCAGCCCGGGAGTTGTTTGTGCATGTCAGAGATAACTGAGAGCATCACACGGTGAGTTTGCACAGGCTCCTGTGTGGTGACTCGGCCAAACAGCCCCACATCACTGAACCCCAGAAAAAGACACCAAGCAAACAAGCCCCTGCTATCACCATACCGTGGATGCTTCCCAGATGGATGGTTAATGTCCGTCCTGATGAATGGTAACATGGGACAAGAATAAAATAAGATGTCAAGAGCTGTTTCTGCCTTGAAAAAAAGTGGGAATGCCATAAAATTCGTGCACCTACTTGTGCTAACTGGAGTTAATTTGAAATATTCCTGTCCGATAAATGCATGTATAATTTTGTAAACCTTTAAGATTGTGAAATGGGTGTCCTTTGCTCTGCAGTGAATGAAGGATGTCCCAGTCCTGGTATGGGATGCTGATTCTAATAAACATTGGTAAATTGGGAAGATCAAACTAAAACTTAAACTTTAAGGGAAGTTTTGTTGGGATATTAGGATAGTTATCATGCCAATCTAGTGCTCAAAGGACAGTAACAGAGGGGAGTAAAAGCTACTCTTTAATTAGAGTTGCTTTTGGTTGAGGAGCCCAGGGGAAACAAGGGCATAAGCAGAGACGCTTGGATATCTGTTTGCATGGATCCATGTTCTGAGTGGGCTCGTGCCTCACCTCAGCTGGTGCTGAGATTTCTGGTTGAAACTTAGCTGAAAGGGAGAGAAACACACTTTTCAATAATTCAGCCATGTAATGGTTCCTGTTCTTCATTGGCATCTCAAGACTTTCAGAACTGACTGTTAGGAAAAGGATACTTCATTCAGTAATAATATTCCTTTCGCTTCAACCAGCAGTATCTTTCCAAAGTGGACCAACGCCCTTCTTGCTGGGAAGGAGTTCAGCTGTGTCTACGCATTCCCCTCTCTCCAATTCCAGAGATATCCAGGCTCTCAGCGTCTCAGAGGCAAACAGGGAGCTTCTGGGTCTCCAGGAGCTCTTGAGTGGAGACTGAGCATTCCAATTCTTTGAAGCATTACCAGCTTTCTTATTCAAACACTGGATGTGACAAAATCTGCACGAGGTGACAAGGGCAATGCAATTCTTCCTACTTGGTAATTAGGAGCACTGGGTAATTAGGGTGTAAATAAGGGGTCTTGTACTGGGAGTCACTGATCTTGCTTAAAGCACCATGTTTTGCATGCAAAAGCCGTTGATGCAGGGAGAAGGCATTCCTAATGTACCCAACTGCACTTTGAGGATCACTTGGCTCTGGCTTGAAGTCAGAGAATTCTGTTTCAATATTCAAGGCTGTAATGGCTTTGCTAATGGGAAATTAGAACTAAAAATGCAAATGTAGCATCAAGAAACCCTGTGTGTAAGGCCAGGAGGTGCTTATCCTGCTTCCTTTCAGAGGAGATAAATTCCAGAGAGAGCTGGAGTGTGATTCCCTGTTTTAGCCCACCCAGGCAGCTGCATTGCTTGACCCAATCATTCCATTATCGGTGGTCAAATAAAAGCCATGTGTAAACACAGGCTGCTATTCAGATGGGAGGAGGAAACCAGCACACCCAGGCAAATGGGATCAATAAAGTTCCCTCCATGTGAAGGAGCTGATTACAATTAGCACAGATCCACTGGCTTGGCTGAAGTCAGCATGGAGAGGCTGAGGCAGGGCTTGATGGGTCTATGCAGCCTGATGAGAATTAAGTTAACTCAAAAGCTATGGTTTAGACTCTTTTCTCTGGCATTTTCTTCTGTTCTTCGTAAGTAACAGGTCAGCTGTTGTTTTTTTCCTACGTGTCTCTATATACAGCATCAGCTTTTACCCATTAAGTTATGCTTTGATATCTTTCTTAGCTTCAAGAATCATGGAATAGTTCGGGTTGGACGGGGACCTTAAGGCCCATCCAGTCCCAACCCCGCCTGCCATGGCCAGGGACACCTCCCACTGGATCAGGGGGCTCAAAGCTCCATCCAGCCTGGTCTTGAACACCTCCAGGGATGGGGCAGCCACAGCTTCTCTGGGCAACCTGGGCCAGGGCCTCCCCACCCTCACAGGAAAACATTTCCTCCTAAGATCTCATCTCAATCTCCCCTCTTTCAGCTGAAAATCATTCCCCCTTGTCCTATCCCTACACTCCCTGAACAAGAGCCTCTCCCCAGCTTTCCTGGAGCCCCTTTCATTCCTGGGAGGCTGCTCTAAGATCTCCTTAGAGCCTTCTGTTCTCCAGGCTGGACAACCCCAGCCTTCTTAGAAATGTGATGACTGGAGGTTTTCTCACAGGCCTTTTTCTCCTCTGATTCACAGCACAAGGTGAAACAGATGCCCAGTCCTTTACTTATGTGTGTTTCTTTTGAATGGGATTTTGAGAAAGAGAAAAATAAACTGACATTCTCTAGTGAACAAAGCTGTGAAAAGAGATTTTGATATAATCTTGAATCTTTGTCCTTTTTTTTAATCAATTGATTTACTCAGCTGCTGCCCTAAAGGCTAATGAGGTAGTAGAGAGATTTATGGATGATATTTTCCTAGCTCTGATGGGACTTTTTTAATGCCTAATTAACTTTGTATCAAGGCATACCACTCCTCCTGAAATCTGAGCTTTTGAGAACACAATTCCTATTAATTTATATTCAGGACTTAAGAAAACTGAGTCTTTGCTTTCCAAACTGCCTTGTAAGAGCCCAGGGAGACCACCAACATCACTGGTTCTAAACCCTTTGCATGCAAATATTTGGAGCTCTCCATACAAGATGTCATCTAATAATGAAGAGTTAAGGGTACGTGTGAATAGTGAAACTGATTGCGTGGCTGAGACTGAGAACAAACAAGTGGCTGCTTGGTAGAGTATGTATCTCCTTTTAGATCATGTAGGAGAAAGACTGAACCAAATATAAACAACTTCGGGAAGCCGGAAATACTTTCAGTCCCATGAAAAGAACAATATTTGTGGAAAAGTTGGACAGCCTCACGCTGTATGTAAACCATGCCCTACCATTTCCAGAACAATGCAAGCATCTCTACACAGTTTGTTTTTAAACAAAAGCCACCCAAAGATGTGAATGATGCTTTATGGCTTTGGCTGTTCTGATGGAATGTGTCTGTTTTCAAAGCAAGATGGTTTCCAAGTATTCTCTGGGGAGAGGGGCCTATGGACTTTGAAGATGATACTGTAATTAAGGCCATATTTATGTAAAAGTAAACATTTGGGATGAGACCTCAGCTTCCTCCTTTCCTGCTGCTGATGTATGAGACTGGTGCAGCGAGAAGCATTTTGCTTTTTAGCTCTGAACTTGGCAATTAAGAGGCTTCTCTTTAGCAGCATATGCTCGGGGTCAGCGGAGAGCACCAACGTTCACGAGAAAGCGGCTGCCAAAGTGGTTGCTCGTGTGGTTCTAGGCATCACTCCTGGCAAATTCCACAACCCTCTGAGGATGCTTGGGAGATGTCTCCAAGAGTTCAAGTGCAGGGCACTGCTCTTAAATGTTATTTAGATGCTGGGTTATAGTGGCTGCTACAATCGGTCATGTAAAATGCTGCAGAAACAGAAGAAATACTCTTCCCCAGACCATTTATAATGTGGGGGGAAAGGGTAAGAAGAGTTGAAGCCCTCAGGAAGAGGAGAGAGCTGGGGTTCTGCTTTCACGAATTTGAAATCCGTGTTCTAGCAACAGCTGTGCCACACTCTGCTGGCTCTGTTTGAGTTTAATCACACCAAGAAGACTTTGTGGGTCCTCACTTCTGTAAACCAGGTAGTGTCCACTTTCCTGGACCCCTGCGTATGCCCAGCTGGAGTTCTGTTTGAACGCATCGAGGCCATCCTTTCCACTTGTCTTGAAGTACTTAAAATATTTTGTCTCTTATGATTATCAGAAAGTGGTGTACCAAGCTAATAAGCTTTCTGTGAGCATTTGCTTGCTTTCACTTGGAAGTGGTTGTGCATTCTCCGGGTCACAGGTCAGCGCTGTCCTGTTAGAATGGAACAGGTAAACGTTGAGGAAAGCAACTTTATTATCCTCAACAGAGAAAGTAGGAGGAAAACCCCACATCTCCCTAGAAAATGGTTTACCTGGAAGTGACACTGTACCTGAGGGTGTGCTGCACCAGGTGATCTGTACAGTGCAAAGTAAGAAGCTGCCTCAAAGAGAAAGGCAGGGAGGATGGGAAGCACTGAGCCCCAGTAGTTCAGGCTGCATCATTTTCTGTGTATGTTGCTTTCCTGTGGGCAGGAATGGGAATCATTTCCCATCTAGGCCTCAGCTGGCTGCAGTCCTTAGGATGTCACCATAAAATATTCCACTGCCCTTTGCCTGTATCATCTGCCCATGCAAGAGCTATAAATACTGGGTAAGGAGAGACTTTATCCTCTTACACTGCAGAGAGGAAAGCAGAGGAATGGCCTTGGAGTGGCAGACTCCTTAGTTCTCCAACTTCACAGACTGTCATGAAGATGTACACTTCTTAACTCTAGGTTTTCAAAGAATACTGAATTAATTCGCACCTTAGTATAGCTCAATAGTCACAGGATACTTAGTTCCCTCAGTTTCTGTGTAAACTCCAGCCTCAGACATAGGCATTTTGCTCTATACGCCCTCTTTGTAACTCCAAGAAAGTGATCTGTGGTGCCTGTTTCAGCCTCAGGAGTTTTTCAATAAGTAAAATTTATACAGGTTTATAATTATAATACAAGTTTCCGCAAATTGTGTGAATTTGTCAGTCTGGACTATGACCACTTGGTGTCTGTGTGAGAACCTGCAAAGGGCTGCTACTTCTGGACCATTTTTTATAGAGCTTGGTAAGAGTGAGTTTGAGAGAAAGATTGTTACCTTTTGATATGACCTTCGAAAGCAGAGATGGAATTGACAGCTCGAGTACTGATTGAAATGTCTTTATTTTGTGAGAGATGCGTGAAAAGTTGAATTAATTGATGTGCAATTCCCTAAAGGCACAGAATTTTATTAGAGGAAATGACTGCAAAAAAAAATCTTAAAATAATTAATACCAGCACTTTCGGGTTTTATGTATAGAAAAGGAGGAAAATTTATAATCCAGAGCACATGAGCTGAATTCGGAGGGCTGTGTGTTTTATTCAAGGTATTGAACAAGCTGATTCTGAGACACAACTATTTTTACAGTTTCAATTAGCACAGATTATTTTATTACTTTCTAGGCTACAAGATAGTAATTATTTTTGTGATGAGAACGCTTTGCAGGTTAGAAAGGCTTTCTAATTTGCACTGTACATATGGAATGAAATAGAACAATAAACTATAATGAAAGGAAATCAGATCTCTTCAGAGCTTAGTGTTTCAGAACGGATGGATGGTTCGAGAATACATCACTGAAAACTAACAGCATGCCAGTTGTAGATGTATCGTTAGGCAAATTAATAGAGTTTATGAGCAAATAGAGAACATTTTGAAATCCCTTTCATCAGGGGCTGTGGTATGAAAAGTGGAGCAGTTTGTGTGTGTGACACAGCCTTTGGTAGGATGTATTTTGAAAAGGAACCAGCACAAGTTAAAGGATTAATAAATCTGTGTTTCAGGCACTCCTGCCTGAACCCACTTAAGTGTTTGAAATAAGGCAGGTTAAAGGAGAGATCTAAGCTGGGAGTATGGTGGTTTCAGAGCTCATTAATGGGCTCGTATTTACCTTCTGATAAGGGTAAAATGTCCTGGGCCTCTTAAGTGTTTGCCCTGTGCTTCCTCATAGATTGGAAGACTTGGCTTTTGTGCTGGGAAGTGGAAGGTTTACCGCACTGAATTTGCTCTTGCCTAGTGCAGGAACTTCAGAGAGGCTGAAGGGATGTGACCAGCTGAGCTCTGGAGTTCTCAGTCGTTCTGTGATTGTGAGCTCAGCAAACTAGCTGAAGGAACAAAAGCTTTCTGTTTTCTTGAGGAAGAAAAGATCCACCATGAAGAATGGAACTGTAGTCCATTCCACAAGGCACTACCTTTACAATAGAGAGGCAATTCCCAAGATGTGTGTGTTTCCACCTTATGGAGATTGTGACCAAATCTACTGTAACTTAGCAGACATGAGAGAAGGAGGGAGTACTGGTTCTTTTGTAAAAGAACCCGATCAGTTTGAGAATCTACTTTTACGATTTGTATTGTAAGGCAGGAGAGCAGAGAGGCTGACTGAACCACTTCACACATGGTAGAACTATAACTCAGGCTTCCCAGAGCCTACAAGCATGGCCACAGGCTATGCATGCTGATCCTCCAGTCAGGCTGATGTTTAATGGAGTGACACACGAGTCTGTCTGCTGCTTTATCTTGTTATCCTTTCCAGCAGTGGGAATGCAGAGTTGAAGGGTAAATTCGGTTCCACAGCCTTACGAGTAGAAAATGGTTGGTGACACAAGTGTAAAGGGTGTTGCTGCTTAAACCTATCAGGAGGCAAGAAGTCAATTGACATATACTTGGCAGGTGAAGTGAATTGTCTCTAGTTTTAGGGGACTGAGATGACAGTGGAACACTTTTTGTTGTGGTGGCACTCAGCAGCTTAGCCCTTCTTTCTTGTCTACTTTGCGTAGTGCTGGGAAGACAAAAAAAGCTGAGCAGGCATCCTGCTTGGATGAGTGAGTTTGAACTGACACCTCTCTCCCATCCTGATCTATGCCATGATCCAGCCTGCTTTCATGCTGACTAACAAATATAGATGGACCAACAGGGCTGGCAATGAAAAAAACAGATCCAGCCAGTGACACTTTGCTGGAAGTTAGAGTAATTAGAATAGAAAACTCTTTAGCATTGTTCTCCCTCCATCTCTGTTGCCTTTGAGAAGAGGCCAGAAGTGTGAAGCTGCTACACTTTGATACAGAGAAAGCAAACTAATTTAAAGCGAAGAAGATGAAAGGGAAAGCAGTTCTGTGTGGTGTTTAACTTTTTTGCATTCCCTTGGAAGCTTTTATCTTTGGAGCAATCACTCTTGCTCTTTACAATTGCATAATCAGGATTCACTTTAGGATCAATCAGGATTGAGTTTAACAAGCTCATGCTGTGATATTGTTAGTGAATTCATAATACTGTGTATTCCAGGGTGTTATCTTCAAGACTAATTGATAATAATAGTTTCATACACATGAAGGGTTCCAGCTACCAGTGCCCATCAAACACTGGCAGCTTTTCCACTGCAACCTCTTATTGTTGCCATTAATAGGGAGAGTGTGCATCTCCTGCCGAAGTAGGAGACTGCTGTTTCATGTATTCATTTCTGCAAGGACCCTGAGCCCTTCAAAAGGAAGGAAATATGAGGATATATAAAGTTTTATTATTTATTTTGTTATTAACACAATCAGCAAGGTGGTAGATGATTTAAACAAAACTGCTAGAGGAAAGTGGTCTCTTGAACTCATCACTTTGAGACTGGATGCCTTGCAGGAAGATCTGCTCTCATCTAGCACAGTTTGTCAGGTTCTATAAAGAAGTAACTAGAAGGAATTATTTGCCTTATGTTAGATGAGAGTTCAGCTTAAATGATCTGATAGTCCTTTTTCCCCTCAAAATTGCTGACTGGTGTTCACAAAGCCCACAGCAGCAGAGTCGTACACAAAACCAATGGCAATTGAAAAGCAGTATTTGGAAACGTTTTCAGCAGATCCTCTTTGATTTTCCCTGCAATGTGACCTTACGGTTTCTAAGAGGAATTTGACTTGCTTTGCACTGGTGTGGCCAGGGCAGAAATCAGTTGTTTGTATCTGTGTTTCCCCAGCAAGGAAATAAGTGATTTCTTCTACAGTTCATAAAGAAAATCAACAGAGGACTGGGGATGCAGAGTGTAGTTTGTGTAGACAAAAACAGTGGCCCTTCGCTCAGACATCCTAGTTGGCTTTCAGGAATAGCTCGTATTGGAGCGTAGAGAATATACATGCAAATATAGAGATACACAAAAAGTCTTCTCTAACTAAAGAAAGGAAGGAAATGAGGGACCTGAGGGCTGTCCATCACTTTGGTTCCCACAGATACTCAAATAAATACAGTTTGGTGACAGCTTTATAGCCCTGATGGAAAAGGGTTTCATCTGGAGAGCTTGTGTCTGCACAGCTCTCTTAATCTAATTGTGTTTTAGGAACACAGAAAACGCCTTTTCACTTGAAACCATAGGAAAGGATGAAGGATGAGCTTCTCCTTTATCGTATTTATTATCCTGTAGAGCTGGAGGTCTCAATCTGCAGCTTCTCATGTTCTCTTTTGTGATGTTGTGATAAGGTCTCTGGTGCTGGCTGGAGTAAGCAACTATGTCTCTTCCTTATCACAGCATCTTATTATCAGTCTTATTAATATTGTGCAATGTTCCAAATGCTCTGATTACAATGTACTGTGCTTGCTTAGGTCAGTTCTGCAGCATTTGAATAAGCTTAACCAAACAAGCAGGATCCTAGTCCAAGTTGGTGGCTGAGTGCTACGGACAGAGCCCCAGCTGGCTATTGTAGAAAGGCTGAACAATGATAATTTCTTGGGGAGGAGGGGAAAAAATGCGCTTTTAATGGCTGTGTTTGACTGGGAACAAACAGATGTTTCTGCCCAGCCCATGGAAGATGTTAAGATGACACTAAAAATGCCTTGCTATTTTAGTCTGGCTTTGATTTAGTTTTGAGGGACGTGAACAGTCCCTGAGCTCAGGTTTCCAGATTCCATTGAAGAGTTCAAATTCTTAGTTTTCATTTAAAAAACCAAGTAAATTATACTTTGAGGAGTTACGTTGGAGAAGATATTTTAAATACACACTTAGGCAGGATTCTCAAGAACTCCTCCTGACCCAGACTGTTCTATGATGACAGTCTGTCTCTAGCATTGTGATTGCCTATTCCCCTGCAGCACTGACTTCCCAACATCTCTGTGGGTACCCAGGTAGGATTGATGCACAGACCAAAAGTCTTTCCCATGGGAAAGAGAAATTTAAAACTTTCTTTCTCTGTGGGCTTAGGCTGAAGAAGATTCAAATGGTTGTGCGCTGAAGTGTGTTGCTTCCTTTCTAAGATATTGCATTTAAATGCTGTTGATGTATCTTGTGTTAATGGAGAAAACACGAAGGTATTATCTAACATCTATAAATGTACTTTAAAATGTTTTTAAAAGTCTGCAAACAAAGCGAGAAGGGGGAGAAAACTAAATGGAAAAAATAGAATGTATTAAAACCAAACATTACTTTATTTGAATTATTTTGAAATTTTTTCTCAGATATTAGAAATGGCTGCAATGTTTCTGTTAAAACACCCCCCTATTTTCTTTTTAGGAAGAGTTTGGTTGAGAAGAGGTGCCAGCTCAAAAAAGACAGGCCTCCGTGTAATAGCGGGCATCACAGCTGAAAAGAGGCTGCTCTGGCCGTGCCCTATTTTCGTGCTCACGCAGGACTGAGGTTTTATTTTGCTCTGGTACCAATCCATACAAGTGTGATTAGGAAGGCTGGCTTCAGAGCTGCTATTCAGCAGATGTGCCCATTGTAAAGTCAGATCTCTCTTGTTTATTCTCTGCCTGTTGTTCTCTTTCTAGCGTATCCATTGCCCATTGCCACAATGCAAACGCGCGTGTGGAACAGCAGGCGTGGGACAAACACCTCAGAAGAACTGATCGGCCCTTTCTTGGGGTAGAGAATGGAGCCACAACAATTCTATCTGCTCTTCTCGTACTTTGCAGCTGCCAGTGTTGTGCTTAGAGTAATCATATTTACTTAGAGAAGAATGGCAGCTGAGTTGGAGCATTAGTAATAAAGGTCTCTGATTCTACGTGGCAATAGTGCACATCCTTATCAGCCCCTTTCCAGAGGTTATTTTCCTAGCTCGGAATGTCATGACTTAGTCACCATGAAAATCCTGCCTGAAAGACGTTCTTTTTCTTGGCCCTCTGGCTCACTCGTATGATTCTACAGTTTTGTGCAAATAGGAATGAATCAGGAAACCAGTTCAAACACTGAGGGTTGTGTCATTCCGTAGTAAAACCAGATATGGTTCTGCTTATTTCATAGGCTGTGGTGATTCACAATACCTGTTTTTTTATCTGATATCTCTGATATGGTTTTAATCCCTAATTGAAATAAGGGAAAGCAAAGCAGTTTTGTCGTTTATGGGATAGATATGCTGGAAGTGATCTGGCCAGTGATGTCACTGTGTTAATCTATTTATGAAATAGAGCTGAATTTGTGAATAGTTTTGGCCTTTCTAAAACTCCCTGACTTGGCAGAGGTACCACTTGTTAAAGGAGAAGTTACCCAGCAATGTGTACCACGCAGGGCTGGACTGGGCGTTGGCTGCAAAACGCTGCTGCAGTGGAAAAGCTAAAACTCACCAGGCACTATTAAGTCCCCCTGTCGGGGCTGCATGGATGGGCTGAACTAATGAAGCTGTCTATGAAATGATGGCAGCAGGGAGAAGATATTTTATCCTCATTATTGCTCTGCTCTGCATCTGGCAGGATGTCAAAAAGGCTCTTCTGACATTGCCTTGGGAACGTGGCTGTTGATGGTAGGAATACTTGGTTGGTTCTGCTGGTACAGAGCCTGCATAGCACGGGGCTAAGGGTGGGCTCCCAGGTAGCCCTACAGAAAGAGTGATACTCTGTGAGCAACACTGTCATTCACTCATCGTGGCACACTGGACCACACCAGTGGTGGCCACTGCTGCTGGGGCTCAGTGGGGTGCAGGGGGACTACAGATTGGGAACTTTGGTCTTAGCTATAAAATAAATGTAAAAGTGTACAAGACTGTTTTTTTTCCTTTACCTGACTCTGGCCACAATTGAAGCAGATTGACAGACCTCATTTGGTAATTAATGTCAGCAGGCACCAGGCTCTAAGCGTTTTCTTTCTCACCCCAAGTTTAGAGGACAAAGTAATCAGGTGTGAGACAAAAGTAGGTGCTGCTCCATGGGTACTTTGTGTGTAGAGCTACTCTAATTTCAGCCCTCTGAAATTCAGCTGCCTTATAATTAAGAATTTGAGTGGTTTTCCCTTTGTCTTCTCTCTCTGAGGTCACATTTACCAGGGGGAAAATAAATAAGAAGGCTTCCAAGATAGATTCTGAAATTGTAGCCTTATAAATTCGGGGTTTAGAATGCCTGTGGTACTGAAGCTCTTGCCAAGGGCCTTGCCTTGATTTCAGTTAAGGGCATCACTATAAATAAATACAAATAATGGTGAATCTCCAAGTAATGTGGTTCTGTCATGTAGTATGAGCTCTGAAAAACACATCCAACTGCTTGGCTGGCCCTGTGACCCCGATGGCTTTTAAAGATAGCAGTGAGACTTCAGTGTTAGATGCTTCTCTGCCCAGTGTTGAACTTGCTAAATGCCTTCATTATTGGTGCTTGTTTGCGCTTCCCTGTTATTGTCAAACTCCCTGCTCCCAACTGCAGACCCAGGGAGCTGAGAGGGTCAGGAGCAGAGATTTAGATCCTTCCATCTCCAAGGTCACTGGCAAAAACCCCACAGTAAGAGCAGGGACTGTAAATCATTTCAGCATTACTGTGGTCTGATAGCTTTTGTCACTGTGGTGCTCTACTGCGAGCCAAACCAGGGACCCAGCAGCCAAAGGGTCTCAATAAATACCAGTTCTGTTTTTTGTGTGACAGAGAAGACTGAGGAGATTTTTATGCAGTACCACTGGTATTGGAGTTGCTTAGCCTAGAGACTTGGCAGAAGATCATGGTATTCAGATGAATAAAAGGCAGTAGAAAGAGGAGTGTATGTTATTATTTGCCCTAGCTAGAGTACAGCAAGGATCTTTGGCAGCAGCAACTGAGATTCATGTCAGATCATAGAATCATGGAATAGTTGAGTTGGAAGGGACCTCAAAACCCATCCAGTTCCACTCCCCTACCATGGGCAGGGACACCTCCCGCTGGATCAGGAGTCTCAAAGCCTCATCCAACCTGGCCTTGAACACCTCCAGGGATGGGGCAGCCACCACTTCTCTGGGCAACCTGGGCCAGGGCCTCCCTGTTGTTACAGGAAAACATTGGGAAACTCACCTATACTAGAGCTGAGCCCTGGGATGAATTGCTTAGCAGGGAGCAGCAGTTAAGTAAGTAGGTCAAGGATTTTCTGCTTTCAGTTAAGACAGCAGCTGGGCCTTCGGAGAGGGAGCTGAGGCATCTGCTTCTGTGTTCCTCACTCTACCTGTTGCCCTGGATGAGTAACACTTTTCACTTCTTGCTGCCTCTGTTTCACAGGAGTGTAAATATATTTTGCAACCCAGAAATTTACAGTGCTGTGTAAAGTGCACTAAAGCCAGACTGCATAGTAGGTAAAGCCAAGTATATCCTACAGCTTTAAGTTTAATTTACAGGAGCTTATTTTGTGCCATGAGTAATAATTTATTGCCGTAAATTGTCAAAATAGAAGATTAATTGCCTTGCATTAACACTGTATTCTCCAGTGAAATTATTAGTTCAGCCATGAAGTAAAAACATATTTCATCTCTTCTTCCTGAAATGAAAACAGTAGCACCTTCTTGTGTGTTAATCAAGCTCTCCATTAATTAGGATAACGCACCATAATTGTGGTTACAGTTCAAAATCAATTAATGTGTGCCTTAAAATAAAGTGTAGAGAGGGAAGCAATTAACATAACAGAGCCAGCACACCCAAAAGTAATATTTTTAACAATACCAGAAGTGTATTGTTGTGTATCTCTAAAATTGCAGAGAAACTGCCAAAGAGTGAAGCTGAGCTGGGCCCTGTCATTCCTCACAAACCTGGATGTATCTAGGGATACTGGCGCTGAGTGACAGTGCTTTGGTGTGTAGTATGGGAGCAGTTCAAGGGGCTGGGTATTTCAAGCATCATGATCTACTATAGTTTCCTCCCTTGCTCTGCGAGTATTAGCACAGTAATTGAGCTATGAATGCTTGGACCTGTACTTGAGCTAAATTGCAGGTGGTTCTTAGCGCCCACTTCTATTCCCGTGGCTTTTCTTAAGCATCTAGCTGGGATGCCTGACCTTGGAGAGAAGGCTTTTAGCGGGCAGTGGGGAGAAGCAGGTGCCATGCCTAGGTCCAGAAATGAAAATCCTGAGTTTTAAAAATGTGAGTCTTCTCTAGTTGTGCTTTTGGAAGCACTGTGTGCTGTCAGCTGGACAATAGCTTCAGCCTTTGGCGGGCCACCATTCATGTGCCTTTAAAGCCCTTTGGTCTCCATAGCATCTTTAGTCTTGTCTTGCTTTGTAACCAAATGGATTTATTTGTTGTCTTTTCATTTCCTCTCTTCAAAACATTTTGGTGCTTCTTCCAGAACAAACAATTCCATAACTCAGGGATATAAATATTCCTCAAAGGCAGAGAGATTAGCTTCTGCAGCTATTAGAGGGAAATGTTAAATGTGGGTTTTGTCTCCCCTGATCCCTGGAACTGATGCTGGATTTGGCATCCTGCTTCTCTGGTTTGCTTGCCGAGTTCTGCAGCTGGCTGAATGTTCTGATTTTCCAGGCTCAAAATTCAGTTGAATCTTTCAGTTTAATGTAAACATTTGTGGTGGAAAGGAGGGGGGACTGGCACCATTGGTGGCATGAGATTGCAGTGTTCTACCAGGCTTGGGTAGATGTTTTTGCACTTTATAACCACCTCTCTTTCTGCACAAACCCTGAGAGATATAATCACCAAAAGCATCCTTCCTGTGTGTGTTCAGCTTTCTCTAGTCTCATGTCAAATGAGACTTAAACACAGAGCGTGACCACCCAGAGAGCATGAGAGGAGCGTATTCCTCCCTCAACCCCCTGCTGTGGATGAGTTCTGAGGGATCCGTTTCAGAATCTGCCTTTAAACTTCTCTGTAGAAGAAATCAGAAGCTGAAATACTTAGAAGGCCCTGTTCTTGTTTTGGAGCTCAGAGAGGGGGTAACTGGTGGTCGGCAGCGAAAAGATGTGGACCAGCTTCTCTTGCTGGGAGCAACTTTCTAATAAAAAATGGACTGGCATGGATAGCAATAGAAAGCGCTAGCTTGGGACTTATTAGCCTTGTCTACTAATAATTAGGAGTCAAGAGATGGTAGGGGTTTCCCTGAGCAGGGGCTGTTCATCCTTTCTCTGTACACTAACAGCATCTTGCTGTCTTCTGATAATGAGCTTGTAACAGGCTCTACAGTCAATAACCTGACCAGAAAACGGAGCCCAAGAGAAATTGTGAGCTGGTAACAGGGCTGGTGCAGGAAGGAAGACCGTTCGGGACTGTTTTTACAGGGTGAATCTGTTTTCTCGTGCTTCCTCTTTTCAAGTAAACTACTGAAAGCAAATCCAGTTCAACTTGCAAATCTAGATCTAACGAGCAAAATCTGGGTTGTTTTCCTCGCCATTATTGCTCCTTTTCACATATCCCTTCAGTTAGGGCTGCTGTTGCCTGGATAATTTCCCTGAAGCAAACTACCCCTTTTTGGCCTCTGGGAAGTGCTAACGAGTAAAGATTGCCCTACCAGCAGAACCAACACCTCCTGTCCCCTGCCAAAAAGCCAGATGGAGGTAGGCTGTAATCAGGTCACGTAAGAAAAGGGGAACCGACAGACTTGGAGGAGGCAAGAACTGGGAAAGGCTATCGCAGCTATTTTGTGATTCTTAAAGAGGAAAGATTAATTTAGATATTCTGCTATACATAAGGAAAAAAGTCTGTTTGAAAACAAAGGGGCCTAGTTCTGACTGTTCTTACGGTCTTTGTCATTAACTGTGCTGATGAAAAGAGAATGCAAACTGTTCCTGCATCATTACTGAGCACTCATCTTTCAAACAAACTGTTCCAGACACAGGGCTTTGTTCAAAGGAGAAAGGGAAAGAATAAATTCCCTGGATGCCACAGAGGCAGATATAAACGCAGTATCTAACGTGGCTGATTAGGAAAGGCAAAACTTATGTTGCTTCGAAAAATAGTGTTGCTGACTCACTGTAAAAACCTCAGTCCAGAACACACAAAAAAGGTAATCTTTTGAGGTTTAAGAATTGTGAATCAAGAAAGATGCTTTCAGATTGAATGCTATCGCTCTTGATGTTTGAGAGGAGATGTGTTTCTGGAGCTCTCTATCTGTGTGCCATGTTCCCTTTGCTATCCTGCAGCTTGTTATCTTGGCACTGCTGGGTCAGTTTTCAGCAGCTGCTTGTGTGGCACTTTCTGTGGGACCACAGGAGATGCCATCCTGCTCTCAGCTGGCTGGGAAAAGACGTGCAGAGCATGGAATATGGAATATTTTCCCCTTCCCTCAGTTAAAACCCACCCAAAAGCAAAACTAGACTTTATTTTTAAATAAAAGCTTTTAGTGTGTACAGCTGTGTGGGTGGTAAAAAAGCAATGCTTTAAGAAAGCAATTAACATTTGACAAGATAAAATGGATGCGCAATTTTCATGGTAGTGATGGAGATTTGCAGGGCTTGTCTGAGAGCAGCACCTTCTCTGGAGACTTGTCCTACTTGCACAGCCAGGGCAAGGCTGTTTTTTCAAGCTGTTTTTCAGTGAGAATGGTGAATATTATGGGGACTGAGGTGCAGAAAGCTCTGCATCTAGGGCTCAGCTGTCCAGAAGTACAGAAACTCTAGCTTGTGAGCTGTGTGCTGCTTGCATGGGCTGGCCTCTTTACTGATGGCTTTGCATTAGATTTCAGCAGAGGTTGCATAGACATGCCTTTGGAAGAGTTTGTATAGAGTAGAACATGCCTTGCCCTAACTGGACCTTGAAGTCTTTCCAAGACCTATGATTGTTACCTCCAAAGACAGTCACATGCAGTGACTTGGCAAGTTGACCTGACAATAAGTGTCCATAACACTCTCTAAAAGACAAGAGATTATCGAAGAGCAAAACCAAGGAAAATGGGAGCTGATATCTACGAAAACAAACTGAAAAAACAGCAGAACAAAAAGAGGGCCAAGAAGAGTAAAGATGAAGACCAGCAGACTTGAGGGATGTTGAGTTGTAAAATAGGTGAGGGGAAAAAATCCTATGATTTCAGTGATCTGTTTTTCTCCTCTTACAAATACTTGAATTTGGAAACATTGCTTGATGGAATGCTGAATGAATGGAAATTACTGAAAATAGGAGCTGAAATGATGTAGAAGTAGATAATATCGAGGTTGGGCCAGTTTCAGGAGTTACTAGTCTGCTGCCCATCCGTTCATCAAACAGGTTGGTAACCCCGGTATTGTCATGAGAAATGCGTTCATTCTGCTACAAATACAGTAAATGAAGTGAAAACTGACTCAAACTCATTAAGAGTGGCAGAGTCTTGTAATGCAAAGGAGATGAGAAAGCACCTTTCTGTCAGAGCAGTGAGAGAGAGGACATGATAACAGAGAAAGGTATTGAACTAACCTTTCCCCTCTGGTATTTAAGTTTAACTCACCCCCTGTCCAAAAGGACTGCAAATCAATTAGAGCTGTCAGGTTCAACTTCAAGTGCACCAGCAGGGCAAATGGTAATGTCTCAACATTAAGAGAGATTCTCCAGTGTTCCTGACCTTGGATGAAGTAAAACATCTTCCGCTTCTTAGCATTCAGGGTTCATGCTGTATCTGCAGATCTGCTGGTGGGTACTGATCACACAGGACAAGCAAAATAGGGAAGAGGTGTCTGTTAGTGTGCATCAGAGCTGGAAAATACTCAGGCTTCCAAAGCTTTTTGAAAGAGCTGCTGGATTGCTTTGGCTGAGGCGTGACCACTTCTAAACCATTTGGAGAGAGAAACTTAATTTAAGGCATTGCTTATTTCCATCCCTCCTATAAGAGGGAAGATGGAGTTTCTGTGATAGATCCCAACTTGGAGCTCATCCCTCCCTTGAAAGATGACATTTGGTCATGGTGTGAGGTGTCAATGCACTGGGGCATCCAAAGTGTCGATGGCTCTTGTCTCTTTGGAAAACATTAGCTGTGGTGCTTGGGAGACTCCCTTCCAGTGTTCCTTTTTCTGCAGTTCTTTCACACTGAAACTGTTGCAGTGAAGCAGGAACAGATCAGCAGGGAACTGAAGCATAGAAATGAGAGTGGAAAGGGTTGTTAGGCCCACTCATTTATACCTCTGAGGATGGGTTTGCAGTAAACTTCCCTTAGTATCTCAGGCAATAGCTGTTCTTTCTAACATTTCATTTGAAGAAACAAATCGATATTACTTTCCAAATACTTTTCTTCTGCTTGAGCTGAGGTTCAGGCTGTGTAATTCCTAATTTAACATCCACAGAAACTTTTCTGAAGCGCTTCTATAAGCGTAAATGTGTGTCTTGGAGCATAACCAGAGTGTCTGTGATTTAGTTCTGGACGTACTCTGAGGTAGCTCATCAGCATGCTCCTGTGTCATCTACTCCAAATGTTTTTCCAGACTTAATTCCATCCCCTCATGCTTTATCTTGTCCCCTTTTTAGCCTAATCCGTTTCTCTTCCTTTTGGTGTCTAGGTCATTCACATTTATCAGCTTTGCCTCTTCATCATCGATGTTTGGGTGCACTGAAAGATTCAATTTGTCTGACAAAGAGCAGCTCTCCCTGTGCTGGTACACTGGATGTTTTTCACTTTTCAGTGCTGGGAAACCTTGGGCAGACTTTCACCTGGTTTCACTCCAGCCATGTGCTTTCAGAGGGGTTAAAACCAACCTTATTGTTTCTGTTGGGAGGCAGAAAGAAATTGCAGAAGGATGGCAAGAGGAGAGCACTGCGTCCTCCTGCACGAAGCAGATGCTCCTGCATGAGCCACACCATCTCCCCCCACGTATGTATTTACATACTGCTTCAGAACTGTTCACTGAGGGCAGGATGACTGTTTCAGCTCTCCAGTTATGACAAATTGCTAGTTATTGGTATCACTCTGATGAAATAAGTAAAACCTTGAAGAATTTAAAACTTCTATTACTTTTTAATATGAGTAACTTTAATAGAAAGGCTTAAATGTTTCATTCTATTGCAGTGCCTCAGCATTTCTATAGTCATAAATTTTTCTCTTGCCAGTCTGCTATTACTGATGTATCAATTCTTTCTACTTCTCTGAACACTAAAATTGAAAGAAAACAAGTTTTAAGCTTTATGTATTTTTAATTTAATGAAATTCAGCTTAAAGTTGTAGAAAATCAGTTGTCAGCACGGAGTACTCCTGCCTGTAGAAAGAACTCGGTAAACCAGAGCAGCAGGGTGGTCGGATGGAGCACAAGGTTGGGGTTACCATAGAATGGTTTGGGTTGGGAGGGACCTCAAAGTCCATGCAGTTCCAACCCCTGCCATGGGCAGAACACCTCCCACTGGATTCGGGGGCTCAAAGCCCCATCCTAGAGTGTGTAGAAGCCTTTGGTGGATCCAGTCTCTGCCAACTCTGTGCTCATTCACTCCCACCTCTCCATTAGGACAAGCACTTTTACTCCTCAGTATGGCAACACAGATGTACTGCAAAGAGCTTTGAAGCTGGGAAAGGAAAAGTGCAGCAAATGGCATGCTCTGAATGAAAAGAGGCCTTACAATCTGGTGTTTATCTTGCCTGTCTTGCTGCAGCTGAGTTCCTTGAAAAGGAGATCTAGAGAGGCAGCTACAGGGCTACTGTTGCGTAAAGCAGACTAGGAATAGCTATTACAAGAAAATCAGCTCACTTCTATCATGCTGGTAAAATAAGGGATATAATTATTGTCTATTATGTGCCCACAGTGCTCTTAGTGATATGCAAGATAAGAGTAAAGATGCTGTCTGCTCTGGAGAGCTTCTAACTTAAAAGACAGGGAAGCCAAGCAGATTACCTAAGGGTGTTTGTTAGACTTCTCTCCTCCCACAGAATAGTGAGAGCAAGGGAGAAGTCAATGCACGTGCTCTTGTTGGGGGAGCTCATGGTAGGAAGGGCAGTGTCAGAAGGAGCAGGAAACTCTTGTTCAGGAGCAGTTTCAAAGGCAGCCCCACGGTGTCAGTTTGAAAGCAATGCCTGCAAAGCAGAGGGGGTAGGAAGTGGTGAGGGAGGAGTGAATGAAAGGCAGTTTGGGCTGTTACTGCCAGTAGACTAAAGATGGCTAGGAGGAGGAATTGTAGATACGCTGAGTCTTTCTTTCCTCAGCTTGGGGTGCTGGGAGGAAAAATGGGGTTTTGCAACAAATTTAAGTTGAGCTAAAGCGTGAGGTCTCGGCCTTCATCATTCACGTGATGGATTAGTTATCCTACAAGTACAGAGGATGGGCAGCAGAGAGGTTTATTTCCCATTCCAATTGCTATCAGGGATCTGTTTCTTGGGCAGCGGGGAATAGGGACACAGATGTGTGTCCACAGTCACCTGAGCAGGGAAATTCCCTTGCAGTAGCTCCATGGCCAGCACTGAAGCCACCCCTTCTTTAAGACTTTCTATCCTTAAGATTTTTTTTTTGGTGTGGTATTTTTATATTTTGAAATGCCACTGTCTATATTTGAATATATAGGGCTAAGAGGTGTTAGTATGAATTAATTAGGGAAAATAAGGAGTGTATGCATTTGGGTGGCTTTAGATGAATGTTCCTGGTAATGGAATTGGGCTTAAAGACGCAAGGGATTGTTCCCAGTTGTATAAGCATTTTTTAGCAGCTGGAAGCCCACTCTAGGGTATTCCTGCCTTTTGAGAGTCTTCCCAAGGGCAGAGGCCAATGCGATGGTGAGTGTAAATTAAGCCATAAACTGTTCCCAAGAGTGTAAAATCATTACGTTAGAAATAAGGCAGATAGAGATGCATGAGACTGAGATAAAGGGGCAGCAGGAAAGTGGATGAGTTTCAGTGAATTTCTTCAGTTCACGTTGCAGAGAGAACACTCATGACAAAGGTAGTGCATAGACTTCCATAAAATCACCTTAGTCTTTAGAAGCTCTGAGCTGGTGATCTCTCATAGAATGCATTTACATGAGGCAAGGATTTACACCTATCCTTCACATAGTGTTTCAGAGGAATGAGTTTACATAATTGACAAATGGATTGTCTTATTGTCACTGCGCAAAATGCTCTCGGCAAGCAGTAATGGGTTTAATAATGGTGGACACAATGCTTTTCCCTTTGGAGGAGAGGTAATGAAAAGAATAGTTTCTCAAGGAGCCTCTGTATCTTGGTGAATCTGCATCTAAACGAAGTTCACATCATCTTTGGAGTCACATTATGAATCTCTGAAGGCAAAGTTTGGGTCCGTTTTGCATAATCCTTATCCAGCCTCATCCACTTAGCAGGCATTTTAGATAAAAGAATTTTAGTAGTTGTATCGCTGAAACAACTTCTGCGTGGAGGAACCTTGCAGTAAATTAAGTGCTCCAAGGTGCTCACTTGACAAGGTGGTTCATAAATGTTAAAGAATAGGCTATGGCTGTGATTTAAACCTGGATTAACGTCTCTGCTAGAGCATGAGACCTAATGTGCTGCTCACAGAGCTGTGAGGGACAGAGCAACCCCAGGGCACCCGTACTGCTGCTGAGCACCCTGCTTGGTTGAGCTCCAGGACTCTTTTTCGAGTCAAAGCTGAGCACTGGCAAGGGAAGAGACAGTTTTACAAGAAACTTCTATTTTTTGATGACCAAGGCAACCAGCTACTGAATGTGTTAAAACCAACAGGGCTGAGGGAATCTCCCTGACCATCTACTACTGCCAAGAGCTGCTCTCAGCCAAGGCAGTGCAGTTGGTTTTATGGAACCAGATTTACTTTAGGATGGAAAGAAGCAAATGGCTCAGGTTTATTGCTCTGCAGGATTAGGGCCCCTCAGAAGGGCGTGGAGGTACTTCAAAGCGCCAGAAAGGCTGCAGAACTCCAAGATCCAAATTATTAGCTTGTATCCCCAAAGAGAAGCTTAGAGGCAGTCATAGGGATTTTCTGGATGGGTTTTTGCTCAAAGTCGATTCCCATTGCAAGGCAGGCATGTTATTCACTAGGGAGCAATACTTTAAAAAAATCAATCCTCCCCCCAAAAAGCAGATGCAGTTTTTGGCTTTGATCAAGCTGAAAAGCAGTTTAAAAAATGAGAAAGAAAATGTTTTAGATCAACCTGAATCAGTATGTTTGATCACGGTGTATTTTTTCTTTCTTAATTTGACCATTCTTTAATACTTTCTGCTTTGACTCAGGCCAACAAATACTCGAGATGTCAAAATCTCCACCCTTGAGGATTTGTTAAGTAAACTGTAGACAAAGCACTTTCAGCAGTGGTTTGGATGCTGCTGATGGTAATGGATGAGAATGGAATTTCTCAGCATGGTCGTATCTGCTAGAGGTCATAAAACACCTAGATAGTCTCTCTAAAATGCTTGCAGAACTAACAAGCTGCACATACTAACAATTTAGGGGAAAACAGCTTAAGGTGGGCTGTGATTTCCTCCCCCCGTAAGCTTAACTGATCTTTACAAAAGAAAAGATGAAAAATACAAATCTAAAGACTTTTGTGTCATTTTGATTAAAAAGTAAAGCAAGAGTTAGTTCCCCTCCCAAGCTCTTTCCCAGCCCTCCTGGTGCTCCTAAATCTGATTTTAAGGATCTTCAGTCAGAGTCACACGTGCTTTTCAGGTGTCCATGTGTGAAAGTGCTGGTTGCTTCCAGGGCTGTGGAGAAGCTGAAGGAATAAAACAGGAAAGGATGAAAAAAGAGGAATGTATATACAGAAACACGTTACCGGCTGATCTACAGGAAAAAGTCCTGTCTCAAATGACAAAACTGGCATGGAAGCAGCAAGCAGTGAGTGTGCTGATGAGAGCGGTGGGTTTTGTAATGACGTCGGAGATCCAAACTCGCAGTTCCTGTGGAGCACTCATGAAGGGTGCCCAAATGTCAATTAGCACGTGTAATGGCATCATTAACAGTTCAACCAGAGTTAGGCGAGTCACGGACCTTTCTGGCTGCCCGCTAGGAGCAGTAATTGAGCAAATTGGGTTGTCACGAGGGTAGTGTACTTTCAGGTAATGCAGGATGCAAGATATGAGTCGTCAGCAGTGGCTGTTCGGAACTGGAACAGCAAAGAGGATGATGTGGGAAGGAGGAGAAGAGGCCATCATGATGGTTGGCTGCTGGGGTCTCATTCATAAACTTGTGCACTGTCCCACATACACACTCGTGTTCATCCCTGTTTGGTCAGCTTCTTTTTCTCAGTGGGTGAAATTACCAAGAGGTTTTATAAAAAGGCAGACAAGATGCATTGTGGATCTAAACAACAGGAAAAATGATGCATGTATCAAGATGGGAACGTTTCAGTTTAAGTGGGAGCATCACGAAATCTTTGATTCTACAGCGGAGCCATTTGCATAGGGAGGTACTGCAGTGGCCTCTTGCAGATATATTCAGCCCCTCATTCTGGACCTTCTCCCAAGCCTCTGCGTCTTGCAGGCTGCCTGAAGTCCTAATTCTGCAGTGTCTCAGACCAGGAAGTGCTTAGTTTTGTGGCATGAACTGTCTGCACACTGTGAAATGGGAGCACAAGCACCACCAAACCAAGTATGTGCCTGCTAACCTGATCGATGGTGTGTGTAACAGAGAGAAGACACAGCATTACATGCAATTGTGAGCACATGTGTCAAAAACCAGGAAAGAGTGCATCTGAAATGGAGCTCCTCACTGTGTCAGAGGAAGGAGGCAAGCTGTGACAGGGGTCCAGGCCCTCTAAGAGCCTGGCAGAATGGTCAGAGAGACATTCTCATTCCTTTTTGAGGCAAACACTCTGTTTGTGCTGTAGCCACCAGTCACTGGGGCTCTGCAGAGCCTCCCAAGGGCTTCATCCCTCATTCTTTGCCTTCTCAAAATGTCATACAGAGGATGTCTCTAGCCCTTTGCTGCCTATCTCATGATCCATAGTGTTTGTTGGTCCAGAAGGAAAAGCAAACCTTCGGCATTTCCAAGCCAGCACTTCAAAGTGTTTCTCTGCATATAGAAATGCTGTGCCCTATAAATTGAGAGTCAGCAGCTTAGCATCCCCTACTCTGCTCTGATGTAAATCTGTGAACTCTAACAATCAAATTATGGAAGCTCAGCGTAAAAAAATTATGGCCATTCTGAAGTCACTCCGACCCTTGATGCATCAAGCTTTGGCAGGGGGCCAGCCTACCACTTAGTGTGATGTTTCTGGAAAAAAAGGGGTCTAAATTACATTTTTCATATTATATCTATTCTTTCCCCTTATTCTAGCATGCTGAATGCAGCTTTGCTCTAGGTGTACCGATACAGTCCCCCCTTTCCACTTTCTCTGCTGTAGCATTAGCGCTCAGTAATAAATTCCAGTATACATAAATGCCAATATACATAAATGCCAATATACATAAATGCTTTAATCAGATAGGAATAGGAAATTAAGGTGTTTTGAAGAAATCACAGCAGCAAGGAAATTCCGAAGCTGTGGGCCTCTTTTCCTTTTAAGACTTAACCTAAAAGCTATCTTAAAATTATTCTATGTGGTATCTCTTTTCAGCTTCTGTTCCATTTGGCAAATTTAGCAGCTCATTAGGGTCTCGTTTTTATTTTGACTTGAGTGATGAATACTGTAAAGAATTGAGGCTTTATTTGTACTAATAAAAATTACAGTGCAAAGGCCAGAGCAGATAAACCCTGGCCTCTGAATGGGGTGAGAATTATGCAACAAAACATATTCTCAGCTGAGGATTTAGCTCCAAGCTCAATCAAGTAGCACCCAGCTTTGTGAATGATGCTTTGTCACTGGTCCAGTGTAACAGGATGTAAAATGGGTCAGGTCAGATTTGCTGACTGGTATTCAGCATATTTGGGGATGTTGGCAGCAGTGTGTGTGGGCCAAGGCGTTAGGGGAAAAGCACCCTCCCACATATCGTGCTGCACTGCTTGTGAGCAGCAGCTGGGTGGATTCTGTCCCCAGACTTAGCAGATGGCTTGGATATTCCTATGCTGTGAGTCTCCTACCTTGACTCAGTGCTTCTTTTCAGGGTCAATTAAGGACAAGGAAGAAAATCCCTCCTCTGTTGGTTGTTCCTTTTGGTCTCCGTTAAGCTGTCCCACCTGCACATTTCTCCAACACGTTCTGCAGCAGCGTTTCTCTTGTCTCATCTAAGCAGTGATGGATTTCACCGGACTGCTATAGCAGCACATATTTGAACTCTGTGATGTCACCTATTCTGCCTACACAGCCTTTAAGCACGTCACTCCTTTTCCTGCAGTCCCTGCATGTAAATATTTAATACTGGCGACAAAGCAGTGCCAAGAATCCAGTTTAATTAGTCGAAATGCCACTATTCCTTCAGCAGGTAGGTGGATTTGCAGGACTAGATGAGGTTTTGTGTGCTGATAGCTGTGGTAAGTGGGACCTGGGATCATGGCAAGGTGTGGCTTCCTTGCTCCACAGGAAGAGAACCCTCTGGCTGCGGTGGCTGCAGCCGCACACTTTCGCTCTGCTGTGGGTTGTCATCACAGGGGCTCTGCAGAATGGTCTTTAGACACTGCTTTTCAAAAGCAGGTAGGATGCTTTACCTGCAAAGGAAACCAGATTATTTTCCTTCAGTTTTAGACCCAACCTGGTTCAAATAAGGCCACAAATATGGGTTGTAACCAAATTATATGCATTTTTAAACATTGTACTTCAAGAGTTATTTGCAAAAAGGAGAAATGATGCATGCACTCTGTTAAAAAAACTAAGCTATAGTGTTTTGCTGAGTTGCCCATTGCTATTTAAGCATCTGCTAAGTTTGATGCATATTTTAAAGCCCTGTGGGAAGCAGTGGCATGTTGTTATAAAGGGCACAGAGTGGCTTCTGCAGGGTGGTGCTTTTCTCATCAGCTCCGTTCTGTTTTCACAATGTGGTTCCACCCCTCAGGGAAATGTTAGGCCACCTACATATGTGCTAGTTTGCCATACTTCATTCTTAATGTTTTAAGTCTAGGGTTGCTCCAGTGGGGTGTGGAGTGCGCTCTCATCATCCTGTTACATAAATGTAGCTGGATGCAAGCAGGCTCCTCCATCCACTGAACACAATGATGAGGTGCTGGGCTTCTTGAAAGGCAAAATGGACGAAACACTTGGAGATGTTTTGAAGATGTGCTAACACAGCTACATGGCATGCTGTAATAGGCATGTGCATTTGGTTTTGAGGGTTCTGCTAGCTTTCGTTTTCATCTACAGTTCCTCTGGAACACCACTTGTCCCAAAACAGAAGACACTGAATTGGGCTGAGTAACCTATAGTTCCTATGGTAACTGGATACACTCTCCATTGTCATAGGGACTTGTTTCAGTTCTAACACCACAACAGAATCAAGTGTGCTGTTAAGGAGAAAAGCTCATTTTGGTTAAGTTACACTGTCCCATCACACGAGCCCACACAGGTATTTGGTGCTGCTGCTTCTCCAGTACAAAGGCAGACTGTGAACATCCAATAGCTGTAAGCAAAGGAATAAGGAATTCCTGTTGACATGATGTGTAATGATCTGATGAAATCTGCCATGAAAGCAGAGCTCCAGCTTCCAGTTGGAAGCACGGTGCTGCGGTGGGAACAGGCCACATGTCTTACATCGCAGTCACACAACCATTGCATCCTCTGGGTAGGTGTGAGCACACTCAGCACATCCCTGTCACGATGATGGGTAAGGTTCTGTGTCACAGTGCAGCAACGGAGCAGAGTTCTGGTGAATCATTTCTATTTAGACATTTAGTGTCCAGGGAATTGGGGAGGTGAATGTGGCCGTGACACATTGCTGGCAAGTGTGACAGTGGTGCTGGTTAAATTGCACCTCAGGGGTTGGACACAATACAAAACCACATGATATTTACTGAAAAGAAGGAGAAGGTCCATCTGCAAGGCAGAACCCGGCAGCTTCCAAGAAAAGTACAATCTCCCACACTCCTCCACAAAAAAAAACACAACCAAAAAACCCCACAAACCAAAAAAAAAAAACAACAAAAAAGAGAGAATTGAAATGGAGATGTTAAAGCAGATGATCTCAAGTGCTGGCGTAGTTAAGAGGACTCAGGTTTGCATGTCTTGTCTCTGCTGTGAGCTGATAAATGAGAAGGCAAAGCCATGTTCAGTCAGGCTGAGACACCTGCAGGACAGTCAGCTATTGTGTGGGGTGCCAATGACATGTCACTGGCTTTAAAGGATAAAGCTGGGCTAAATGGAAATAGTCTGTATTCATCTGTATTCTTTATTTTTCACTTTCTTTGTTGTAATAAAGTAGTAAACAAGAACTGTTTGTGTTCAGGCCAAGAAGAATAAAGGCAGATCAGTCCTTGGAGGGACAAGCAATTAGGCAATGTAAGATTGTTTCACTTTTCAGGGCTGTTCTGGAGCTCAGTGTAATTAGGAGGAATTGCTAGAGGTAAATACCGAATCAATCATCTTTATGAGTGACTCAGAATCTTAGAGGAATAGTCTAAATTGTGTCTGGCTTGGTGCATCCAGTAAAATTAAGGATAACAGGATCTGGCAAAAGGAAATGGTCTTCCTTCTCTCTGTTGTAGTTACATTTGCAATGGCTAAATCACAGAATAATGGGATTCAGGAATGCCAACAGGGCAAATGGGGATTGCTGCAATCGGAATTGCATCAAGGAGATGAACTGAAATCCAAGTGGGATGTTACCCTGTTGCTGTCAAAACCAGAGCTGAACCACTCATTTACTGGAACTGTAGCCATGTAATGCTGCAGTTCAACAAAATATCCAGTAAGGGAGGAAAACTTCTTTTGCTCTTCAAGTAGGTCTTAGAAACAGAAGATCTGAAAAACCCGTTTCCTGCAATCCTGAGGGGTTGTTGTAACTTCCTGTATCTCACCTTGTTTTGAGGCAAAATTTCATTTTACAGGAAGACAGCTATAAACTAAAAACTCAGTTCATTCTAATGGAGATAGAGGATGAAATGGTCTAAGTACTGTGAATAAACATAATACAGCCTGTAGTGGATTTGGGTCACTGTGTGCCTTTTTGGGATCTGGGCCATGAAATTCCGTTATATGACAGTTTTTAATCTCCCCCGAATGCACTGTCAGAGTAAACATCTGTGTAGCTCTGCTCAAATGAGGCTCCACAGCCTCTGACTTCATAGTCTTGGAGACCAACTGTAGTTTATCTTCTCTTATATTTATCTTCAGTCATTTTTAAAGCAGTAATACCCTGGGTATTTGGCTGGTTATGATTCCTCTAAAAAGCATTAAACAAACCCGACTGTGTAAACGCGCCCGGCTCCCTCGTTGTCCAGGGAAAATGTATTTGAGCTGTAGCATAAATTCAGAGGTGTTCCTGGGCTGTTTAACTCCTTACCTCTCGATCGACATCTTCTGCAGATAAAGGTAAAAGGATCCAGCAGTCAAAGATTCCCAAGGGAAGCCTGCTGGCTCCTAGTTAATGGCATTAGAGTATTGTTCCGAGCCCTTATGCCAGCTCCCTGCGTGCCAGGAATACTTGTGTCAGTTTGGAAATCAGACATAACTCATGCAGTTCAGGCAGTAATTCCTAGAGTGCTTTTCTCCCATGCAGTAGTGAATGAGGTTGCAGAGAACTCTTCCTATTGTATTAACTCCCTGGTTGCTGGTGTTTCAAAGCCATGTATGTGCTCCTTACGAAACTCCAGCAGATGTGCTAAACACAAGGGCAGTTCTAGATAATGCTTTCTGCTGTAGTATATTTACCAGAAAAGACACAAATCACAGAGACTTGGGGTAACTGTCAGTTTATCAGCAGTTTCAGTCATTTTATATGAAAAGTCCCAGTTTTGAGGAGGGAAAAAAAAGTGGAATAAATAGGGGAGATGCTGGGACATCCGCTGGTGTGTACGTACGGGACTCAAATATGGATTGATTGGATTCAGGACCCTATTCTGACATAAATACTGTGCCTAATTGTATAATTACACTGAGACTCAGTGACCTCGAATATCTTTTCCAACCAAGTGATTTTATAATTGCATAGCCTGGAAAACAATGACCAAAACTGATGTTTCTCCACAACCACGTTTCTTCTTCAAGCCAGAACCTTCTACTTTTATCCTAAGAAGGGTAAAAGCTGGAAGAAAAGAAGGCTTCTATATCCCACCATTATATGCAGCAGCCTGTTTTCCTATGTTCACGCGTAAAGTTTGTGGCTGAAATGTTGTCCTGGTTTAACCCTGGTAGGAAGCCCCATGCAGCTGTTCACTCGCTTCCCCCATTTGGAGTAGATGACGCAGGAGCCTGCAGATGAGCTGCCTCAACAGAGTATGTCCAGAACCTAAATCACAGACACTCTGATTATGTTCTAATGTTTGGAAACCCGTGGCTGTGTTCGCACCTAAGAGTTGTGGTGTGGCTGGCTGATGTGATGATGGCAGGAGGGACAGGACACACAATGGTCTGGATGCCATTGCTGAGAAAGCCTTTTTTTGGAGTAGTTGTTCTTGCCCTTCTGATGAACAAGGTAGATTGAACAACCTGAAGGGCTAGGTTGTTCAAAAATAGAAGAGATTGGTTTTCCCTTGGCTTTGTGAGCTCTGTTTACCCACCCCCTGTAGTCCTTGCAGGCTTACATTTGTCATGTCATTCCTCTCTCCGTCTTTGGCACCGACCTTGATACCAGGCATCTGTTCGAGCTCTGGTACACAAAACATTCGTATGGCTTTTGCCAAGCTGGAGTTTGAGCTGGATCTCCAAAGTCATCGCCACACCTGCACTGTGCCAGGCTTCTGCTGCTTCCCTGTTGCTTGGTCCCCTTGCCTGTGGGATGTTCTGAACTGCACATATTGCAGCGTTCAGTGTGTTGTCCTTTGTTAGTAGTTGTTTTTCAGTTTTCTGCTGCACCTGCCTTTGTTTTAGGAGATTATTTCTGATGCAGATCTAAGGGAGAATCCTTTATGACTCAGCTGCACTGCTGGGCAGACCCCCAACACAGTGTGACCTGGAGGTCTGCCTATTGGGGGAGCAAGGGGGGTAGGAAGAGATGACCTGTAGGCACCTGTGAAAGGAGATTTCTGATAGCAGAAGGGTCTTTTATGTTCACAAAGGTGTGAAGAGGTTGCAGTGTAAGCTGGACAAAATCCAAGCTCATCCTCTATGGTGATGACTTTCAATGAGGTGAAATCATTATGTGGAAACCTAGGGTCTGAAAGATGTGCTTTCCTTCCATCAGGAATTACAGTGTTACGGTGGAATAGCAAGATGGATTTAAATAGCCTGGATTATGCAGCGGATCAGAACGAGTGGTCTGAATGATCCTTCCTGGCCTGAAAAATCTGTGAATTTACAGTATCATGGAAAAAGAGAGGCTTTTAGGCTCTTTCCTGATTTTTCAGGAAGTCTTTTTGGCCTGGCCAGTCTTTTCCCAGTGCTGTTTTCTGCTTTGCTCCATCTACCTTGACTTTCCCTTTAGGAATCACTAAGGAATAGCAATGATTTCTGGCTTGTTCAAAGTCAGAGCTTGTTCATTCCTTCCCAGGTGTTCCTGTGCCATTATCTTTACAGCCTCATGGAGATACTTTCACAATGGCTGCGTGCTCTTCTCTCCCCACCAGCTGATCTAATCTATCAGAAGGGTTTTTAATCTTTTGTTGGAAAAAACTTAGTAATTTTCTCTGCATTTTTTGTCATCTTTAAAGACAGAGAATGGACTGCTTTCACGGAATTGTAATAACTAATCTTGTCTTGTTCCCTTTATGTTAGGTATTATTATTAATGCTTATCAGTCTATTGTGCCTAGGAAATTAAAAGGCCTGAAGTAGCCTGATGGGACTGAATGTTTTACGTATGTTAGAAACTCAACTCAGGGAAATTTGTGTCTTGGTCACAGGCATAAGAAACTGGAAGTGATTATACAGAATTTTGAGAACCATATTTGAAACCAATTTCTTTTCCTGGAAATGAACACTAAAGGGATTAAAAAAAAAACCAACACAACTCTCTCTTCTTCCAAAGCAAGGGCAGGGAGCATAGGAGCAGCCCTAAGCGGGGATCACTCGTGTGCATGCTGAGATAATGCCCTACGTAGGGAAACAGAGGATGGAATTGAGATCTATTTCAGCACATAAAACGATAACGGAGGGGCTCTGCTGAGCCTTCTGTAAGGGACCAACACGTTGTGTTTGTGCAATATTAAGCCCTTTCTTTTTCAGTCACAAGCTCTCACCACTTTTACCAAGCCAAGTTTTTTGGATATTTTTGTTTTCTGGCTTTTTTTCCTTTGTTTGCTCTCCACAGTAATTTCTCCAAGCATTCTACTAGTTCTTCGTATAAAATATAAGTCATGGAATCAGAGTTGTTTGGGTTGGAAGTGGCCTCAAAGCCCATCCAGTCTCCCCCCGCCATAGACAGGGACACCTCCCACTGGATCAGGGGGCTCCAAGCCCCATCCAACCTGGCCTTCAACACCTCCAGGGATGGGGCAGCCACCACTGCTCTGGGCAATCTGGGCCAGGGCCTCCCCACCCTCACAGGAAAACATTTCTGCCTAAAATCTCATCTCAATCTCCCCTCTTTTGGCTTAAAACCATTCCCCCTCATCCTATCTCTGCACTCCCTGATCAAGAGCCCCTCCCCAGCTTTCTTGGAGCCCCTTTCAGTCCTGGGAGGCTGCTCTAAGGTCTCCCTGGAGAAATAGGGCAGTGCACTGCAGACACTGTTTAATGAGCATTTTAGCTGGAGATCTTCTGTACAGAAAGAAGTTATCTGAAGTTACTGTGATTAAATAATGTATTTCAGTCTTCATCAACAACTAATTTTGCTTCACAGAAAATACCTAGAGCGAATGTTAATCTAAAATTGTTTAATTACTATTTCTTGTGCTGAGTTATTTGTTATGAACTTTCCATCTTTCACCGTTTTCTTCTGTTAGATTAAATCCTGTTTTCCCACTCAGTGATGAAGCGTGAATGGAATCAGCACTTTTTTGTATTTAGAACAAATCCATTTTTTCCCACATTTTTGAAGTGTGATAAAATAGGAAAAAATGTTTTTCAGGAGTCCTGAAGCATTTTTTACTTTCCTGTTTCTTGTTTACAAAGGTAATAAATGCTTCTCAGTTTGACCTGTGGAAACACAGCGAGTGCAAAAGGAAAAGGAGTCTTGGTTCAGTACCACATTCAACCATAACCTTGACCAGCTGGCCCAGGGTCACTGCTACTCGTAATATGGAATATATTCAGTCCAACAGCATTCCAGGCTTTGACCTGAAAGGTTAATATTGGCAAAGGTGGCCAATTACCTTTAGGTAGCATCTACGGGCACACAAATAAAAATCAATAAGAAATATTCATTGTTATTTTTGTGGTTGTATAAATATAAATCAGTAGAAGAAAGAGAACAAAGGAGTATTAAGTCCAAAGCTAGGCCTGGAGTTGACTCTCTGACATCTGGGTTTCAATAGCTTGCAGAATTTTGATATGTTTTGGTTGACCAAACTATTTCTGTAGTTTTTAAAAGCAAACATTTTGGGATCTTATCTCTGGACTAAGAAAACTATGGTTTACTTCCAAAAAGGAGTCTGGCTTCTCTCCTGTCTTGCAAACTGAGAGTCAGAGATGCTGGTTGTAGCAGATATTTGATATTAGAAATCATACTTTTGGGCTGTGGGAAGAGCAATGCCATCTCCAAAAAAGTAAGTTTAACAATGGGAAGGATGGCTGTAATTGAAGACTCTCGTGAATATGACTCGGTTCACATTCCTGATCTGTCAGAAACTCACTGGATTATTATAGGAATGACATTTAATCTACTCTCTTAGTTAGGACTTCTGGCCATCACTTGGAATAACCACCCATCTCTGTCTGGAAAACTAGTAGTAAACCCCCCCCCCTTTTTCCATGAGGAAAGACAGCTTTTAGCTGCCCCAAACTAAGTCAATGGCTCCCAGATGTGTCATCATTCCAGATACTAAACAGAAGTGGAAAATTTCCCACCCTTCCCAATAAGAGCCAAATCAGTTTAGATCTTAACTGTTTGATGCAGAGCTGGGATAGGATCTGTTAACCTCTATCAGCTGAAGATCTCGTCTCTTACTGTACCACAGAAACCTGGGGCTGCAGCTCCTGGTGCTCAGCTAAAGGACCTCAGCTGAGAGGGGTTTGTTTTTTCAGTGGTGAAAGAAGCTGTCTCCCAGACGGGCTGTCTGACATTGATTAGACAATAGTTGTGCTGAGGCCAGTACATTCTGTCAAAGGGTTTGTGCCTTCCAGTAGAGCAGGAAATGTAAAGCACTTTATGTGTAAAAAGAAATATTAATATTTAAGCTAAAAGTCACAGGAAAAGAAAAATATCGAATAACCAGAAACAGCTTTAGGTGCATATTCTTTTTTTCCTGAACTTGCAAAAAGTTTTGGGACT
Organism: Dromococcyx pavoninus; assembly: GCA_033558185.1. Taxonomy (NCBI): domain Eukaryota; kingdom Metazoa; phylum Chordata; class Aves; order Cuculiformes; family Neomorphidae; genus Dromococcyx; species Dromococcyx pavoninus. Next base: position 143,962 of record JAUMJL010000720.1, read on the forward strand.
CCGTGTGTATCTTGCAGTTATTAAAAGAAAAACACTTAAAGCTCTCTAATGTAGCACAGACTCTGTTTTGTTTGGAAACAAGACATGTTTGATCGCTGCTGTGGGAAAGTCTTTGTCTTGGCTGCCTTGTGCCAGTCTGGTATCAAAGCTGGACTTGATTGCTTTGCTTGTACATGGTGCTTGGAGTCTATTAGTGCATCAGTAAGAGACTGACTGAAGGGCTTTTCTTTGTAAGAGATTCACTGAGCAGCAGCATTTTATGGCCAGCTTTGTTCAGTGTCAGATGCCTCATACAGCAGATTAATTATTCAGCCAGCCACATCTTGACTTTGGTAGGACCTCAATGGGATTTCTTTCTGGATGATTCATATGATTGAAAACCGTGAATCTACCAAGATAACACGAATGTTCATCTCTGGTGTCTTCATCTTGAAGGCATCTCAAAGACATTATCAAAGCTTCAGGATTTACCTGGGATTGGGAAAATGTTCTTGGATCTGCTGCTTGCGTACTCATCAAAAGCTGGGTCTTTATCCTGTCTGTGCTACTGTCTTTGAGCGAGAATTCCAGATCCATGGGCTCCTGATCCTACCGTGTTCTGTATTAGAGCAAAAAAAAAAAAGTCCTTGAAGTGTTTCTTACTCTTCCAAATGATTTTGAATTTCCAAAAGGTTTTCACACGTGTGCACACACACTACTAGCTCTTTTTGCAGCCCTTAATGATGTCAGTAGTCTGAGCAGAGATCCACGTCAATTTGTGTTTTAAAAATATGTTGAAGCTTCTTGGTTTGCATTTTGCTTTATGGTAGGATAGCAAGTGACTCTTAGTGGGCTCGAATCATAAATCAGGACAAGCTTCCCTATTGACTTCATTGATTTTGAGGTGAAAATAGCAGAGTAGAGTAATGAGAAATTAATTTTCTTAAAGGTAGTTGCTACTGTTCTGAGCAATTTGCAGGGGTAAGAGGTTGGATAGCATCCACCAAATTTGATCACTGAATTAGGAGAACCAGGCACAGCTTTGGCTATTTCATAGCCTCTCTCATTTTTGAAGTCCCTTCCTGAGGAGACAGAATTTCCCTTAGCAAGAGTAGAAGTGCGGGGTATATCCACAAAAAATCCTTCTGTTAAGGAACAAAGGGCTCTATAAAACCACCTTGCTCGTTTCTACACCACCCTCTGGAGGTCTGCTGTGCTGCACTGTTAAATCATGGCTGTGATAGCTGGCACTCATGGGTCTACAAGGAGTCTGCTACCAAGCAGACACCAAGATGTGGCCATCGAGTTACTGAGATACCATGAAATAAGGACAGAGATTTAGCTGAGAAAATAAGAGTTAAACTGCCATCTAACTTCAAGCAGAGACTCGGAGACATGGAAGAGAGTCACAAAGACAGAGGAAAACATTATCTGGATGAGACCAGTTTGAGCTAACTAACCATTTAAAATGAACTGTATTTCTTTTGCAAGAAAGCATATGACCAAGCACAGGAGGTTGTCTTGTATATGTTTTATATAATTTAAATATACTTGTTTTGTTGTGGCCACATTTGTGCCTTTCACCTGCTGAAAACGTGGGTTTTTTTCCTCTGAGGTTTTGTTATCCTGCCTCCTCCCCTTTCTCTGTCTCTACTGACGTTCTTCACACCCTGCATTTGCAACAGTAGATACTAAATTACCTGGCAGCAAATCTTCTTCAACCCTGCTGTTAAACATTTCTCTGTTAACATAAATTCAACCTGATAAACAGATTAAAGCTGTGTAAAAAGCCATATCAAGTAGATAGTAGAAAAGAGAAGATAAGGGGATGAACAAGCAAGTCCCCCAAAGGAGGAGTTTGTTTATTGCTTGTGTTGTCAGAGCAAACAAACCTTTAAAAATAAGTAAATGGACAATCTGTCCCTTTTCATTGGCTTTATCATGTGGAGCTGTGTCTACTTTATGCTGTGAGATTCATAACTCGCTATCATGGTGTCCTGCAAATTGTTCCTGCTGTTCATGATTAAGGTCCGGAGCGGGAAGGTTCTTGCATGTGTAAGGAGCCAATTGTTAGAGATGTACTGATGTTATTAAGGCATGCATTCAGTCGGAGGTCATTATGATGGCATATGGAGAAAATTAGGGCTGAATATAAAAGTATGAGTGTGGGAGTCTAATTGGCAAGCAGAGAAAGGAGAAAGGGAGAGAGAGGGGGGAATGAGCCACGAGAGCAGGGAGGCCCTGTGCTTGGTGTCATTAGAAATGCAGTGCTTGCTGATACCTCAGTGGTCTGGCTCTGTGGTGGGGGCTGCAGAGCTGGCTGGGGTAGGGGGAAGAAGGATGAAGAGGTAGGTGTAGCACACTGCTGTCCTCTCCTGGATGGAGTTTGAGAACCTGTAATACCCTGTGCAGTTTGTTTTGAGCATCTCCAAGATGGGCTCTATCTGAGCAAATCCTAAGGCTCACCTAAGGCATTGAATGTAAACCCTTCCATGCCTAAAAGACACGTTTGGATGTTCTAGAGCCTCACAGAGGCTGTGTCTGTTACACCAAACCTCAGAATCCAGCTGGAGACTTTGACAACATGGGAGGATGCTGCCAGTGGCCCAGAGGAGCCCTCCAAGCATGTTATGCAGGGATGAACTCTCATCCCTCTGACAGGAAATTCCCTTTGCAAATGGTCACATCAGGGTGGTGGAGGGAGGAAAGGGCAGAGGAAAGGATGCTGCTGCAGAGGAAGGTTTAGTATTTTTCATTTTTAATGTACCCATTTAACATACTGTTCTTTTAGCAATCGAGCCATTGCAGTTCATATTCTTCTGTTACAAAATGTTTTATTCTGGGCTGCGCTTCCCATCTGGAACTTGGACTTGGAACTCTTGCCTTGCAGTGCCATGCTCTACCCACAGCATCCCAGGAGAGAACATGACTGACCTGTACACCTCAGGTGATTTTCCTGGAGCAGTGGCAATGAGCACAAGATAGGACTACACTCCTCATCACTTTTAAGGAAGCAGAGGTTTTATTCTGATTGATCTTACTTGCTAAAGTGAAACCCTAGGGTATTTCCTGTGCACATAACATCAGTCCTTTCTATTTCAAGAACCTTTTTTCCTCTTTCCTTTCACTGGAGATGATGATTGTTCTGCTCTCTTAGCGCTGTCTGGGAAAACAATTAGTCCTTTACTGCTTCTCCTTTTATTTCTCCAGCTATGGATGTTCACAAGGCAGGGCTGTTGGAGCCACTGGACAGTGACAAAGCAAAGCCACGAGAATACCACACAGAGCAGAGAGCTGAGTCCCCTTAGTCCTGCAGATGGAGATGGGAAGTTTAGGAGCTATTAGGGTTCTTGAAGAGTATTTTATAATTAAAAAAGAGGAAAGTATTCTGTATTAAAAAGGCAATATCAGCTTCTTTCATGGACTTTATCTCGCTGCACTAAAGGCTGCTTTTAAGGTGCTGGTGCTGTTGTTGTAGGCATTGTGGTAAGAATTAGCAAACAGCCCCATTGACAACAAGCCATTGTCTATTGCATCTTTATAATGAGATTTAACGGAACTGCTAGCGAACCAGAATTAATGCAAATGAGTGCAAATTCACGTATTCCAAAAGGATTAGAATATCATTAATGTGGGCATTAAATATTTAAACAATATCTGTATGAAAGAATTATGAGCCTTCAAAGCTTGTCTGTGTTTTATGACCACATTAAAGGAGTTGTAATGACATCTTCTATGCCGAGACTAGGAATTATCTGTTTTTAAATATCACACGATGCTTATGCCCAAAGTCACCATTCTACCCCCAGGTTATGCTCTCCCTATCTGTTCTTAGCCAGATTTCAGCTCAAGTGGATGTGTTGGGGTCAGTGAGGCAAGGGTGGGCTGTGTGTGGCTGTGAGTATGCCCACACCTACTGAAAAGAAGCCACTGTTAGCTGTCAAGAGTCAATCCACCACTGGCTTCTGGAGCCAGAGATCATCCATGCCCGTGCTTTATGCGTGTTGTACGACTCAGCCTGGTGGAGAGCAGATAACTTCTTGGCTGTAGTAGACTTTGTCCTTACAAGTAGTTTGAAGACTTACGATGCCCAGTGCAAACCTCCCTCAGACCTTGGTTTCAGCTGCTTTCCTCTGCTTTGCAAACAGCTGCTCACCTTGTGCTTGATCTCCAAAGGGTATCTTCAGGCAGGACTTGGTACAGGCAGAGATGAGTTTAGTGCCAGCTGCAGGCTCAGTGAGAGTTCGGTCTGAGGGATCCTTACTCGCATTATTAGTCTCATCCAGTACTCTGAGTTGTCTGATACTGTGCCTTCCTGTCTAAGCCATATTTAAGCTAAGCAGTCCAGATAGTGATAAAACACATTCTGTAACCAGTTGAAATTAAGTGAAAAGCTCTGGGTTTTTTTAAGTGCTTCAGAGTAACTTGATGGAAACGATGCCTTCTCCTCTGAGCCCCTCTGAATGTCTTTCCATATTGGGTTACAACTGCTGGGGTGGGAACGTGACCAGAAGGATTTTGAGGATGTCTTAGCTGATGGAACAGTTTGCAAAGAGAAGCTGACCGTGATCAGCCCCCAAGCCAGATGGAGATGGAGCCAGTTATCTCAATGGTACATGTAAAGTTAAGAAGATATTTTTAGATTGAAAAGTTAATGCTTAAAACTTTCCTGTCTTTGCATAAACACCATAGTTCCAGCAAACAAATCTCCTGTTTAGAAATATTTGACTTTTAAGTCTCAGTTATTTTGTTTGGTTGAACTGTTTTTATTTTAAATCCTAAAGGCAAACCCAATTTGACTGATATAGATCTGCTCCTGATAATTCTTACAGCGTGAGAAAGGGCTGAGGCGCACCAGGAATTGTTCATGTAAAACACGTCTGTTTTGGTGACTGATGAAGTCACAAAATGGATTTGAGTCTTCCTGAAGACTCAGCCCATCCCAAGCGTGTCTGCTCTTTGCTGGCTCCCCACTAGAACATATCGGGGCTCATTACGGTCTTGATTTTTATTCACTGGGCATTGTGTGATCTAAAAGGATAGCTGAGATAATTCAAATATCTGGGATTGTTGCATCATCTACTGTGGTGTTTCTAAACCCAAGAGGGCCATGACATGGGAGTCCATAATGGCATCTCATCACAGCTCTGCACTCCTGGTGTAAAGCACACTTCTTAACTGCATCACTGCCATTTCAAGCAGAGCACTGTGTGTGTCTAACAAAGGAAATAATAAAAAACCCTATCAAAGCGAGTCAAGACAGCAGTGAAAATAATCAACTGCGTTATTCTTCTCTCAGGGAAAGGAGAGAGAAGTGAGGAACCCACTTGAGTAGTGTAATGCATTTCTTAAGGACCTCTGGTACTATACTGGGAGAGAGTCACTAGAAGACACGGATCCAAAGCCTGTTAAAGTCAGTGGGAAGATCTTTATTGATGTGAGTGAATTGTTATTGAGGCCCTTGAATCTTTGCTGGCAGCCGCTTCGCTCTGCAAAGCGCTGTGAGCTCTGCAGTGGGAAGAGCAGGAAAACATGGTGGGCTGAGATGATTTTGAAAACAGCTGAATTCATTGTGCCTTCTGTGCTTCAAGCCGTTGCTTCTTCTGACAGCTTGTATTAAGTGTTTAAAATAAACTGGCTCTGTAGCTGTGGTTTGATGAAGTCAATTGCCTCTGAAAAGATGCAGGCGAGTGGGTAGCTCGAGTTGCCTTGAGATGCGCGCAGCCCAGCTTTGCAGGGATCTGATGCAAGGAAGGTCAGTGAGGGTTTAGCAGATGGTGTGTTGGGCCGTGATTGATGCTTTTGAAGAAGTGTGCCCTACCATGCTCAGCAGCTGTGGGCGACAGGAAGGGTTGTGACCGTAAAGCACTGACTTCAACACCAAGTTCGCATCCCGTGAGCCATCAGTGGGTCTTTACCTGGGTCTGGTAGCTTTTGCTGTTTTCGGTTGAGGATGTGGCAGTCTACAACGTGCATGTAATAAGGGAGGAGGATTTGGCTGATGAGGAAGGGAAGAGTAGGGAGAGAGGAGTAGGAATTTGGTCTGAATGCGTGGGGCTGGGTTGTCAGCATTAGTGCAGTGGCTTTGTAAACCATCCTCTGCAGATGAGGAGAGTTATTTTAAAAGCTGGTGTGTGAAGCATGAAACACCACACCTGGATACAAGGATGGTCTGGACTGCTTGACCCTACGACAGTCAGGAAGAGATGAGCTGCAAGTTTGTGTTTATGGAGAGATTCCTTAGGGTACGGGGATTTTCAGGCATTGTGGTGTTGATTCTTTTTGGTTTTGGCTCCATTACAAAGGAGTGTGAGATGCAGAACAAGACAACTCATCCAAGCACTCCAGCTGCTGGGATTTTTTACTTGTTTAAAAATGGTTGAATGCTGTGAAAATCAATTAAATGACTAATCTCATAAATTTGTAAGTTTATTCATTTTAATCAGAAATCTGTTTGCTGTATCTACAGGAACCAGTAAGTGACCAGTACGTGATACAATTAGCTTCAACACATTAATGGTGCCTTACATCAATTTGTGATATTTTAATGAGTGGTGGAACTGTACCACTACTCTGCTTGGTTTGGTTGTGTTTTGGACTTAAAAATTATTTTCTCTGTCTAATGGCCAAATAATTAATGATGAATCACTGCGTGACAGTCCTGTTAAATTCTTGATAAAAACAGCTCTAATATTAAGATGGACATCAAGCTCAGTTAAGGTGGCAGAATTATAGTTACTTCAGCTCTTGTGCGGATAATAGGACCCGAGGGAATGGCAGGAAGATGTGCCCGGGGAGGGTTAGGTTGGACATTAGGAAAAGGTTCTTCACCCAGAGGGTGGTGGAGCACTGGAATGGCTCCCCATGGCTCCAAGCCTGACAATATTTCAAAGCATTTGCCCGTCACTTTCATGGTGTGAATGTTGGGGTTGTCCTGTGCAGAGACAGGAGCTGAACTCGATGATCCTTGCCGGGTCCCTTCCACCTCAGGACATTGTATGAGTCTATGATTCTGCAATAGTTGCGATAGATCCGTGTTCTTCCTTTGTCAGCTGTAGGTTTGTTGTTTGTTATGTGATTCACAAGTACAGAGAGCAACTGGGAGTTGGGAGTTAAAGTGTTAAAGCAGCAATGACAACTGTCTCTAGCTTTCAGATATTTACTGCAGTGGTAGCTGTGACATTTGATGTGATCTATGGAAAACCTTGTGGTAAATACACCCAGAAAACTGAAAGGGTTGAAACAAAGCCTGGTATAACTTGAAACAATTGCATAAATATTTATTTATGCACATCTGTTCTTCCTGTGGGTGGCTGCAGATCTGCCCAGTGGCCATTGCTGCACCAGTGACCATTTCTCTTCCATTGCTGCTTCGTACAAGCCTCAAAACTGGCCAGATTTTTGACTATTGCTTTTTTTTAATAGTACAGCGAGCGAATTCAGCAGCGTTTGGTTTCCAGTGAGACATCAGGAAAAGGTTTCTAGCTGTAGGATTGTTCAAGGAATAAATTGTGTGAGGAATTGGTAGGATCTTATCACATAAGGTAACAGACTTTCTCAGGAAGGATGTGGGGAAGGCTGATCCTGCCTTGGGGCAGCAGAGAGACCAGATAAGCTCTTACAGCTCTCTGCCCTGGTTCTAGGAATTAATCGAATGTTTGTTGAATTTTCTCAGTTATGAGTGTAAATGGAAAAATCCCGTTCTGAGCCTTGAGGAACAGTGAGCCCTCACATGGAAGGCAGTGGGCGACACCCAGAGAAAACAAGTTTGGAAATCTATAACCTCGATTTCTCTGGTGATAGAAATTTTAGATGCTATAGAGCTGGGAGGCAGATTTGGTTAGGGTTTTTTTCTGCTTTGTGAAGTCTGGTAACTGGGTTACATTCTTTGGTTGGTAGGATCACTACTGCATAAAATCTTGCTGCAAAATCCTCGATGCTGCTGCTTTGTTTTCTGGAACTCAGATTCTGCAGTGTGAGGTCAGCTACAGTTTGGGTCTTGCGTGCCAGACAGGCAGTGCCTGCTGATGCATCTGTGAGACAAACAGGAGCGCGACTCAGCGGAACGTCACCCCTTCATTTGAAGTCGTTCGTGTGACTCCTCTCAATGAATCTATCTCCAGTCGTTCTGCCTGTGCCACAGGTAGCTCTGTTTTCAGAGTTTCCCAGCTGAGAGAGAATAAGCACAGATAATTAGATCAGTTTCCTCTCTGGATGGGCAGCCAAATTTCTGTCACAAAGGTGTTTTGGTGAGTGTGCAGGGAGCTTGCTTAGACTCACCTGATTTCTTATGCTGTGAAATCTCGGGGAGCTCAGCCCCTGTCTCAGCATAGCTCATGGTGCTGTTTCATCATCCTCATCTTCATGGATGCAAGGAGGAGGGAAGGCACTGTGAACTTCAGGAACCATCCCCACTGGAGGACCTCTGCTGCTAAGCAAAGTGTGCCCTGGATGCTCAGGCTGCACAAGTGCAGCAGCAGAGAGATCAGTGGGTGCTTCTGCTCTGCCAGGACAAGAGGACTTTTTCTAACACCCTCTTCTGAGTGTTACTGGTGTCCTGTGGAAGAGCTGCTGTGAGAGCTGGCTAGGAATTGAATCTAAGTACAGTCATGCCAAGTCAATTTACTTCCCTGTCCTCAATAGATCTGAGGAAACGTTCAAACCTTTGTGATGGGTGAAACTGGATCCTAGCTGAGTGGGGAATGTGCTGTGGTGCCAGAAGGAGCTGCTGCTTCCTGGAAGGGAGATTTTTTTCCAGTAGCCCATCAGCTTTGGTTACCCCTTTCCAGTACAAAAGTCTGTGCGCAAAGACAGATGGGATTTTAGCAGGTTGTCAGCATTGAGGTCTGCGCTATTTTTCTTATGTGTTTCTTTGCTTCCCTGCTATTGATGCAAAGTTGTTTTGCTTCGCGTGCATATCTATGTATAAAACCCCAAAATAAATTAGGACAGCACACACTGCCTTTGCTTTGATCGGGTTGTAGTTTCTCTGGAGCTGTCCTGATTAAATCAGAACAAGAATAAATTGAAGGGGTTTGCGTCTGATGCGTGAGACATCTCCAGGTGTTAAAGAAGAGGAGAGAAAAACATCCAAAGAACCGGGAAGAGATGGGTCCATACTTCCTCATTATCAAATAACACTGTTTCTTGCTAACACAGAGGGGACGTTGTCTTTAGGGATAGGTGCTTGTAAAACTAGGTGGGAAGTGCCAGTTCTTCATCCTTACTCATCTGCTTCCCCAGTCCTCTGTTCCACAGTGAAGCACTGCTGGAATGGAGAGCTCTGTAGGGAAATGCAGGATCTGGGACTCCTTGCATCAACAACTGGGGGCCCTTGACCTCCCTAGGAGAAGGGTGTTTTGTTCCCAGCATCCCTTTAGTGCTCTGTGTAAAGGTATGATGACTGCAGTGAGGATAGTTGAGGCTCAAGCATCTGGAAGTATTCGGCTGTGCAGTGTTTGGGGTATTTTTGATGCAGAAATACGTCTTTCAAACTGTTTTCTACCAGCACCCCCATGTGCTCAGCTTCCAGGGAGACACAAGGCTGAGGTGGCATTGTGTCAGCTCAGGGAGGCAGTCGAGTGGGAAGAACTTGTCAGGAGAGAATGTGAGGGCTTAAGCAAGTACTAAAAATCAGCTAAAGTCAGAGGCATAATCTCTGCAAGAGCTGCTCCCAGAGTACCCTGGCTGTTCCTATTAATAACCACCACATCTGCAGAGTAGAAAAATCAATCTGGTCCCACTGAGGTTTTTGATACTGTAAGCATCAGATATTTGTTCTCTGTTATGTCTGTGTTCTAGGCAGTAATCCGTGGAGGCAAAGCCTCAGGGCTTTCTGCTTTCATCCTGCAGTGGAGGTCCCCCCAGTTACAGGACCCTGTGTGCTGGCCCCTGGTGCACCCAGACCCAAGGGACACCTCTTTGACGTGTCCAGCAGTGAATGGGCTCAACCTCACCTCTGACACTCATTGCCCATGGGAAATCCAGGAAGCTGTTTGTATGGAAGTCCTTTCTAATTAAATGACCACAGTATGGGGGGGATGTGTGTGTAGGTAGATATGTCATAAATATGTATAAAATCCTGTGTGATACACAATGATACCCATAATATAACTTATTGTGGGTGGACTTGCAGGTGGACATTGCTACTTCAGGTGCCTGGAAGCTTTGAGAAGTGCATTCTGTTCTTCTGTTCCCCTTTTTACACCTCAGCCAGCATCAGTGCTATGTGCATCATCTTACGTGCAAGCACACCTTACTGCCACTGTTCTGGTGAATAATTTTGTGCCAGTGCCTTAGTGTTCTTAAGAAAGCTAGAGGCTGATTAATGTCTCATCTGTAAATATTTGCTGTCTTGAGTATTTTCTACCATAAACCTGTCAAACCCAGTAAAAACTCTCCAAATCAATCCTTCCCAAGCTGCATTGCTAGGAAGGAGCTGAAGCAAGTAATGCAGGCTTTAATAATGGAGACCTCTGCAACACACAGGTCTTGCATAGGATCCCATCTGACTGGGACCAGACCTGCTGTAATGGGAATAATAAAAAAAATATGTTAAGGATGTAAAAATCTGTCATATTGTGGCTTCTAGAATCACTGAGGTTGGAAAAGACTTCTAAGATCATCAAGTTCAACCATCAATCCAGCCCTACCACACCTCCTAAACCATGTCCCAAAGTGCTATGTTTACGCTTTTTTGGAACTCTTCCAGGGAAGGAGGCTCCACCACTGCCCTGGGAGATAGCAGGATGCTTCCAGAATGTAAACTCCAGAAATGCAGGAGTATTTAAAGGCATTGCTGTGATCGCTGAAACAGTAGGGTGATATTATCTGTGAGAAAAGGAGGGGATGAAGAAATAGCAAAGCAATTTTACCCTTCCCACATGATGGAGCTTATCCAGTATAGGCTTTAAGGACCATAGGTGAGGTTAATTAGCTATGTTTCGGTGTGGTGCTGTAGGACTTTCCATCAGTATTAGCATATCTACCCACAACATGAATATTGAAATCTCTGGGGCCACTCAGAATCATTAATCTCACGTCCCCATTGTGGACAAAAGATGTTCAATTCCCAGCCACAAAAAGGCTCTGCAGGGATGATTGAGTTACTAGAGTTGCTTAAAAGCTGCCTGCATCAGTGAAAGCTGACTGACGGGCAGGGAGGGGAGGTCAGAGGTGGAGTTCATCACCTCTCTAACAAAATCAGGCAAGGGGAGAAAATCAGAACACATTTGCTATTGAATGCTGAATCAATGTTCACCATGTAAAGCATCTTGGTGTGTTCTTGGTTTAGAATTGGATGGGAATGAGAAAGGGTTGTCATAGGGGCAAAGAGGACAAGGATCCAGACCAAGTTAATGCCCAGTTGGCTGGGGTTACTGAGCTGAGGGCTCCTGTCACTCCAGCTCAGCATTGATTCTGAGCTGGTCCCCTAAAGCCCTGTCAAAAGGCAGGGCTGGAGGGAGGAATGGTACATCTCCTTCTGGCTCTGCATCAGGGACTGAGCCAGGAGAACCTGGGTTGGTCGCTCGTGTTGGTGGGGCGAGGGGGTGTCCATAAAGCAGACAGACTCAGACACTGCTGTCTGGCGAGGCTGTCCACTCACATGAAGTCTGGAAGCACGGAGGCAGCATTGACTTAGACATTCCTTGGGATAACACACATGGTGGGGCCGTACAGGAAGTAATCAAGTGATTGCTCAAGTAATCTCATCACTGGACAACAGTTAATGGGATTCATCCTCCTCTCCCTGAACTGCCCAGTTCTGAATTCACCCTACACAAGGCATCAGATTTGCCACTTTTCTGGTTATATCTGTGTCAGTACAACAGGGGGAGGGAGGGATGGAGAGCGGTAAAATATTAAAATATGTTTTTCAGGATTTGCACTGAGAAAGTAAGTGAAGCGCTGTGTTGTAACAGCTGGAGCCAGCACTTCACAGAAGGGTGAGCTCTTGTTTTTTATGCTTCTGCTCTGCAGCACTTCTGGGCAGCGACTCCCCTGTACCTCTGCAGATGACCAGCAGGGATCAAAATGGTCTTACAGCTCAGAAGGTACCAGCTCTTACTAGTCCCAGCCTAACTGGGTGTGGACAAGGACTGGGTCTAAATCTTGCCTGCGAAGGGCTTTGGCTTTTCCTGCTGGAGCTGGGGCAGCAGCCCTGGCAGCTGGTGGCAGTGGTAGGCTCTTTCCCCAGTTGTTAGGGCACTAAAGAGAGAACTAAACCTCACCAAACAAACCTCCCAGGGAGACAGGAGTATTTGTGGAAGCTGCTGTATTTGTTTTCCCACAAGGAGTCTTTGGACCACTGGCTATTATTTCTGCATTTAGGGCCAGTAACTCTGCTGAACATTCAGTAGATTTGGCCCTCAGTGATAAAAACATAATAATATATTGTGCTAGGGCTTAGCACAAACATACTGTTTAATACCATAATAAATGGAAGTCCAGAGAATATGTTTACCAGGCATACAATCTCTGAGATCTTGCTCCTCCTGTTGCCATGGTTACTGTAGTTGTCTGACAGTGTTAGAAGGAAAATGTTCACATCATTTTTTCCCCCCTCCTTTCTTCTAAAACAAAATATGATACCTGAGAACCAAATTAGTCCCTGGTATAACTGTAGTTTGGTTTCCAGAATAGAACCTGGGATATACAGTGATGTTTTTTTTTCCTCTTTGGACTTACCCAGCCCAAAGAAGTACCCCGAATTCCTTATTTACCACTGCTCCTTTCTTCTTAACCTTTTGACTGCTGCATGTTCAGTAGGAAGGATCATAGCAGGTGTAGGGAAATAAAGATTATCTGACTGATGTTTTTGTCTACAAGAAGGTTTAAGGCCAGGTTGGATGAGGCTTTGAGCAACTTGATTGAGTGGAAGGTGTCTCTGCCTGTGACAGGGGCTTGGAGCTGGATGGGCTTTGAGGTCTCTTCTAACCCAAAACACTCTCTGATGTATTTAAAGGCAAAGTTTTAAACCAGTGTTGCTTCATGGGTGCTCTCATTTCATTTTGTGCCTTCAATTCAAACCAAATCAGCTGGGAATTGATTTAACAGAAGTGTTAAGCTGAGTTGCCCTGTTGTAAAGACAACCATAACCAGGGCACATGGATTTTACCCTTTCTACCCTTGATAACGTAACACTTGTGCATCTTATGGACCACACAAAGATTGTCCCATCTCTTCAGCCACCTGGCCCCTGTCACTGATGCAGTTTGAATCATCACGAAAACTGATTTAAGATAAGCTGGTACAAACTTTCTCAGGTGTGTGAGCCATTGGTCCTGGTATTGCTCGCTTTGGAGTCTGTGAGAGTGGCTGGTTCTGTGCTGATGGCACTGAGCAGCTGAGGTGGGTGGTGGCCGTGGGTAACAGACACAGGATGGGCTTGGGAAGGGAAATTCAATTTAAAATACAGTTAGTGGTGTGTAGCAAGTGGTACCACGTGTGTGCTCTTCATCCTCAGATCCTTCTCATCTCCTTTCCTACTGCATTAAGCTTTTCTCTTGCTTTGTGCATCCTGGCACCTCTCTCTTATGCTCTCTCACCCCCTCACTTCTGCCTTTGTGGACTGAAATGTTCCGAAACCAGCAGCCTCCTCTCCTGTGCTAAGCTCCCCATTAGCTCTGTTTCTGGTGCAAAGCCCAAAGGCCTCGTCTGAGAGCAAGTTAGAGATTTGGTCCCTTGTCAGATGTCACAAGTGGCACAGGTGGAAGCACAGGAGAAGCCAAGTGCAGGGCTGGAGGCCCTCAGGGACTGCAGGAGGGGAGGCTGCTGTTGCAGAGGAGATTCTCTGCTCAGAGATTGGGTTCCCACACCAGCAGAAAGAGCCGGCTGAGTTTCTCCCCTTACTAAGTAAAATCAATCTTTCCATTTCTTATTGGAATCTGACAATCCCCAAAGCTTCAAGTATTGAGCACCGAGGAAGAAAGCTTGCTGACTGCAAAAGGCTGTTATTTCCAATCTATCCCACCAGCTGCTACTCGTAACCCTCTTTAAAAGCAGACAACAGACTATGAAAGTAACATTTATGCTTCCTTGATCCTCTTCCCTAAATCAGGAGTTTCATTTTTACAGCTTACTTCTGAACTGGGGCTAAGTGATACTAACGAGGCACAAAGCTGAGGATGGGGTTGCTTAGCAATCCCACACAAAGATGTCTTTGAATCACTGCTAAGCTCCAACACTTCAGCTCAGATGAACCTCATGTGCCTGTCACAAATTGGCATGTAACTCCTTCAAGTATCAATTTATTGTTAATTTAAATGTTAAACATTTAGATACTAACATCTTAAACTTAAAATCCCATTTCTCTTGCTTAATCTTTGTCCTTTAACACTGTAAGAGCCTGTTCCACAATTTATTCCTGCCACACACATTAAATATGTGAGGCAGCAACACAAGATTACAAATATATTTGATACCATTTTTACCTTTGCTGAGTGCTGCAGTGAATTAAAATCACCTTCTTGTATTAATCCCCCTAACCTGAGCCTTAATGATGTCTTGAACTCTGCAGTTGGAGTTGTTGGTGTTTGATCCAATTATCCACTGCTAAAGTTGACTCAGGAAAGAAAAGCAGCATTGCTGGAGGTGGAGAAAGATAGAAAGCAGTAATAATAACTGTTAAACACACCACACCTCCTTTTTCTTCCTTCTGATAATGCTTGAATTACTGTCTGTCTCTGCAGTCAAAATTAGGTTATTAAAGATGACAAGAAAAAATATATGTAAAAATCCTAAGTGATTCACTGTTTCTGTGATCATGGGAAAAAATACAAGACCGAGCAAGTCATGGCCAGATAAAGAACTTACAGAGAGGACATCAACATGAGTTGAAAAGCAGCCACCACAGAAACAAGATGATGCTGCTGTGCAAAAGGATGCAGCTGTATCTGGCACAGACAAAGAGTGGTTTGCAAATGGAGCCATTAGAGAGAATTTTAGAAGAGCAGACCAGAGTTTTGCAACTTGGAACTGAAGGGCTGGGCAAGGTAAATCCGTTGGTAAGGGAAGGTGTATTGGCTCTTGACTTAATCCATAGACACCCTGAGCTGTGTGCACACTGGCTGTCTTGACACCAGTAGACATGGTTGTGTATTATTACACAATCACACGCATAAGATGAGACTCTTAAGTGTGATGTATCATAGACTTTTAGTGCAAAATATAATCTAGATAACAAAGCTAAAGGTCAGAGAAATAACTTCTCATTCCCTCAGTGTGCTGATGCAAAAGGACCTTTAAAAGCCAATGCAGTGATGTGCTCAGCTGGATGATTCTGAGATGGCTGATTTCAGTCCTGCCTGCAGAGGGATGCTTTCTACTGTCTCAGTGGCTTCTGCTCTTTCTTTTTGCTTTTAATTTACATTGCACAATTTAACCATTATTATAGGCCCTTCAGGCTATTTATTCTTTGAGGATGAAAGATGAGTGGAAGCAACATGTGTCAGGGCTGTGGCAGCTCGTGAACACTCCCTGCTGTTCTCGCTGCCGTATAACAAAGGTAAAGATGGCTCTAGCTTTTGAGACTGTGCTGGGAGAGGATGGAGGGTAGTCCAGAAACTGAATGTGAGAATGGGCATTCTGCTGCTGCCCTTTCGTACTAGTTTTGTTCTTTATCTATTGTGTCAGCATAACAAACTCATCTATTGATGTAGCCGGTTCTACTTTCAGCAGAGGCTTGGACTAAAGATATCCAGAGATTCCATCCAGCCTAAATTGGGCTGTCAACCTAGGGTTTGTTAGCCTAGAGAAGCTCTAGGCTAAAGGAAGCCTTCTCTGTATGTCTGCACAGGCTGTACCATCAATTGTTGTCTCTAAGTGGTCTCTGATACAAACTCACCCCACCATCCCTCCACAAGCAGGAGGCCCTTCAGGTGCCTCAGGTCACTCTTTGCTGTTAACTCACAAGAGATCCAACCTGTAGGGATCGAATCAAACCTCTTGTGGCTTTGCTTGGCTGCTGGTACCTTCTGACTTTTGCTTCAAGCTGTTCTTTAAAGCAGAATAACACCAAACCAATGTCAGGACCCCTTCATGCAACAGGTGTGCTTTTCCCACCTCAGTGCCAAGCCCTGTGTAGGATACAGGCCCTAACAGGGAAAAGTTGCCCTGATATAGAAAAACTGTTTGCAGTTGCCTCTTCAAATGCATCCGAGAAGAATTAATATGAAAATCTGTCATGTTTTCCTCCCTCCTGCCTATGATATTTAAGCTAATATTATTTCTTGAAGCAAGGAGCAAGGTACTTTAATGGAACATGCTCAGCAGATGGGATTTCAGCGGCTCTGGCTGATCTAATTGCTCTCCATCTCTGCCGTGTTTCTATGGCATACTTCACAGCCTTACGTATTTCTTGTAAATTTTGTGATTTTACAGCCCTAAGAAATGAAACAATAACCTTAATTGATTTGGAAGAGTGCCCGCTGGCTGCGCTAATAAAGGTAGCAAGTGGCTAGCGGTGTCGGTAAATGAATGTTAAGAGGAACAGAGAAAATGAAAGCCCATCATTCCAGTGGCAGCCACCAACTCTTATGACATCAGCTCCAGTCCTTTTGCATCTAGCCAAAATACCTGTTCCCAGAAACCAGAAATTAAGTCCTCTTGAGGGATAATTCTGAAAGGGATTTCTAAACCATGGAATTTTTGTACAAGCATTTTTTTCCCCTGAAAACAACAGATGCGAGTGAAGAATACAAAGAGGGGAAAAAACCTGTTTTGATGAGTAGGCCTCAGAGAATTAAAAGCAAATTTTTGAGTGGGATCATTTGGCCCATGTGCTCAGAACAGAGCATCACTCAATGCCCGAGTTGATTATATATCTCACAAGACCCTTTCCCTTCTGCTTTCTATCAGCTTTGTCTTCTTTAATTGGACAGGAGCGTATTCTCTGTGTTCAAGCTGTAACGGCTAGAAACCAGGTGCTTGGCCTGGGTAGAAGCTATCAGCTTTGACAGTGGGCAGCCCCTAAACTCAGGCTTTGTTCAGCAATCCAGCTCACATAAGCTCAGCCTCAGCAGGGAGAGGGGCAGCCAGGGGACCGAGTGCCGTTGGTGGTGGAATGACACCACTGCATTACTCAGCCATGCATCACTGGAGCTTTTTATTCCAAGGGAGGCTGTCAACACTGAACCAGAAGTGTTAGTAAGGCCTTGTAATCACCAACATCACTCCGCGAGACCTTTCCCTTGCCCTTTGCAGCTCTCCCAGCCCCGACCTGCGGCTCTGTGTATGGATAAGAGCCCATCATCCCTTTGGAGCAGCTGCTGTGAAGCAGAGCACAGATGCTGGGCTCCGTAATTGATTTCTTTCTCCTCAGCATGGCTCATGGAGGCACACAGTGAAGTCCTGGGTTGTGAGGGGAATCTGCTGGCCCTCTTGACAACTGACATGATGGAGAAAATTGACATGTCACCACTTATTAGGGACAGCATATTTCCTCACTATCAGGGAGGACTGAGCCTGAACCTGATAAGGTCCCAGCCGGTGGCCCGAGAAGCTGGGATTCACCTGGGCTGGGTGGTGAACGTTTAGACAGATAAGCTTTGCACCCAGGGGAGCCTGCTGGGGTATTACAGCATGGTGTCATGCTTGACCTGCTCCTCACCTCCCTCTTTCCCAAGAGACACAAGGAACAATGTGCTCCTTTCTGTGTGAGGGTGCTCTAATATTTTTGGCTGCTTCACAAGGGATGAGATCACAGAGGGAACTCAAAGAAAACAATTCCTTTTCTTCCTAATTAGAAAGTATCACCATCTCTCACCGCAACTAGACCTTTCTCTAGGTCTAGTCAAAACCACTTGTTGACCCTTGGGAAGCCTCTTAGGAAAGTCCTGTTTTCCGGGACACAGGGGTGGAGTGAGCTGGCTGCAGCCTCTGCCGCTGCTTTGGAGGACTGTGAGGGCATCAGGTCCAATCATGCACCCACCACTACCCTCTGCCATTAACTCAAGCTTCTAACCCCTCCGCATGCTCTCTCTTTTCTCTGAGACAGCAAATAGGAGGCAAATAGGACAGTGAAGTCTGCATCTAGGAAGCATTCCCACAATAAATTAGCATTTAACTTGACTGGTACCATAGAGCATTGCAACACTGATTATTCACAGAGCAGAAATCCATTTTGACAGGTTTTGGTTACCTTATTTACTTGCATTAATTGTTTCCCTAGCAGCCTGTAGCAAGGTTAATATCTGTCCTAAGAAAAAGAAAGTATCTGTCATCAAAACTGTCTGTAAACAGCCTTGCCTTGGCTCAGCGCTGTGCGTGAACATCCCGATAATTCCTCCACAGCTCTGGTTGCTCAGGGAGGGAGAGTGAACACGCCTGCTGCTCAGTTTCTTTGGAAATGCCTGTTATTCAAAACTATTTCACATCTCTTACACAGGCTTTTAATGGTGCTTAGCAGAGCTAATGAAGAATCTCACTGGAGTCAAAAGAGAGGGAAAGGGTATTTTCCATATTGTCTATTTACCCCACTTTTCATCATTCCCAGGGCTCGCTCACTCTGCTTGCAAATAGATTTGTCAGAAGTCATGACTCAGTTCCTGTGACAGATGAAAACATAATCATCTAATTGAGAGCTCATCCTAATCTCCTCCCTCATAATTAGATTCCTTGCTTGGGCTGACTGTGGGCAGCCTTTAGCCTGAGGACAGCCTCTCCCGCCCTGTGTACAAGGCATGAGAGCATGAGGGAAGCACCCTGGACGTGCTGGACACCTCTAGCTGGGCTCGAAGGAAGGGCTGCGTGCAAGGCTCGTGGTGGGAGGAGAGGGAGCTGCCTCCACCTGCTTAGGAAGGAGCTTCCTCAGTACTGGAGATGCAGGGTTGGTGTGTTTGGCAGGGTTTTCATTGCCATCCTTCTCCCATCAACTTCAACAGGGATTTTTAACTGCAATTATGACTTTACAAGACCCAGAAGTTCTGTTAAAGGCAGTAGGGCAACAGTGCCACGGACAAGCAAGAGAAGTGGAGAGCTGGGGTGGTTGCCAGCGAGGGATGGATGCACAGGAGTCCTTGCAATCATCTGCTCTCCTCACAGACTGCAGATGCAGTAGTGATTATCAGGCCCAAGGAAGACCGTGGAGGCCCTCAGCAAAGGAGCAGCTGGGAAAGGATTATGGTATCAAAATAGAATGCTCACTGAGATACCTGGGTTTGCTTTCCCTTCCCTTTGTATCTTCTCTATTTCACCCTGTGCCACAGAACCTCCCCAGGACAGTACAGCCAGTTTTCTTGTTCCTGCGGGGCCCAGCCTGCAGAAAGGAATAATCACCATCAATGGACCAAACAGATTTAAGAGTGTCTTTAAGGCCTGGAAGCAACACGCACAGTCTTTACCACTAGCAAAGGATGACTCCTCTAGAAAGACTGGCAGCAAAGTGCAGTCAGACATCGTAGCTGTGGTGAAGAGAGAGCTTTAAAAATACAGATTGCCCTGGGAAGAAATATTTACATAAATATTTTACTTCTAGCTGATATCACATCTCCCCAAATCCAGCCCTGCCTGGACAATGAAATGAGCTGGTTTGCATGCTATGCACAGCCAGGGTAATGGGAGATTTTCTGCTCTAAATGGTGATAGCAGAATCGTATTCAGCAGGTGAAAATTGCCTCTCCCTTTCCTATGGGCAGTTTCACTATCACGGTCCCTAACCAGGGAGGGTGGGTTTGAACAGAGAAGAAACCCCTCCTGCCAGAAAAGTGTGACAAAATTATCATTCCCCAGAAGATAGGTAACTTGTACATAAGAGGAGTGTAACACAACATATTAAACTCAGATTAATATTAAACAGCAGCCACTGATGCACTGAAGTCTAACACTGTATTTTCCTCCAGAATATTCTTTTCTCCACTTTATTTTTCTTTTCCTTTATCTCAGTTTGAATCCTTTGAAAACAACTTAGATGATTTTGGATGATCCTTTGCAGACAAAAGAAATGACAGGCTTTTTTGGTACTTATATTTTCACACATACAGCTGACAGGATAGATTGCCCTGTTGATACATGTAGGGTTCTAAAATCCTTCTGGACCATTGTTTTTTCTGAAGAAGCTTTTATGATATTTGTCATTCATATTATGTATTTGTTGGAGTTTCAGTTTTTCTCTCCTTTCTAAGGTGGTTTGTTTTTTTGAGTGGGTTTTTAGCCATTTCAAAATTTGTTTTGAATTTCAATATGGTTTTAATTGAAGTGAAAATGTTAACGATATGCAAGTGTTTATGCAACCAACAGAGACAGCTCCCCCAGTGACTTGCCTAAAGAAAGTAAGTGCATCAAGTTGTGCCTTTACACTAAAATATGCTGGAGGTGTTCAAGGCCAGGCTGGATGGGGCTTTGAGCCCCCTGATTCAGTGGGAGGTGTCCCTGCCTGTGGCAGGGAGTGGAACTGGATATAGGCTTTGAGGTCCCTTCCAACCCAAACCATTTCATGATTCTATGCTGTATGCCGTGTTCTCCCATTTAATTTCTTCCTCCCTGCCTGGCTTTCACACCCTTGGAACAGACTTGGACCTAATGCCATCCTTACAGAGAGTTGTTGATTGTCAAAGCCTGTTATCTGGGAGGAAAACAGGCCCATAAATGGGGGTTCTGCATCATCGTGTTCAATTACAGGGGAAACTGTAAGTTCATGTAATCACTGTGCCAACATCCACGCTGTCTTTTGAGGCAGCTCAGACTGGCTCTCTGTCTCTTTTGCTACAGTCACTCTGAATTCCTCTCTCATTGCAAGAAAAAATCGCTTGGCATTAATATATTCCTGTGTATCAAACATAATTAATAATTACCCCAAACCTTAATTTGCTGAGACTCAATTATATTAGCAGCTCATTGACATTGTTAAGGTTAATAACTCAGTGATTCATGAGACAGGACACATTATAAATCAAATTGATTGTAGTAATTGTTGCATCAAACCATATGAACAACAGGTGATGTGTTATTTGGCAACCTGGAAGCAACAACTTTCCCCAACACTAAAGTGTCTTGGGAGAACTGCCTCGGTCCATAGTGAACTGCTAGGAGTGTGTTCTGTTGTGGTGAAATTCAAGCAGCTTTCAGTGTGAGAGTCTTTCTTACATCATTGGGAATTGTGCATCCTAGCTCCTGTCTCTGTGCAGGAGATGCAGATGCTGAATCTCAACAGTATTCTCTCAGGGAAGTAAAATCTGGACCTCTCAGACTGGCTACGAGCCCTGTTTTTGTCTGTTGGAATTGCAAAACCTAAGGGAACACAGGCAGATTGGCTGTGTGTACTGCAGCCCTTCTGCAACAAATTCCCTAGTGGGAATGATCACACAGACTGTCAGCAGAGTTACCTTGGCAGTAGCTTGACCCTTTGCTCTGAATATTCCCTTAAACATTCATGTTTTTCCTTTGCAGAGCTGGAGTGAGATAGGACTGCACTTCTTTCTCATCATCACTCAGTACAGGAGGGATGGGTTTATGTATGTGTTGAAGTGACCTCTCAGATGGATGTTACTCACATGGGCTAATTAGAGTCTGTGTGTTAATCAGACGTGAATAGTAGTTTGATTTCTCTATTTAGATAAAGGTTGGCTGGAAAACCTCTTGGCAGCTGGACAAGTGTTTGCTACCCACCAGTCTAAGTGGGCATTTCAGCAGGTTAAAAACATAATTTTGTAGCTAATTAAGGAAAAAATGAAAACAGCGGTTCTAGTGCCCATCATAAGATCACAGACGCTTTTCCAAACATGGTGGGAGGCAGTGATTTATTGTATATTATGATCTGCATTTGGTATTCCTGGTTCCTCCTTAGGCTAGGTGCCATGAATCGTGGTAAGCTGATGGATGTGACTGCCCAGCTCTCTGTCCTCCACAAAGCAAATTTGAGATTTCCTTGTCTCAGTGCAGCCCAGCCTTGTCCTCTCTCGAGCTGATAAGAACCAAGTTAAATAAACCTAAAGCCTCGAGAGCAGCTGATCTTGTGTTTAACCAAACTGTGGAAAGCCCTCAAGTTCTTACACAGGTGCTTTTGGTCTGAAGAGGTCCTCAAGGTTCTGTTCCTAGGGCAGCAGACGATGATGGTGCTGGGTCCTGCAATCAACAGTGTTGGCAGCTGAAGCTAGAATGAGATGTTCAGTATGTTTGGGTTCCCTTGCCACTATCGGGAATTACCTTGACAAGATCTTCAATAGCAGTTGCACTATGTTGCCTGCTACCAATATTCCTTTCAGTTCCTCTGCCAACAGAAGTGCTAAGTATCCCAATTGTATCGTGCACACCTATGGATTACAAAGATCTTATTTATTAACTACTCGGAGCTGACGCACTTATTCAAATAAGGGGGCTTGTTTCTTTGCAGGCAGTAGAACAATCTCTCTGTTATGCTAATAAATATAGGCATTTGCATGAATGTAATCAGATGTTGGGTCTTACTGCATATACATTGCTTCATTCTTGGGTGCTTGAAAGACCTGCTCCTGCAGGGAGGCTGTGAGGACGTCCTAGAAAATAGTTACCAAGTGTTTGAACTGGAAAGGGACTGGGAAAGAAAGAGATGAGAGTCTGTCCTTCCAGAAATCAGTCTCAGCTTCTGCAGGGGGATGTATGATAGAGACACCACATCACACATTTTGCATTCTATTGTATTTCACATTGTGTACGTTACATTTTCTATTGAAGATAAAAAGCTGTTTTCTTGGGTTTGTATGGAAGAGCTCTGACTGTGCTCTGGACTATCCCTTTTGATGAATAAGGTGCCACGTAGCATTACAGCTTTGTGCCTTGGTAAAATATGCAAATGCAGCACCCCAAAATACACATGGCACCTGGGATTGATATGTGTTGTCGCTGTGTGTGCAGGAGAGAATAGGAGGGGAAAGTTCTAAGCTTTACATAACCATTTTTGTTGTAGTAAATAACCACTTTCCCTTTAATTTCAACTGTATACAGAAAACGAACAAAATACTCAGCAAATTTGGGGAGAGAAGCCCCTTCAGTGCTGGAGGGACTTGTGATGACCATGATTTGTGTAACACAAAAGGGCTTTGTATCTTGGAGAGCTCTGCATCAGGTCAAACCCAAGCAGGTTTTTTATGGGGCAGAAAGGGACAAAGTTTCTGCAGCCTCCTTTCTTAAGCTGATTTATTGCTGTCAGTGGTAAAAGATGCAGCAGCAGTGCTAATGGCAAATGCCCATCCCTACTCACCACTGCCTGCTGTTGCTGCTTCCCTCTCGTTTCACTGTGTGCTTTACCCTTCAACAGCACTGAATTTGCTTTTGGAGGGCAGAAAAGTGCTGTTCTTCCTTTGTAACACATGTGCAAACGCTCAGCAGATGTCTGCATCCCTGTGTGAATCCTTACTTGGACTGAAAACCAGGATGCATTGCACTTTAATAAGGGGAAAGCTCATTTAGTTGGAGGTGCAGATAGCTGGCAGGTGAAGTCAGGGTGTACTTTCAAGACAAAACCAGGTGCACCCTTCATGCAGACTGAACCTTAAGCCACGTCTCCCACGTTGCTTACCTTCAGATCCCGTCTGGTCTTCTGGCTCCAAGCATTGCTAATGAGTCCTCTCCCTCCCTTGGCTGCCGAGGAGGAGCTTGGAACACAGGGCTGTGAATGCAAGGGCTTATGCAAAGTGTATGCAGTTCTTCAGGCAAAACAGTCTGAGAGCTATTATTTATTCATTTGAATAACACTTTTCATACATTTCTAAATGCTTTAGAGGCAAAACAGTACTGCAGGTTCAGGGGCACTAGCTAGAGACTCTTCATGCGTTTTCAAAGCATTTATTTCCAACTACAGTTTATTGAACTTTTAAGAAAGTTAAAAAATTAACTCTAGTTCCTTCTCATTTCCTCTTCCCCTTCACTGGTTTGCTGCTGTAGGGTTGCACACAAAGTCTGAGGTACTGGGATTGATTACAGCTCTCCTACAGAAAAGGAATATTGGTATGGTGATGTTTTCTTACTCTTCTGGCTGCCCCATCCTGGAGGTGTTGAAGGCCAGGTTGGATGGGCTTTGAGCCCCCTAATCCAGTGGGAGGTGTCCCTGCCCACGACATGGGATTGGAACTGGATGGACTCTACAGTCCCTTCTAACCCAAACCCTTCCATGATTCTGTGTTTCAGCTACAGCTCTTTCTGGTACAGAGACACCACCTTATTATGAATGTGCACTGCACCAACCATCCTGAGCAACCACTAGAGACTCTTGGAGGAGAAAAGGTGTCTTACAAGAACTGAGCACCAAGAAATATCGTTAGTAGCACAAAGGAATATGAATGATCAGAACCAATCACAGCTCTGTACAGAGCTGGAGAACCACTTTTCTGTCATGTTCTTTTTCTGCTGCTCCTGCCTTATATTTCTATTTGCCTCCGCAACATGTTTACAGACCTCTTGCGTTCCTTTAAGGGAACGTTTGCTAATTAATTTTGTTACATTTTCCTGGTATTGTTAGTTCTCCTTTTATATTCAATTCTTACCTTTATCTCCTTGGGGAGTTTAACCAACATGCTCTGATAACAGCAGGCTGGCATGCTTACTTAGAGGTGTTCTTTTCTCCTCAGCTCTGTCTTTCAGATACCAGGAACTTCTCTTCCTCTTTGCCTGGTGCTTAAGAATAGCTAAATATAGCTCACCGAGCAGAACCAGGCTCTGCCAGTTGCTACTGGAAACTCTCTGGCATCCAAAAGAGCATCCTGTGGCCTCATTGAGTGCTTTGGCTCCTGACCATGCCTGCGAGTCTCTGAAGATGCCTCTGCCTGATGCATTACCTTCAGTTCAGGGTTGTTGGAGTGTTAGGAGTCGCCCGCTCTGCTACCAAAGGTGTGTGTGCTGACAGTGTGCCTCTGTGTGTTGGAAAATAGTGTGAGAAAACTCCGTTCAAGATCTTATGGAAGGGGAAGATGATTTAATTTTTACGTGAAATCTGTAAGCAGGTTTATCCACTCACTTTCACTTGTAAAGTAAAATATCTGGGTCCAGGAGGTGTGGGCAGGGTCACTGTGCACAGCACAGAAGCTGGGGTGCTGGCTGCTGAGTCCACACTGTGTCTCCTGTGCTTCCTCTTGCCTGGTGATGAATATTTGGTTGGGTTTTATGCTCTTTTGCTGTAGTCTGTCTTAGCATTGGGCTGGCGTAAAAAAGCAACAGCGTTTGTGATATGCTGCAGCCTTTTTTGCTTTCCTGTTGCTGTCAGAGTGTGGGGTGTGCAGTCATCTGTGCTGTGTAGAGCAGAGTAAAGGTCTTTGGGGCTTTTTGTTTGAATGGAAACAGCGCCCTTGGTTATTAATAAAGACCATTCCTTTAATGTTTGTGCATACACCTCAGCTCACACTTACTTCACGTGACTGGTGTTTAAAAGACATCCTCGGGGACCTGGTCTAGTGGTGGACTCAGCAGGGCTGGGTCGATGGCTGGACTCGATCTTAAAGATCTTTTCAGCCCAAACTATTCTGTGCTCTTAAACTTTTCCAACCTAACTGATTCTATGAAAATCTGTTCGTGTGTCTCCTGCGTAAAGCTGCTGCTGCTGCGTTGTCGGCCAGCGACCCTGTCTGTTGTGGCTTGTTGGCTGAATTTTGCATCTTAAAAGCATTTACTTCCTTTTCCTATCATCACCCGCCACAACATCTCTTCCTGTAGCAGTTACAGGTCAAACAATAAGTGCAGCTTTAATGTATGTGAAATAAAAGCAATCCTGGTCTCCATGTCCCTACAGAATTCATTTCATACCCAGCCTGATGGGGAGGTAATTTATCCTAGAAATGATGACTCAAAGTTCGGCTCTTTGGTCTAGTTCCAAGAGGCACACAGTACATTTGGCTTGGAATTAATGCAGGAAAGGACTTTCAGACATTTTAACAGGTCAGAACACTTGAAGGAACTGGAAGGTATTCTTGAGAACATTCAATGTCGCCCTAAATTAGACCATAAAAAGTAAGTGCTTTTTAAAAGCAGTTTTGCACAGTAGGGTCTGCATTGGCAGAGCTTCCTGGTGATTTAGAGGTTCTCCTTCCTTGCTGCTCCTGCAAAAAAATCAAGAAATGGGTGTCGGGATGCAGTGAAAAATACCCTTGTCTTTAAATTTAGAGGGAAAGCTATATATATAAATGTGATAAACATCTATAAACCCAGGCCCATAAAACTGGGAGCCTGGCAGCAGAGGTGTGATACCCTGTCATGTGAAGAGCAAACCATTTTGAATTTTAACCCTTTCGGTTTCATATAACACTGAGTAGTTGTAGGTGCTCTGATGCTTTTGCTTGGTCTTACTTGTGGTACTTACTTTTTGGAGGCTGCCTAGAGCACCCTCTGTGGCCAGCATCTTTCTCCCACTGTTTTCTTATCCCTTAAACTTCTCAGTTGTTTTGTCCACTCCTGGCCCTCAACTTTAATCTGGTTTTGCCTTTCTTGGGTCAGCTCTTATTAGCTACAGTGCCACCTCCCTCACTGTTCCTGGGATGCTAATGTGGATGGGAACTGGCTTATATATTGGACAACGCTGAGGCTCAGCTCAGCAGAAGCTTCAGCGAGTTAAGAAAACAATGTGGAGAGGAATTAGTGCAGGGCAGCAAGATGCTGGCCTTTCCCAGAGTCTCAATGAAAAGCCCTTTCAGAGCCATTTAATTTCCTCTGTCAGTGGACGGACTGGATGACCCGGGGGACAAGAGACCTCTTAGTTCTAGTGTACACCTCGTTGCTCTGGGTCAGCTTACAGGGTTTAAACTTTGCTGAAAATGTGCACACAGACAAAAAAAAGGGGGGGAAAAAGAACTCAGCCTGGTAAATAACATTCTCTTCCCCATCAAGTGCTTAACAGGAAAGGACAAGACACAAGCACGGCTCAGAAAGCTTTATTCTAATCTCCAATGACATATCAAGCGAGCAACAGGCAAAGCAGGAGCTCTTAAGCACAATAGCCAAGAGGGAAAGAGAACAAGAGTAATTTTTTATATCTAGTGCTTTTGTCATGTCTATTAGGGTGGCTCTTAATTGTTACAGGAGTAGCTGTGCCTTACAGCTCTGCCCCTGAATCTGGAGCTGTTTTGACTCAGTCTCGAAGTCCCAGCTCCGGTCTGCGCGTGGGCTTTGTAGCAGCACAGCTAAATTAATGCAAACTGGAAGGCTACGTTCGTGCTTTCTGTGGCTGTAGTTCAGGACACAGAAAACCAGGCAGCCTACAGACTGCAGCAATTCAGTGTTTCCCAAAGCACTGGCTTATTTCTTATCTCCTGTCCCTTTGCCAAGGGAGCAGCAGTCCATGCTGGTCAAAATGGGCTGAGTTGGCAAAGCCCTGATAATAAATGCTTTAAGTGCATCCAGAGAGGGAGAGTGCCCTGGGCACAGCCTTGTTGTTACAGCTCGTCAGGCTGTTCTGTGATGGGAGGTGACCTTGATGCTTGCTTAAACTCCTGCACTTGGGAAAAAAAAATAAACACCTGACAACAGAAATCTTTGTAAGGGAAAGACAGCAGGAGGCAGGTAAGGTATTGCACACCTCTGGGTTAGCAAGAGTCCCTGCTGAGGAGTCCACTTCCTAGCTTCGTTTAACCACGTGTTGCTGAGCCCCATCTGGAAAAACCGTTGTGTAAAGTTTTCTGGTCTGAGCTACTGCAGATGGAGAACTCAGAATAAAATGATTGCAGTTGTCCTGTCTAGCTGAAGGCTTTTGGGGAAGACTGTAAAGCAAGACAGCGTCCAGTCTCTGGTTTACAAGTGAGCCAGAGCTGTAAATAGATGTGGGGAACTGGCTGCTGTTGACATCCTGCTCCACTCCCACCAGGCACACAGGGAAACCAGTCAACTGACAAGTTATTGTAACGAGGTGGTGAAGGGCAGGCAGAAACCCAGCCATTTGCATACAAAGTATTGAGATCAAGAAAAAAGTCAAATTAAAAGCATAAATTGGGTGCCTCATGGTTTAGTCATGAGGGCTGGCAGAACCACACTATCCTTTCCAACAGCAGATGTCTGTGCAATGGCAGTGCCTCGGAGCATCTTCTGCTGGAGGAATCGAGATGGATTCTGACACCCCAGACAAATCTACACAGGGCTTTTCCTTCTCCTTCTCCTGTTGGTTTCTGTGAACATCTTAAATTGGAATCATCACTTGTTTCCGTGTCAGGAATGAGTCCAAGGATGGTGTCAGGGGGGTTGTGTTTTGTGCCAGCTTTGCAATGTCTTGATTGCAAAAGCTGCTCTTTTTTCAGCTTTACAGATCTTGCTTCTGGAGCTTTTAGTTGGAGGTGAGTCCTGGTCAGATGTGGTTCCTAAAATACAACAGGAGCCACCAAACCTGCCATCCCCAGCAGATTTAGCCTCTGGTTGGGTTTCAGTTGCATTGCCATGGTTAAGCACACGGTGATAAATGTATTGGATAAGGCTCCTCCTTCCTCATCAGAGCCTCATAAAACATTTCAGAGTGATACTCATTTAATGCATCGCATCCTGCAGTGCAAGGTGCATTGAAGAGCTGTTTATGAAGGATTCCCATCCTTCATATCCGTTAACTCTCTGGCTGCAGGGGGACCTGACAGTCCTGTGCCAGGTGCATTTGTGAACTGTGTCACCACAGAGTGGGGGAGGGGCAATACCTGGCAAGCCCTGAACTGCAGATTCAGACGTAGCTGACAGAGCAAGAAAGAGAGGTAAACGCTGAAGCTCCAGGCTTTGCTGTCTGTAGGGTGGCCCTCCTTACCTTAACATCTGCGGGAGGCCTCTTCCTCCTCACCCAAGTGTCTGTTTGTACGGAAGATGCCGCGGGGAACTCTGCTCTGCAGAGAAAGAGCAATATTTTAAGCCAGGGAGGAGCTTTCTCTTAGAGCTGCCATTTCCAGTCCTTTATCTATATTATTTATTATCGTATTATTTAATGTGAAAGGCCACTTCAGCCGTAGGCTCTAGCAATTAGCACTAATAGATGATTACACAGCAGAGGCAGTGCATAAAGACAGTGCTCATTATGCGCGCACGTGCACCGCAGCTCCATCTGCCGCCTGCCAACCTGCGGGTGCCGAGGAGCGGCCAGCGCCCGCGGCGAGTGCTGCAGGGCCACGGGGCACCTCCCACACTGCTGCTCAGCACACTCTGCACGGTCAGCTGAGCACTCAGCCCTTTGGAAACACGGCTCTGTGTTTTGCCTGTTACACACACACAGTAATGGGAAACCCCCACCCAGGCATAGAGTCATGGAATGATTTGGGTTGGAAGGGGTCTGAAAGCCCATCCAGTTCCCACCCCCCTGTCATGGGCAGGGACACCTCCCACTGGACCAGAGTGCCCAAGGCCCAATCCAGCCTGGCTTTGTATTCAGTATGATCCCAGATACAATGCATTTGTTTTATATAATGAGGCTATCAAGACATGGCAAATCTTCTTTGATTCTATGCAAAGACAGAAATCCGCTTACTCCAACTGAGCCAGCGCCATGCATTTGGCCTTGACTGGTTTATATCTTTCTTTGGAACCTAAAACATCTGGAATAAGATTCCCACTCTGCCTGCTTTTATGCCCAAATGAGGCCTTTATGCTTTTGAAGTCTGTCCTGCTCTCACATGGTTCAGAGAGCACCAGCGGGAGCAGAGAGCACATTTCACCCCATTTAGCCCAGGCTCATATCCTGATAAGAGTATTTCTTGTTTTAATGCAATTTCTATTTGCTGTGACTCCATTCTTATCAGCTGCTGTTGTAACCATCAGGATAACCCCAGTTCCTGTGTCTGCCCTATCAAAATCCCACACTCCAAAGTATGGCTGCTTGAGAGCAGTGATCCCCTCTTCCTAAACAGCAGAGATGAGCAAGTGCATCTCATCTCTGCAGCCATTCAAACCTGGGGTAACCTGGTTCCTTTCTTCTAGGAAATAATTTAGGAATACGTAGATCATTTAATTTTCTTCTACTTGATGTTTTGCCCAGATTCTCCTCTGCGCTTCACTCTGACCCACACACCCATCTACAGAGAAAACAGAATAGAAGGCAGCCTAGGAGAAAAAAACCCAAACCAGAATATTAAGTGATTCAGGAATCCTCAGAGATTTTCTCTGCTTTAATTTGCAGAGTCATCACCAGAAAAAAATTGTAAATCATTTATTCTCTGCCTTCCTCTCAGTGTCTTTCTATTTAAAAATGTAATTAGATCTGCATGTTCCTTGTTTTTAATTTTAATTTTAATTATGTGCCTGGAACTGCATTGTTCAGGTTGTTTGATGTCAGTTTCTAAATGAAAATAACTTTGTTCTATCCTGAATATCATTCCACATTATTCCATTTTAGATTAAGGAAATGTATTTTTTAAAAAAAAAGCTTTTGAAGCCATTTAGTACATTTATTTTTTCACTAGACTTTTTTCTAGGGATTTCTACCTATGCTTGCTCAGGGATGGTTTAGTAGTGGACAGGTAGGGTTGGACTTGATCTCAAAGGTCTTTTCCAACCAAACGATTCTATGACTGAAGAGGTATTTACAGAGTCATTGACTGAGGAAAGGTGCTGTGAATGTGGAAGTGGGTTAGATATTGGTAAAACTGTGATTGCAAAAAAGCAAGAGCCAAGGAAGGAAAGGCAGTCTCGGTGTTTTGCAGATCTCATGTCAGGAGGAGCAAAGAAGTCTCTCTCCTCCCTTTTTGTGTCCCCAGTGATCTGGCTGCACTGGGACCCGTTGCTCTGGGTATGGAGGCAAACAGAGGAGAGAGGTGATACAGCTGATGGCCAAGGAAGATTTACAGTCTTCTCGTCACAGTTTCCTCCAGTTCTGAAATCCCTTTCCTGTTCTCAGCCCTGGCCTTGTCACTCTCCCCACCAGTGCTCTCTGAAACAAATAACCTCAGGCTCCGGGCTTGTCTGTCTGCTGTCGGAGCCGCTCGTGATTCAGGGGCCTGGCTCTCCGAGTGCTGCACTATCCTTCATTTGGTTTATGCTCCCTAACGGAGTTGAAGCCAGGTCAGCAGCTACACCCAGATTTAAATGCGACACACTTCATGTCGCCGAGGGGAGTTCTAATTCTTTATGAAATACCACTCCGTACACGGCCTCTCTGGAAGGGGCACGCGCTCAGCTTCCTGGCCATCTGGCCACTGCTGGCTGTGGGTGGTGAATAATAAATACAATCTGCACATTTCTTTTAAAAACTGCAGGCACGTATGACCATGTCTATAATTGCGGTTCCCTGAGGGCCAGAGTCGTACCCTGAGGCAGTGGCTGGTGGCTCTGCAGCCTCCAGACACCACTGGCACATAACCAGCAAGTCACAAATCTTAGAGGGCTGCAGCACTGGTTATATCGTGGAATCATGGAATGGGTTGGGTTGGAAGGGATCATAAACTCCATCCAGTTCCAACCCCCCCTGCCACAGGCAGGGACACCTCCCACTGGATCAGGGGGCTCAAAGCCCCATCCAGCCAGGCCTTGAACACCTCCATCAGCCTTTGTATCCCTATGGATGGTTATTCTCAGTTTGCCTGCTCAATAAAATATGGAGCTGCTCTGTTCCCTAAAAAAGCATGGTTTAGGTACAGCTACCAGGGGAAAATTGCTAAGGCATGAAGTATAAGCTCATAGCAAAATACTGGGCTACCTGCCCTTGGTAACTTTAGCTGGAACAGTTGAGTGTCTTTAAGGAGTTACAAACTGCATTATAAAGAACTCTGCTTATGTCTTGGGCTTTTTGGAAAAACACAGTTTCGGTATATTAATCTCAGAACATAGTGCTGGTTGAATCCCATTTAACTCCAAGTGCAGCGAGAGGGGTAAAACGTAATAACTTTTAAAACAGAATGATTAATAAAACCTGCAGAGCTGCCAGATTAGTACTGTAGCCACGTACCAGAGTCCTGCCTCTCCAGTTCCATTCCAACACGGCACTTCACGAGTCCCTGTGCTCACCTAACCCTCTTCGCGATGCAGGTGGCACATTTAGCCTATTAAGTGGAGAAGTGCTTTATTCCTTTGAATGAGCGTGGCCCCACCTGCTCATCTGGAGGAGTTTCCCCTCTGAAGCACCCCCATGATTTGCAGGGAGAGGGATGGCACTTTGTAACTATTAATTTAACAAGCTTATTCCAGCATCACCCAAGCAAGGTAAAATTTACATCACTTATCTCATGAGAACCCAAGGAACCTGAGGTGATGAGGGCCTCAACTCAGCAAAGGCATTTTAATGTGGGTCTGATTTCAAGAGATTCGGAGAAACTGCTTTAAAGTAATGAGCGAGCTGTAAATGAGCTGCAGTGCAGACTCAAGGTTCTTTTATTCTTTGCTGCTGGCAGTGGTGCACTGTTTAAAACAAAACAAAACAACAGGAAAATGGGCAGACAATTTTCAGAGAAATGCCATCAGTGGGAGCCGGATCGGCTTTAAGGTCCCTTCCAGCCCAAATCATTCTGTGATTCTGTGAAGGTCGCTTGATTAGAAGCAGCTCTGGGAAAGCAATCCATGAACAGCAGAGGTGGAAAGGTAGTGATGGTCTCTGTAAATGTTTAGATTATGCTTTTAGGTCCAGCTCCAGGAGGGGCTTAGAGCAAGTTCCAAGGAGCAGCCCTCAGGGCAGGAGATCATATAACTACCACTCCAAAAGTGGTTTCTCCCATTTTCTTCTTGCTCCAACGGATGAAGGAGAGAGATTTACATTGAGTTCGTAGCATTTGCTATGTGCAACAAGCACTGTGTGTGCCCATGTGGCTGTTGGATCAGTGCTACCCCAGCTAACTAATACCTGGAGAGGGATGTGCAGTGCAGCACCTGAGAAACTTCCCAAATCGCTCAGAGCTCCTTTGGAAACAGTGCTGTTAAATTTGACCTGTCAGGTAGTGTTGATTCTTTCCTTCGTCCCTGGCGTTTCTTGCTTCCTCCCCTCCCTGCTTAACATCTGTCTGCCAGAATCTCTGTAATAGCTATTGAGCCAGAGGAGATTTAGAGAGATGGTAAGAGGGAGAGGAGAAAAGAAAAGATGATTTGTTGTAACCTCCTCTCATCACACCTACAGAGCAGGGCGCTGGTTGGAGCCAGATTCAGGTCTTGGATGTTCTTAGTCAATGTGAAATTTTACTCAGTCAACAGAAGAAAGTAGGAGGCATTTGCAGGGCTGCTTTCCTTCTAGAAAGTGTGAAATTGCCCTAATTGACAATGTAAATTATCCGATAGCTTTCTCTGCCAAATGATGTATAGGAAGTTTTCAATCACAGCCAGGCAAGGAGCTGTCTTCCACTTTCCCCTCTTGTCATGTCTCAGCAGCTGAATGATTTGGTGTGTCTTTCATAACCATTCTTTCTCTAGTTTGGTTTTCCTTCTCTTTTACTGCCCCAGTATTGCAGACAAGTTTGGTCCTTTCTGTGATGAAAATAATTGGGAACAGAGTTAAAACAAGAAAAATTCTAAGTTTTTGCAAGGAAGACAAACCCATGTAAAGTAAGAAGTTGTGCTTACATGGGGAACAATTCTCCAAGAGCCAGGTACCTCCAGCTTCCTAAATGTCTGGGTCAGCAAAGCACTGATGTGAAGGATCAAGTCCATACACGATACATGTAAATGTTTCTGTAGTTTCCATTCATCTGTTACAGAAGGCTAAGAACATGGCTCTTTTCTGTCTATAATTCAGTCTGAGAGCTTGGTAAGGAAGGGACTAAATCTTTTTATGGAAAAAGAGATTACAGTCCTGCCACTGGAATTTTTAGCTCAACTCTTATCCTGGAACAGAACTGCAGCGTTTGTAGCAGCTGCTGCTTTGCATTATGGAGTGTGTCTGGGAATCATTACTGTACATGACAGAGCTTCAGGATCCAAGTGCTGCTTGCAAGTTCTTCCCCACCCCCTCCTGTTGTAAGGAATTCACTCTACATGGCTTCTTGTGTTACAGATCTTAAGTTTATTTCCTTATATTCCCTCTGCTGTGAACAGTTCCTCCCTGGTGAGGATTAACCATTCTACCCAAACACGCAGCATTTCAGAGCTCTCTAGAAAAAATGATTGGGTGTTGTCTTGTAATATTGGTGCCAGTCTGTTCCCAGACCACAGGCTGAAGCTGCAGCAAGTCTTTCTGAATGATACTGCTTCAGAGGCACTAGGAGGTAGGAGATAACCTTATCAGCTGTAGAGTATCTGGAATATCTTGGGTATCTAGTGATATCCTTGTGTAGTACAAAGGGATAAGATGAAAATCTTCTCCTTCCCCTACCCCTTACTGTTGTGATGCTCTTCCAAGCAAGAAACTTCCACTGAGAGAAAGCACCAGAGTGAGAAGCTGCATCTTAAAACCACGGGATACAATCTTACTCCCAAAGTAGAAAATCAGGCACTGGCAGTCCCTGCTTCTCTTTGGGCAGAAAGAGACCTGTTCAGTTTGCATTCTCTGTACCACAGGTTGGTAAAGCCATAGTGCTATGCAGGGAGTCTGTGGAGGGCAGACAAGACTCAATGGATGTTTGTTGGATGAGGCAGATTTACTGCCTTCTGCTGTAGCTGATCAGGCTGGAAACAGCACCCAGCAAAGGAGAAAATTCCGAATTTCTTAGTATTTTCCTCTCAGTTTTCTGTAACACAAGGGCAGGGAAGAAGGAGAACCAAAATATTCATGTCTATCTCTACACTGTCTAATATTGACTTATTTACTTATTTAAATTATGCTTTTATTTCAGTTTACCAAGTATTGCGTGGTGGCTCCAATTTATCAGACCAATCTTAGCTGCAGCGGGAACTGGCAAAGGCCTTATCATTTAATTTTGCTAACATCCCTCATTTCTAATTTATACACCCAGCTCTATGACAAATTGAATTTGTATAACACAGTAAACAAAAGGGCTCTAACTCTAGTTTCCTGTAATGGAATAACATTATTGGAAACACACATTAAGTGGAACAGACAGACCTGGGGAAAGGGCTCGGCTTCCCAGCTGTAATTCACATAGGGTCCAACCTGGTTATTTTGCAATAAAGCTAATAGAAATTCGCACCTGGTATAATTATTTCTAATGATATTACTTATTTCCCAAGCTTTATGCTGCCTTCTGGAAGGAAATGGGGGAAAAAACTATATGTACAGTGACAAAGTAGTACTGCATTCAGTTCTGGAGTCCTCAACACAGAAAAAACCTAGATCTGTTGGAGCAAGTCTAGAGGAGGCCATGAAGATGATCCGAGGGTTGGATCACCTCCTGTACGAGGACAGGAGGGTTGAGATTGTTCAGTCTGGAGAGGAGAAGGCTCCAGGGAGACCTTAGAGCAGCCTCCCAGGACTGAAAGGGGCTCCAGGAAAGATGGGAAAGGGGCTCTTGATCAGGGAGTGCGGGGGTGGGATGAGGAAGAGCAGTTTTCAGCTGAAAGAGGGGACAGTGAGATGAAATCTTAGGAGGAAATGTTTTCCTGTGAGCGTGGGGAGGCCTGTCCCAGGTTGCCCAGAGCAGTGGTGGCTGCCCCATCCCTGGAGGTGTTCAAGGCCAGGCTGGATGGGGCTTTGAGCCCCCTGATCCAGTGGGAGGTGTCCCTGCCCATGGCAGGGGGTGGAACTGGATGGGCTTTGAGGTCTCTTCCAACCCAAACATTTTAATGATTCTGTGGAAGTAACAGGCGGTTCAGAGTTATCCTGAGCACCACTGAGCAGAAAGGTGGTGATGGGGAGTAGATGGTCTTTGCTGAAAGCCAGCTGCTCTGACTGTGCCTGTCAGCTGGGCTGCTTTTGGTGGTGCTGCACGCAGCAGCACTCTGCTGACGACACGGCGTTAGCCTTTGGCACACTAATATAGAGCAAACACACAGCTTGGCTGTATTTGTTGTAGGTGCAGTCCGGCTCCGATTGCTGCGAGAGGAGGCAATCACAGGCTTATCTTTCCCACCAAAAGATAAACCCATGAACCCTTCCCCAGGAAAAGGACATTCAAGGAAATCCCTGCTGGGTCGATCTTTTCCCTAAACGAAAAATTGCTCTGAAACTAAAATAGCTGCCTCTGACTCTGTAAAGAATCAGCCCCTTATTAGCACAGCTGAGGTGCAGGGAGAGCCAGTGGTAAAGATCAAAGCTGGCCATGAACTTGTCTTCAGAGCCTTGACAGCTGCTGGTTTTCAAAACGTGCCCCCGTCCCTCCTGACCCCATGTCCCTCCAGTTGGCCACGTGCTTAGGTCCCAGACTTGTGCACTTAATAGAAACACCACTGTGAGAAATCGTGCTTGCTTCAGACTCTGATAAGTTCCTCAGGAGCATGATTTGGACCCAAATTGGTTGAGGAATGTCAGGGCTTGTCCATAGTTGATGGAAGTGAAATGTAACTGGGCCTCAGAGTGTCTCTGCAAAAATGCAAAGTGCTACCTGAACGCACCCACCTGGCTTCCAGCCACCAGCACTCTGTTCTCTCTCCATCTGTGCTCCCTCCTTGCTCTTCCCCCAACACTAATTCATGCTCTCGTTCCATTTATCTTTCCTCACCAGCATGTTTTCACTCTCCTCCTGTGTGCAGCCTTTTCATAATACCTCTGTTTATTATTATTTTCTCCCTTGGGAACAGCCTGTTGGTGGCTCAGTGTCCTGGAGTGAATGGGAGCAGTTCTGCTGGCTCCCTGATTTAGCACCTGGAAACAGGCTCTGGCTGAAAGCCCACGTCATCGACAGCCCAGAGCTGCCCCCGCTGCTGTTGATTGAGCTGACAACTATGACCCTAGGACGCATTTTTTTCCCCGTCTTCCTCCCATTTCTGTCAAAAGCTTGAGCTGCTCCCACCCTCTAAATGTATATTATACAGAAGAGAGAGAGAAATGCTTGTCACTTCTTTGCATCAAATACTGAATCCAGGGAGACAAAGTCTAATTTTAGAGTGCATCACAGACAGCAGCATCTCAGTAAATTCATTTAATGTCACTCCAGCAATGGCCCCCAGGGAGGCTGCATATATACCTGGAAGCAACTGATAATAAATAAGATGGGAAAGTAGAAACAAAACTAAGTGAAAGATTCTGTTCTATTCATGCCCAGTAGCAGCTTTCTCCCAAGGCAGTCATGATTGCAGGGTTTTTGATGGTTGGGGACAGTGCCAGCTTATGGTTTTTGAGAGATATTTAAGGAAGTCAAAATGTACGTGTTGCCTGCAAATAGAAAGGGCATGACTTTGATGGCACGTTTCTCTATCAGGTCAGGAGAGCATCACAAATTATATCTGAATTTCATCTGTTCTGGCTTTTCTTCTCCATTTGAGGCACTGCTTTCAGAGCAAAAGGGGGAAAAAAATTCCCAATAATGGACAAGAGAGATTTCCAGCCTTCCCAAATATATGAAAACCAGGATTTTCCTTCTGGAGGTTACACAAGAAAATTTTATGTGCGAGTTTGCTTTCCAGAGAGTTAAGACAGGAGGAATCTTTGTTTTGACCCAGCATGGCAGCCCAGTTTCCCGGAGTTTTTTCTCTCTCTAAGCTGGACAGCACTGTCACTGTAGAGGGTGGGACTACAAATAGATTCCTTGGAATAACATTCAGCTGTCGGAAGATCCAGAAGCATTGCAGGTGGAGCAAGGGAATGCTTTTGTGATTGAAGACCCTGCTCTAGTGCTCAGAACCCCAGTGTTCTCAATCAGTTATTCCATGTGACTTGTCGAAATCTTTCTAACCATCAGTTCCAAAACAGAACATAAATAATTTTTACTGTTTTCTACCTTCTCATATATTTTTCTGCTTACATTGTTAAAATGTTTTACTTTAAAACATGTTTGGACACCATTTATTACAGCAGTGACGCACTCCAAGTCAAGGCTTTAAATCATCACTGTAACACTGAGTAACAGCTCCCAGTCGAGCCACCATATCAAGACAAAACTGTGTCAAGGACATCACAAGGGAAGCAGGAATGAAATGAGCAAAGGAGACAAGAAAAGGGAACCAAATCCATCAGTGCTGGTAGGGAGTCTTGAATTTGCTCCAGAGGCAACAGGAGAGAAAAAAATTATTCTTGGAGAAGTTTCTTTTATTAAACTTCCTTTTTTTTTCTGTGTCCATTAAAACAGATGATAAGGTCCCATTTAATATAAAATAATATTGACAAGGAGCTTGCTTGCACGCTTAGGTGAGGTGGGAGCCAACCAAGTCATCCCTCTGTTTTTGGGGGGATTGTTTTTTTGTTTGTTTTTCAAGCCACAAACTGAAGGCAGCTGCAAACAACTGCCACGCAACTGGCTAAAGGGATAAAAGAGTGTGTTCAGAAAGGCTGCTTTGTTTAGTGAAATGCACACAACCACCTGGGCAAGGGCTGGAGCACAGGGGGAAGGTTAGTACAGAAGGGAAAGAGGGAAACAAAAGTAAATTGGACAGCAGGATGAAGATCTGTCTTCTCAGAAGAGTCTGGCTGTGGAAAGTTACAACTGAGTGATGGCTCCAGGGGAAGCCAGTCTGTAATGCTTTAGCCAGGAAGGTGGTTTGGTGGTCGGGCTTCTTTCCCCTTCTCTTGGCTGTTGTTAGTACAGAAATCCTTATAAAACCACTCAGCGTGAAGAGCAGCAGGTGGGAAGGAATAGAACATATTGACTTGGACTCCGTCACAGGAGTTCGAGCGATGGCTTGCTGACTTGTGCTAAAGTAGTTGGGAAGGAACAAACACAGGGAGAGAAAAATCTGAGCCCAGTGGTCTGTGCTGAGATGATTAAGACAGAAAGAAAGGCTGGACAATTCTCAGGAAGGCTCTTTTGGGGAATAGAGTTAACCAGTGCTTGTGTTCTCAGCACGTTAACCACAGTGTTGCTGGATCTAGTCCATGGCACAATAGTTCAGGAGCTCCCTGTGTGATACTCTGAGGGTCACTTTTCCCCTTCTGCATTCCTGGGCACAGGTCATGGCAGAAAAAAACCCGGAGGCAAAGGGTCTGGCTTCTGAGATGAGAGAACTGCACATGAGACACCTGTGTAGTCTGGGAGAGTGCACCTGAGAAATGTCAGGGTTAAATATACTTCTTACCAACAGAAACTTCCTCAGAAATACTGGACTCTATTGCTTTACAGTGCAAACTTAGAACATTCCATGAACACACAGAAAATGTCTGCCCTCAGCTTTTGAAGCAGAGTGATGTTCCTATGTTTGTAATCTTACAGCTCTATTTGTGTCTCTCTGTGTAGCACTATCAGGTTAGTGTGGGTTCATTAATATTGACCACAATGTGAAACTCTGTTAGTTGTAATAATTCCAAAGCTACCTTGTTTTATGGGCTTCTCAGAACCTACAGGAGCAGTGTAAGTCAATGGATATTTTTCTTTCAAGGGTGTTCTAAAACGAGTTTCAAAACTAGAGCATTTGCTACTGAATTATTTCTGTGTGCCTGCTGTCTCCTGAACAAGATACCTTGCTGAAACCTCCAACCAGGTTCAGGCTTTATGCTTGATAAGTGAACACCAGCAGAAGTCTGTCTTTTCTCTGCAAATTAAGATCACTACAGTCAGTGACTTTGGCAGAGTGAATAACGTGCTGTCCTTCACAGGTATTTGTAGTGCCTGTGTCCTTCCAAGGAGGTTCTCTGGATATCAGATATTCTCAGTTTTGAGTTTTACAACCTGAACAAAATGAGAAGGAGGCAAGAGATATTTGAGAAGGCAGTTTGTTATATTAAAATGTCTGGGCAGATAGGAAGGAGGAAAGAAAAAAACACAAATCTGTGTGCACTTTACTGTTTTCCTGTAGCTTTAAAAGGTTCAGAGATGTTTCCAGCAGCAGCCAGTGGAAGGTTCATAGATGAATCACAGAATGGTTTGGGTTGGAATGCACGTTAAACATGATCCAGTTCCAACTCCCCCGCCAGCCAAGCTGTCAGACAGCTGGAGGAATCCCTCACCTCACCCAGAATTTCCTTGGTTCAAGAGTTGAGGTTAGTCACACCCCTAATGCCAGAGTCTCCCCCCAATGACAAATAGAGAGCAGGCATTCCTGAAGCCCTAGGGTGTCATAAACTGATGGCCAGTTTTCCCAAGAATTTATCCAGGTTCGTATCTACTCTTGGGCAGAATCTTGACTCTTTCAAGTCCCATGCCTCAGCCTGGTTTTGTGCAGCATACAAAGGAAGAACAATGCAATACAAGAGATGAAGTCCAAGATCAATGCAGGAGGTGATACCAGTGAATATACCCCATGTCTGAAACCAGTCAGGAAGTTTCCAGGAACTGTGAGGAAAGCAGAAAGCCTGGAAATAGCTTTTGTCTCAGAATGCAGATGCTCTCTATTCCATTATTTCCTGCTTCTCACCATTTCATAATTACCTGTTTGCACTAATGGAAATACCGAAGATATCCAATTGGGAATTTCTCCAGCATCTACATGGGGCCAGGGAGCAGTTATTGGCAAGTGAGGTCTGGAGACAGACAGAACCTGTGGGTAAATGAGAGGAAAAATAGGGACTTTTACACAGAATCCCTATTCCAGCTCCCACGAATTAAAAGCAAACCTTGCACAACTTTGAAGTTGAGAACTGTTCTTTCTGCCATTGTTTTAGAGACAGAATGGGCTTTGAGTGGGCACAAATCTATGTTTAAGACTTAAGACGTTTACCACAAATTCTATTTTATGCTTTTCATATGCCATTAAGTTTCCATTTCATGGGTAAATGAATTATACACAAAATTTCATAGTTTCAGTAGGAAAATGGTCTATAGGTCTGAATTCTTGTTAATGTGTTGTCAGCACACAAAAGGGGGTGTTCAGTGCCAGTGCTGGCAGATTAACAAATTGCCTTGTCTAATATTTCATGGGATGTCACCAGACTGCTAGGGAAACGCTAAAGCAGTTATCTTTAACAGAAGCTGGAAATGAGCTGGTCTTTGGATTAGAAGACAATTTAATCCAAGAAATGTAGGGCAAATTGTTGGTTGTTTTTTTATGCCAGGTGACAAACAGTTTCCTTATGGTGGCAGCAGCTCTGGGTGTGACTTGGTCCCACCTCCTGGTTTCTCTTTCCCTCTGCCTGCAGATGTTGTCTCCAGTTTTCTTTGGAGGATTTAACAGGCAAATCAGATCTTTCCTTAGTTTCCAGTGAAGTTTTATGATTTTCTTTCAGTGGCCACTCAATTATGAATCTGTCTCCTTGTTTTCTGGGTGTGTGCACGCTGGGAAAATGTGTTTACTCCTGCTTGTGGCAGTCCTGCTTTCATCCTGCTTCTGGAAGATCTGAGATCCTGCCTGTGTTTAACAAGTTTTGGGTCTTTC
This sequence comes from Dromococcyx pavoninus, assembly GCA_033558185.1. Lineage (NCBI taxonomy): Eukaryota > Metazoa > Chordata > Aves > Cuculiformes > Neomorphidae > Dromococcyx > Dromococcyx pavoninus. The sequence continues at coordinate 185,065 of JAUMJL010000720.1, forward strand.
TCATGAATAGATGCTTCTGTGCTGTGAGGAAGCCAGGCTCTGTCTGCCCGTGGATAGAAGCTGGATAGGTGCCCTTGGACATGTCCTGGAAAACCCTTGGTTACCAGCTTTCCCCTTGGTCACAATAATTGAATTGAAGAGGGGATGAGTGGCCAAACATGGAAATTCATAGAGATATTCAAATGTTTTATTATAGAGTGAGAGGATTTGGCTGAGTTTGGAAAACTGTATTTTCTGTTGAGCCTGACTCACGTTAAGCAACTTTTTATTTTATTTTCAACAACTTGGGCAAAACAAAATAAATTTCAGCTTCCCCCATTTCCTTTAATTAGCTTTATTTACTTTAAGGGTAGCTGAACACAGAGATTGTGTTACAGCATCTTCTGCAATTTACATTTCTTCCACTAGATCATTTCCCTACTGTGTTATGTTTTTATTAAACAGTAATCCCTAAGAAATTTATTGCTTGAAGCGATGGTTTGTTAATTAATTGCTGGAGAGCAATGATAGGAAGAGTTCCATTTGTACCATCTATTGACAAGACTTGATTGTTGGGCTGATTTTTTTGTGAGGAACATTTCCTAAAGGTTGTAGCTGCTGGTAAGAGCAGACTATGGAGGAGGGTTGTGTTGAGTGGGGTGGGTCTTTTTATTTAGGGAAAAGCTAAGCAGCTGTGGGGAAGCTGACGGACTGTTCTGGAATGTTGTTGATTGCTTTTGGTTAATTGCTTTCAGTTAATCTAACTACCTCGTGCAAAACACTCAGACGTTTGTATTTCAACAAGGCAACACTGTAATGTGTAGAGTGTAAGCTCAGTGCACACCCTGACTGTGAAAGGGAACATCCAGGGCCCATCATCCTGCAGGGATCAAAGCACTCTCCTGCTAATGTGCATTTTCTCTATTGTATATCTCTGGTGATGTGAGGGTCAGCCCGTTCTCACCAGAGGTCCTGTTCATACGTGTAGTTGGTGACTTGTGAGCTTAATATAGAAAGAGAAGAGCTGAAAATGAGAAAGATGGAAGGGTTTGCTCAAGATGTCTGCAGGATGGCCAAGTCCCACTTTAATGCCTTTATGAATTCCATCCCTGGAAGCATTCAAGGTTAGGTTGGATGGGGCTCTGAGCAATCTGATCCAGTGGAAGACGTCCCTGCTCCTGCAGGGGGGTTGGACCGGGTGACCTTCAACCGTTCCAACCCAAACCATTCTGTGATTCTGTGAATCCTTCAAAACTGAGAGCCAGGTGGACTCCTCAGTATGTTTTCTGCAGTTCATATCAGTAATTTGCTTTGCCGCTGGGGAGGCTGAGATGAAGCCTTCAGAGATGATACTGGGCTGTCACTCAGGGGCGAAATACCAACCCACTCACATACGTGGGAGCATTAAGACTTCTTCCTCTGGTCTCTGAACAGCAGGGTCTGCCTGACAGGTTTACTGAAAGGTCTTTATTTTACTTTAAATAGAGTAAAAAGAATTCTAAAAACATTTTTAGGTTATAGGCTGGATTTCTACTTTTTATTTAACAATTTAGTATAAATCCCCAAACTCATAGTTTTTAAAGATGCTTAGGTTTTGCTACTCCACTGCCTCAGCCTGCTTACTTCAGTATGTGCAACAAGAGTGGTAATGACTGATAAGACAGCATCTTCATTTTCCTACCCTGCACCCCTTGGCTGACATCCTGCTTCACTACTGAATCACTTGGCATCGTGCACAAGGTTAAAGCTCTGCTTCATCCATGCTTGAACCTCCATCTGCTACTGGAGGATGCTGGAACATCCCATTATCCATCCCAGCCCTGAACACTGCAAACTGCAGCAGCAGGAGCTGTCGGATGTTAAATGCTCAACTTTAGAAGGATCACCCACAATGGGGAGGGGGGCAAAGGAAGGAGGGTGGGAGTGCAGTGCCACTAACTGGAAACTCACAGACGCAATCATGCTTTGGCAAATCTAATTCTTGCAGCCAAGCACAGATGGTTTAAAACCTCTTGTCTGCACCCCCAGCCCGTGTTGTACCTAGAAATGGGCTGACATCACCCCTTAATCAAATCTCCCCACAATGCAGTCTGTTACTGCAGTCGTTACAGAGGAGATAAGGCTCTAACCAAGTTATGATTGAAAGCTACGTGATGTAATTACTGACGTAACATTGCTTCTTGAAGTAAGAAAGAGTCACAATTTTTCCTCTGCCCTTTCCTTCGGGGTTTGCAAAAAGCAGTCGCCTTGCGTCAGACACACAGGCTTTCAGACACCAAAGCAAAATAGGTTTGGGTTGCAATGAGCACATGTTCACTGCTCACAAGCTGTCTCTCTCTAAGCTGTGGGTCTTGGTCCGTGGTTCCTCCTCTGTCTCCTGTACTCAGGTTTGCTTTAGGAGCTCTGGTAGCTGCAGAGTGAAGTGGTCCAATTAACACAACAAAAATTAGTAACAAACTGAACTGTTCTTACAGTTGTGCCAGGGGAAGTTGAGATTGGATATTAGGAAAAGGTTATTTCCTGGAAGAGTGGTGAAGCACTAGCAGAGGCTGCCCAGGGCAGTGGTGGAGTCTCTGTCCCTGGAAGGGTTCAACAACGTGCAGACATGACACCTCTGGCGTGGTTTAGTAGCCACGGTGGGGTTGGGTTGACAGCTGGGCTGGATGAACTTAGAGGTCTTTTCCAACCATAGTGATTCCCTGATTCTATGATTCTGCAGCCTGTCTGTCATTCTGGTTCAAAAATTTTCCCCCGAAGTTACAGTCGACTCTGAGCCAGAGCAAATCCACTACAGAGAGAGCAGCAGGATTGTGCTGTAGGTCTGAGACTGTTGAGGTATAATTTATGTGCAGGAACCGACGTTATGACTGTTACAGCTTGAGTGACTGCGAAGCAGCTGATAGCTGTTTGCCAGGCGGGGTCTGAACTGCAGTTCTGCTCTGTCCTTGGTAATGTAGATCATTCCTGGCAAGAGGATAATCTACGGCCAACGTGGGCCGTGCCAGCTCCCCACCCCTTTCCTCGGATCAGTCGCTGTTGAACTGTGAGTTACCACGTCATTACAAGCAGTGCACAGTAAACTGCAGCGAGTCTCTGACAGAGTGCTTGTACCTGCAGCAACAGACAGAGCCAACTCCAAATGTCAAGTCAAATGCTACCTTCAGGAAAAAAGCTACCAGGAGCATTAAGTATAATGGCTAATTTAAAACAGACTTGGATTATTATCTGTATTATTATCTCTCTGGGTGATACTTAGAAGAAGATGACATTTCTCCTTTCCCTAGAGTGAGAGTTTGCTCTTAAGATAGCTAGGAGGAGTTTCCATTTTTGGACACTTTAAAAAAAGTCTGTTGCTTTAAATGGTAGCAGAGCTGGCTTAGCCCCCTGCTGCATTTGCTTCCCTTTTGCTGCTCCAGAAACCGTTGGGACTTTTAATGCGCTCTCTGGAATGAGTTTTATTATTATTATTGTCAGTTGCTCATGAAGAATTCTCAGTGTTACTAAACTGTTTCGTTACCACTAGCCTGGAAAACTTGAAAAATTTGCTTTCCATAAGGTGTTCCTAAGCCTACATAAAGACTATTGCAGGGTGCTTGTGTACCCAGACACGCACCTGGAAGTGTGTGGCTGCTCTCTGTCAACAACTCTCTCTCCATTCTTTATCAAACTGCCAACTTCCAAGAAATCAGATGCTTGCAAAGTGAATTTCCCCCTTATTTCATTTCCAGAGCTCTGTAGTTCCTCGAGGTCCCAGGGCTCCCTAAGCTCGGCTCTGTGGCGCGGGCCGAGGTAACCGGGAGATTTATGGCAGGCCAAGAGCGCTGGGGAACAAAGCCAATTTGGAGCATTGTTTTAAGCACGTGTGGGGATTTAGGCAGAGGCTGCTTTAAAGACACTGCAGTGCAACTCGATTGCTGTCAGCTGTGGGCTGTGCATTGACCACACGACAGCTGAAAGCTGTAATGCTGTGTGTGACACATCTACTGCAGAAATAATCACAAGATTAATGAACCCAGTGCAGTTGTTGGATATTATTCCTGCCAGAGGATGCTCTTTTGCAGTTACAGTTCTGGATTATCCCCTTCCTGATCTCTTGTTATTTTAAGCAAGACGTGCATAACTCAGTTTAAGGATTGTGTGAGTTCATGAATGCCTCTGGTTGTTGTTTCAGCTAAAAGTAAAATGGACAGAGATCCATAGAGGAGAAGCCCACTCCCCTGGGCAGTATTTTCTCCCCAAGACCTGGAAATCATAGAATTATGGAATGGTTTGGGTTAGAAGGGACCTTAAAGCCCATCCAGTTCCAGCCCCCTGCCATGGGCAGGGACACCTCCCACTGGATCAGGGGGCTCCAAGCCCCATCCAACCTGGCCTTGAACACCTCCAGGAATGGGGCAGCCACAACTGCTCTGGGCAGCCTGTGCCAGGGCCTCCCCACCCTCACGGGAAAACATTCCTTCTTAAGATGTCATCTCAATCTCCCCTCTTTCGACTTAAAACTGCTCTTCCTCATCCCACCCCTGCACTCCCTGATCAAGAGCCCCTTTCCCAGCTTTCCTGGAGCTCCTTTCAGTACTGGGAGGCTGCTATAAGAAAGGGGATTTTGATGTCTAGTTGGGGTCATGCATGAATAAGTAGCAAAGAGAGTTGTTCTTTCCACCATCTTTCATTCTCGCCCATGGTTTGCTACTTTCCCTTACTCTCCATTTTTTCGTTTCAAATCCAATATACTTGTTCAAATGGGCTTGTCCAAACTGAGTTATAAAATCTTCAATTGCTTTAAGGTTCATGAGTGTTTGTAGGCTATGAGCTGTGCAATGTTTTCTGCTCCATTTGCCAAGGGCTGCAAATCCACGTCCACCCTGCTAGGACTTACCCACGTAGAGCAATCTCTCACAATATTAAATCAATCCAGTATTTATTTCCATGCCACTATTGTTCTGCCCTTTTAAACCTTAGATAGTGAAATAGCTAACAAGAAATGTGTACTTGCTGCACTCTATTACAGCTATTTGGAAATAGGACAGTGAAGAAACACTGCAGATGTATCATAAGCCACAGGAATTATATCTGACACATGCAAAGCTACATTCCAGAGGGAATGGTCTAGTGAGCCTAAGCTTTTTCAATTATTTTCAAGAAATCTTTCCCACTTTCTTCGTTTTATTAAAGCTGTACCTATCAGCTTATTATTACAGATTCTAAACCTATTACAGGTTCCTTTCTGCCAACCATTCTAGTCCCTTGTAGACTTCGTAGACCGCCTTGAAACAAGTGCAGGGCAATCCTTTCAAACCATCTGCAGTTTTCTTTGCCGTGCCCGAAGTCCTGCTCCAGCTCCAGGGAAGTTTATGGCTGACAGAGCCAAAGGTTTCCAGTGCTGCATCGCAGTGTTGCTTTGGAGCTCTCAGCCTGCAATCCCTGACTGAGGTTTTTATCCTTCTTTCTCATATTCTTCACCCACGGCACAGCTGTTTGTGCCCTCCAGCATCAGGTTCAGCAGGCATAAAGAATGGAAGAGCCATTCATAACTTTCAGGCTTTGAGCACCCTGATCAGTGGGAGGTGTCCCTGGCCATGGCAGGAGTTGGAACTGGATGTGCTTTGAGTCCCTTCCAACCCAAACCATTCCACGATGATTTTATGAACTTCCTCTGCTGCCATTACAGCAGGTCCAGCAGGTAGGGGTCGTGGTCTATGTGCCTAGGAGAATTATGCACCGTTTTTCCCTGCGTTCCTTTTATCCAGGGGTTAAGGTACAGCATTTGAATCTCTAAGATTGATAAATCCATCACAAAACTAATACTCATGAGAGGAAATCCAAGGAGCAAGTAAACAGCAGAATGGCATTGAGACAGATGCAGAATCAGTAACTGCCTTGTGACACACTAATCACATTATGAGGTAAAAGGTTCTGTTTGAATTAAGCAAAATAAATATTCTTAACCCAGAACACTTAGAGAAAGAAATGCCAAGAGACTCATAAACCCATCACTGCAGTATTTGCATTGATAATTTTAACTGGCACTTTGCAGTGTAGTGTTTCATTCATGTGCTCAAGGCAAAAAATCTATCTCCACGTCAAAAGACATTGAAGTAAAAAATGGATTTCAATAAAACAGGTTATAAAAACAAGAAATAACTGTAAATGGAATTGAAAGCAAAGTGCATAAAGCTCCAGAGTGAGCCTTTCCTTTCTATTCCAGAAAATTCACCTCTTGCAGCTGCAGTGTCATCACTGTTCATGCCTGCTTTCCTAAGGATTTACTGTTTGTGGTAATATTCAGTGATCCTTCAGCCACAGGCATTTGTCTGCTCATTTCCATATATCCTAAAAAGTAATGAAGAGCAGGTGCTAAGCCTTCGTCTTTTCCCCATCGGATCTACCAGTGCAAGAATGAACAGAACAGCAATTTCTAGATTAAGGGATGAAATGTAGGAAGTGGTATCGGAGGAGTAGAGCAGGTAAAGGAGAACAAAACCCCACCTGAAGACAGAAAATGTGAAATAATTTTGCATTGCAGCAATGAGTTTTCTCCACACAGACAGAAATGTTGGGAGTTCACACCACTGCAGAGCCACTACGACCATGTAAAGGTTGGCTCTGCTCTGGAAAATGCAAAGGGACTTTTAAGCGTGATTCCAGAGTCTTGTCAAGGGGGGAAGTGTTTTCTTTCTCAGCTTTGAAAAAGGCAACAAGAAAATGGCAAATTTCACCCAGAATCAGACAGGCAAATAATGAAAAACATTTTCACACGTGAATCTCAGGAACCTGGGGTAGTTTCACATCCTGAACATCAGCCCATCCAATTCCACCCCCTGCCATGGGCAGGGACACCTCCCACTGGCTCAGGGAGCTCACAGCCCCATCCAACCTGGCCTTGAACACCTCCAGGGATGGGGCAGCCACAGCTTCCCTGGGCAACCTGGGCCAGGGCCTCCCCACCCTGTAATCTTAGCAGTCTGCACAGCACCCAGATGCTACCAAAGTGCCTGCTAAAGGGAAACTCTTGTAGGAGGAGATGGTTCCCATCTGTTCACCTGTGCTCAATGATCCAACCTCTTCCTTTGCTAATTCCCTCTGTGCTGTGATTTTGCTTTTGCCATTGGAAGAGACTTTTCCAGCCCCTGTTACATCAATGGCTGAATAGTTCCCCTGTTCTACACTTGAGTATAAACTATTTCCAAATAACGATGGTGCATAATAAGCCTTAATATGAATGATTGCTTGGCTGGAAGTGAAAGTGTGAGTGTAATGGCAACGGAGGAGAGCAAGCGGTAAATGGGTACCTCACACGGGGAGAAAACAGCTGTGATTCCTATTATCTGAGTAATAAATGGTTCTTTGACATTCTTCAATGTTACTGTATATGGTTTGATATTACAATACACACTGTATAACTCAGTTACTCAATGCAAGAGGCTGTGGCATCCTTCCAAAATCTAATACATATGAAAGAGTAATTTATGCAGGGAACTCATCTCTGTCGCTGTCGTGGGTTTGCTGAAGAAACTGATTGGCAGCCAGTTATCTAGGGGGGATTTTTAAAAGAGTATACATTTAATATTTTATCATTTTACAGGGATCAAATAGAATGCTAAGTACAAAGTCTCTGGTGTTGTTAACCTGCAAAAATGAGTAGAATTTTCTGGAAGAATTAAAAGAAGTGGATGCTTTGCTGAGAGAGAATTGCTTTTCAAGTTACTTTACCTTCTTTTCCATGTAAAGGTGTACTAAAAACAGAAATGAGAGGTAAGACTGAAATTACTAGATGCATGGGAGATTGTGTGTTTCTTGATGAAATACTGTACTCTGCGTCAGATGACATTCAAAAGCAATAGAAGACCCTGTGCAAAAGAAAGGTGCTGTGTAAGGGATGGTAATTATCTGTCAGTAGTAAATGTGAGGGGGTTTATAAACAGCCTGTTGCCATCTTCAGTGTTTGGTTCCAGGAGCGATGCTGCAGGGGTGGTCCCTTTGAACTGATGCTCAGCCACACTTCTCATCTGTTGTCATCCTCATCTTTCCTGCAGATGAATGCTCTGTGCTATCATCCAGGTCGCTGCTGAAAATGTTGAGCCACAGAGGGCCCGTGTAGGTTCCCAGATGTTGGTCGTTGATCGTTACCCTTTGACCCATGTAATAGGCCATGAGGTCCATCCTTAGCTTCTAAGCACAAGTGCTGCAGAGACAGTGTAAAAACCTCACTAAATTGCGTCTTCCTCTTCTCCTTTAGCCTTACTTTCATGTTGGCCACTTCTCTCAGCATCCTTGGAGCCTCCCACCCAGCCCCATCCATTCAAATACATCCAGCTTCTTTAAATAATTCCCAGGTTTTGACTCCCTCACATTAGAAGAGATAAAATCAGCCTTGTTTTTTTCTCCTTACTGAGCACAACTTATGGGCACAGGCAGCAGAGTCCATGGTCTGATTGTGCTTGGGCAAATGTTGGAGCTGGACGGAGAAGTCCAGGTTCAGGTCACCGAGCAATTCCTGCCATACTTCATAGAGGACTGTTTCCTCCCTGCCTTCCCCACACCATTCTATATTTAACTTCTCAAGGCTCATTAACCACAAGCCTGTATCTGTTACCATATAAATTCTGGGGAGTTATTTTTTGGCTGCAGTTATGCTTCAATTTGGAGTATTAATTTCCTTTAACACTTGTCCTATTAATCACTTTAACAATCAAATTAAGACAATTATTTTAATGAGTTAATGGATTATACCGAGCAGACAATACACATTTATAACCACTTATGCCAGAGCACTTTTATAAAAGTCAGCCTCGTCAATAATGTATTAGACCATAAACGTACTCCTGTAGGGTCGAGGGAAGGGATGGGAAAGAGTTCTGTTTGACTGGTTTAAATACGTCTGCCTCATCTCTGTGGGAGCTCTTACGTGCACTGGGCCCATTAAAAATGAGTGCCAGTCACTGAAGGGAGGAGTTGTTACTTTTTTTCTGGGCTAGCAGTGCTAGGTGGCAGGGTATTTTTTTTTAGATTGCCTCTAATCTGGCTGCTCTGGATATGTCATCAAAACAAAGCCTTTTTAGCACATTTTTCACGTTTTCTCAAGAGGAGATGCTGCATTACAGGTTCCACCATCTCTCCCTTAGTTCTTACTTCTCTACTCCTCCTGTGGGAATTTTGGCCTGAGGAAGGGAGGACTTATTCAGATATTGAGTACTGACACCTTTCACATTTCTCTGATTACAAGCATGATTTCTTGTAGGATTCCTCCTTGCCAAGGCAGTTTAGAGTGGAAAGGCAGTGAGATTAAGAGCAGAATGACCAAACCCAACTGATGCAGAGATACGTGGACATGCATTCATGCCACGAGTCAGGGTGGGGTTCTGTATGGGCTAAGTTTTTGTCACTGATGCTCGTAAGGAGTTGAGCTTTAGATAAAAATGTTCTTGTCATAATCAATAGAAGTTGTAACCTTTTAAAGGCTTCAGTAGCAGTCGAGCACCTGAGAATGAAAAGAACAGGGGAAAATCAGCCACTTTGAGGCACTCTGGTTCCCTGCCTGTCTCAAGTAGAAATTAACAATGACCTTTCCCATCTTACTGTTCCCAAAGCTGAGACTGAGAGCAGAACACCAGTATCTGCCATTGGAGCTGCAACATGATGAAGGAACTCAATCTGAAACACTTCATTTCCTATGGACCAATCTCTGCTCCCAGGTTTTCCACCCACAAACAGCAGATTTCTGGTTAACTCTAATGGAAAATATACTTTTCTGTGTTGTGGACACTGGGCCATGGAGCCCTCTGCACAACCTAAGGAAATGGTGCCCCGAGCAGAAGGAGCCCTCATCAGCCCTCATCTGCCTGAACTAGGAAAGCGCTTGCATCAGGATTTCCAGGCTGATGGCATTCAAGATAGAAAGCAACTGTTTAAAATGTGTATCTAATGGCAGATATATATCAACAAGGCTTTGCTTTCTGCGGCTGAATCCTATGATTGATCATACAATTTCATTGCGTGAAAATCCATCTATATTCCTGAAGCAGTTTCTGCTAAGATAATACTTCAGTTATGTGGCCATCTATACCACTAATCTCCAGGGCCTACAGATCTATTGGACTCTTTACAAGGGATGTGCCACAATGCTGCCCAGATAAATGACATCTTTCCAGTTTAAAGCATTGATTTCCGGAATCAAGGTATGTGCTTGTGGGTGGGAGAGGAATGTGCATCAGAAGGACTAAATCAAAATGACCAGGATGAATTGGGAGGAGCTGAAATACGTGTTATTGAGATGGTAGTTAGAAAGACTGTTTTTTTTAAGCGTGGTTGCATTTGAGGTGTACATATGACAGATTCACTTGACTATCCTCCAGAAAAGAATGGTGGGTAATAGGAAAGTACCTGATGATTCACACTTTGTGTGTAAGGAAGCTGGGACCCATCCCTGCCTGATTGTTGCCAACTTGAGAAATGTTAAAGAAATGTGTTTAGAGAATCCTGAGCTAAGGAAGAGACTTTGGGCAGGTTTACATTAGTAGTGCAGCCCAGTAGCAGAGGATTTACAGCACAAAACAACTGGTGGTGAGGATCCAATATCCATATCACAAGCTGTGATGGCTTTTCTGCAGGCCAGCTCCAGTGTGGTCACGTTAACTGAATGCCCAGTAGGAGCTGCCACACGTCATGGGAGTCACCAGAGCACATTTTCCTATTGAAAGGAGTCCAGTTTATGCTCTCTGTGATGATGAGGACATGGGCTTCAGACCCGTACTGCTGATTGGAACTCATTTGCTAGCTGAAATGCACCTTCTGGTTGGGGGATGGAGAAAGAGAACTAAGTATTCACCCTTTCATGAAATGCCAAGGATTTTGAAGGTAGGGGCTTTGGAAGACAAGCTCTAATCCTGTATTATTTCTTGATGAGTGAAAGCCCCCCTACCTGAGTAAAGCATTGAGAAAAGAAGAGATGCCCATCACCTTCCTGACACACAGTGGTGGGGTCACTAAAGATTCATTCACTCAGAACGTTTTTATATTCTTTGTAAAAGGTACATTATAAATACATAAACATAAACTCACAACTCATTAATCTACATGCAAAAGCAAACTCGCAAGTGGAAAGTATTTATTATTGGCCCACAGTACATCTTTCCTGTTAGCATCAGCAAGAGTAAGTGATGTTATTATCTCTCTGGTTTGCTGGGCACTTAGGGAGTTAATGGGGTGAGGCAAGCAAATAGTTCATGAATCCATCTTTTATAAAAAAGAAAAAGGCAGAGTTGATCTCGTGAGATTTTTGCCTGGTGGAAAAGGAATTGGTGGTGCTGGTCAATAGTGACTGAACATGAGCCAGCAATGGCCCAGGTGGCCAAGAAGGCTACCAGCATCCTGGCGTGGATCAGCCGTGGTGTGGCAGCAGGAGCAGGAGGGGATCATCCCTCTGCACTCGGTGCTGGTGAGGCTGCACCTGGAATCCTGGGTTCAGTTTTGGGCCCTTCACTACAAGAAAGGCATTGAGGGGCTGGAGCGCATCCAGAGAAGGGAATGGAGCTCGGGAAGGGTCTGGAGAACAGGGGTTCTGGGAGCAGCTGGGGAACCTGGGGCTGTTTGGTCTGGAGAAGAGGAGGCTGAGGGGAGACCTCATCACTCAGCAGCTCCCAGAAAGGAGGTTGTGGTGAGGTGGGTGCTGGGCTCTTCTCCCAAGGAACAAGCAATAGGATGAGAGGAAACGGCCTCAAGTTGCGCCAGGGGAGGTTTTGGCTGGATATTGGGAAAAATTCCTTTACAGACAGAGTGGTGAATTCCTGGCAGAGGCTGCCCAGGGCAGTAGTGGAGTCTCCATCCCTGGAGGTGTTAAAAAAGTGTGTAGATGTGGCACTTCAGGACATGTTTAGTAGGCTCGGTGGGGCTGGGGTGGCAGCGTGTCCTGTCTGAGCTATAAGGACCATCTCTGCCCGTGGTGATGGCGCTGGGCTCTACCCGTGGGCACCTGTGTCTGTGAGCGGCCTGGCCCTGCACCTTGCCTTTGGACAGGATGGGTTGGGTTTGAGCCTTCCTAGGCAGGGTTTGGATCCTTCAGAATTCCATTAGCGTTCATTTTCAATTCATAGTGGGGAGATATTGTGCACTAGATTTCAGGTGTCATCTTATGAGTACAGATGTTCTAAGCCCTTAAGGTGGTTCATTAAATATCATGCTCTAAGACAAAGGTTCTTTTCACGTTGAGGACTGGAAAGTACATCTTTCAAAGCTTCTCTATTCAACACATAATTCAAGTTCTAATGTAAATCCATAATGTTATTAGATTCAGACACATTTTATTTTCTGCTCTGCTCTTTCACACCTATTACAGTTTCAAATCCAAGTTACTTTAGAGTAACTTTTTAATAGCAAAATCAATTTTCTTTATGCAAAATTTCATTATCACAGAATTCTTGTTAAAAAGATTTCTGAGATAAAAAGCAGAGGATGGAGCGGATAAAATGCAAATCATTGCTGTAGTGTTTTTCCAGGTTGGTTTGCTCTCTGAAGAGATACCTGGTACTTGTACTGGTACCATAAAGAGTGACCAGCACCTAATGGAAAAATTTGGGCATCTAATTTATAGGTTCTTCCTTCGTGTTAGGTACTTTCCTGTCACAGGAACAGAGAACCAGAAGGAGCCTTTTATTCTGTCAAGACCAGTTCTTTGCTAAATTTAAACAATGCTTTTCTCAAACGGAAACACTGGCAATTCCTAGAGTCTTTTACTTGTCCATTTGAATGGTAGGATTGTACTTTAGGGCATTTTGGCTGCACATAACAACTTAGATGAACCTCCTTACCCTTTCCAGCTGTAGATATCAATAGTATTTTCATGCTAAATGGAAGCTCTGTGGTGGCCAGGAGTAAGGACCCCTGGCCGAGCTCGCACTGACAAAACCATTAAGAAAATAAGAAAATAAATCCTTGAAGTTGTTGAAAGCAGGAACATTAATCTGGTAAATAGAACAGTGAGCAAGACTGAGGACGTGATTGCATTTTGAAATAGAGAATCAAAGTCTGTGATTACAAACGATGCATCTATTACTGTCTGCAGATCTAAAAGAACTGTTTAAAGGTGGGTTTTTTTCTGCAGTAATAGTGCTAAAATGTGGCACAGAACTGTATTTTTAAAGTTTGGTGAAATTGAGATCTTGGGGTACATATATTCAGCCTCTAAATTGGGTAACGTGGTCACTTTGACACAGGGCTGTTGGGAGGGTAATTCAGTGTAGGCACTTGTTTGTTTTGTCATGGAGGCCATGTCAGCATTAAAAATTTGGGCACAGAACCAAATTAAAATGAGGTGGGCAAAGCCGTGCTCGAAGAATCCAGAAATGCTATTAGAAAGCTAAGTGCATTAAATGCTGCGCTTTCCACTTTCTAGCCCAAATGCTTCCTTATTTCCCACCACGCACATCTGCTCAGAGACACTGTTTCCGTGATTTATATATGTTTTATTTTTATTGATACTTGTGCAGAGCTCCTTGCTGAAATAAAGAAGGCAATAAAAATTATTGCCATGTTTATCACAGGTGGAAGTGTAAAACCTCAGTCGTGACTTATTTCTCACTATGCAGAAAAGTCAAGCTGATGCTTTCTCATTCTCAGAGCTGATTTGCATGGTGTTTGAAGTTCCCCCTCAGTGTGGTTTTCTTCATTTCTAGGCCCAAGATGAGGTCAAAATATAATACTCCTGCCTTTGAATCTCAGCATTGTCTCACTGGAGTGAAGCAGGCAGAGAAACATGTTATGGTCTCACGATTTTACTTTACCTGAAAGACAATCTTTGTCATGTGTACAAATTCTTATAAGTAGAATGTTGATGCAGTAGTGCAATGACAGTGACCTGGATTTGAGAACTTGGTGATGGCCTCTGTGGACCATTCAGTGGACAGTCCAGACACAACATCATACTGGGATCAGTGCCCTCATCTCCCTGCTAAATGATGCCTCTGAGCACAGCAGTGATGGTTCTTCATGGGTGGCCCATAACCACGTACCGTTCCTGTCCTACAAGGACAATGACCACAGTCAACACAGCAAATCCTCACATCATAGAAACCATGAGAAGGAGAAAGGATGTTTTAGTGGGTCACACTCTGATTTATAAGTTGGAGGATGAAATGAGTTGGAGACTTCGCTGTTCATGTCACCTTGAAGGAGATTGAGTGAGTGGGGACTCAAGATAGTGACGGTCGAGGACAATAATGGGGCTGTGCTACAACCTGGAACTGTTTTCAGTTTATGTTATGGACAGTTAGAGTTGACTTGAGGGAGGTGGCAACAAATGAAAGGACAATATATGAAAAATCAAAACCATTATCCGGGGCATGAAACTGGTGACAAAGAGCAGGAGCAGACCCCAGAGAAAGGACAATGCTTGTCCCAGGGATGACCTCTATAAGCAGGATAACTGCTTTCCAAGGAAGGAAACATTTGAGATAAGCTGTATTTCCTTATCAATGAAATTCATTCATGAAGAACCCTTTTCTTCACAAACCCTTGCCATCAGAAACCATATAATATAAGCCATCTTACTGAAATAAATTATTAGCAAACTCTTCTTGCTCCCCCTCTACAAGCGCTTTATTAAGCAAATGAAATAGACACCTTCAGACTCTCTCCCTTTTTATTACTCCTTGTGATTAACTGCATAATAGAAGATATTAAGTAGGTATAAATTTTATACAGGCCCATCTCAATGGCAAGCCATTAGAACTACAACAATAAACATTCCGACTCCAGGGTTTCCTCCCAAGCCAACAAGCTGTCAGGAGAACCCCTGCTTATCTGTGTGTCCTAATGCACAGGACTCGGTCCCTCTTGCTTTGTATATGCAGGCTTCAGCATTCTCTGGGATCAAAATTAAAAGCAGCACTACTAACAAAGCTTCAGCCAGGGAATTTTGTTCCTGCAAAACAGGGATTTTTTTTTTTTGTTACTGGTATCATTTCTGCTTCTGTGATCTGGTTCAGTTTTTCTGAAAATGAGGACAATCCAGCAAATTGAACAACATGAGTAAGGCTTAATGGTCTTGGGATTCTGTCAACACAGAGGGCTACTTAAAAAAACCTGATCAATGTAGGTACAGAGGATTCCATGTGTCCGAGGTGCAAAGGTTAAAGCAGGCATCTGTCACAGTGTCTCTGCCAGCAAACACGTGTCTGCATTTACAGAAATCACTGCTGGCATCCTGGAGCTCTGTGTTTATAAGGACACATCGTAGTTCATTTTGTCTTGTTCACACAAGAGCTCTGTCCTGCCCAGTGACTGAGAACCCTTAATATGATGGAATGGAAGAAGGGTTACATTTACATGGCCAGTATTATGGGAATTCATTGAGCTTTTGCCTTTTCCATAAAACATTTATTCCTTAAAACGATGATTTGGAATCCAGTAATGAATTATTAGCTAAGAGTGAACCCTTTGCCAATGCAGACCTTGTAGCGATTTTACAGTAACTGGCTGAATCCAGTAATAAATGTGGAGGGAGAAGTCATTGACCTTTGAATAAACCCCAATACCTCTACATCTCCTGAATCCCATTCGGAGGCTGGTCTGAGGCTACTGTTGAAGCGCTGCTGAGCGTGGAAGGTTTTGCTCTCAGGCACTCCTGGCTGTATCTCACGGTTAAGACAACAGAGCTACTCCAGCCAGGACGTTAAGTGCTGGATTGTTTCTCTCATCTCTTTTCACTGAAGCTTGTCTTTCCTTTTGTGCTGTTGACACTACAAGTCAATTGCAGAAATAATGTCTTTGCCGATATAACGGCTCGTGGAAAGTTAGTAAAATGGAAAAGCTGAGCTAATGAGCATTGTGCATCTGCCCCCACCACACACAGAGATCAGCGTGCAGGAAACACTGCTGGAAATAGGGACACATTTACCCAGACGTTCTCCTTCAAAATAGAAGCAACTTTTCCTTCTATCCCTGTTGTTGTTACAGGCAGCATGCACGCTGCTGACCAGCGCTAACCAGTTAATAAAAACAAACTTGTGGTCTGAAAAGATGCCAGGTCACCTTCTCACTCCGCCTCAGAGATGACCTTGGCTGTTATGCTTGGAGACACATGTATAAATCACTCACTGCAATTTCATTAAGGCTGCAGAATCTTGTTATCAATCCCTCATTTAGTACAATTTACAGGAAAACATCAGTTAGGCTAAAATCCAGGGAAGAACTTCTTACTCTGTTCTTTTTATTGGTGAGTTTCCAATTAGAGTTCACAGTTCAGCTCAAGCTGTTTCACTGAGTTCTTGTTCATCTGTAACAGATCAGTTGGCTGATGAGTGTATCCCCACTGGGGAAAGAGCTTCCCAGAAAGGCGATGCTGGAGACAGTCATTCATAGAAATGACTCAAAAAGGTCGTTTTGGCTAAATACCAGCTCATAAACTAAAGCTGTAATCATCCCACGTTGCTCCTATATATGGTCTTAGGGACCCAGCCTCCATCAAGCAAGGAGGTATCGTTCTCTTTCTTTTATGGGCTCAGCCTGAGGGTTTTAACTACAGAATTTAGTAGGTAATAGCTTTTCAGGGAATATTCTACTAGTTCAGATCCTCTTGGAAAGCACCAATGTAGGCAAAGGTTAATTTTACATTTGAGGTGTAGGGTAGAGGAAAAGAAGGAAAAACAAATATAAGTTAAGCTTATTAACATTCTCGCCTCTTGCAACATCTACAATCCTAATTAGATATTAGGAAAAATCTCTTTACTGACAGAATGGTGAAGCATTGGAAGAGGCTTCTCAGGGCAGTGGTGGAGTCTTCATTCCTGGAGGGGCTCAAAAAGCGTGTAGATGTGGTGCTTTGGGACATGGTTTAGTAGGCACAGTGGGGTGATGTTGATGGTTGGACTGGATGAGCTTGGAGATCTTTTCCAACCTCAAGGATTCTGTGATTCTATGTTAACACAAATGGTTTTGGTCTAAAGAATAAAGCATAATTTTGCTTTAGCTACTGTTGTTAGCTCCTGGTATTTCTTAGGTGGTTCATAGGAAGCTCAGCTTGTCTTTGTAGCCCTCCTACTGCCTGCAGATTATTTGTCCTGCTGATTCGAGCTAGGCTGACGCTCAGCCACGTACTGAGTACATTTCTCCTAAGGCTGGAATCGGAAACGGCTTTGAAATGTAGCAGCCCCTGGATCTGAGGCAGATAGCTTTCTCTTACGGAAAGGCAAACGACTTGAAATTCCTGTTATCATCCCTTGAAGAACTCTGGATGGTTTCTATGTTTAGCAACAGAGGAAACGAGGCATCCAGCTGTGGATTAAGTCTAGAGGACCGTGGCGTGCCTCCAGCAGCACAGGGAGCACGGCTGAAGGAGAGCTTGGCTAGAAGCCAGAAGAAGGCTTAGATTCCCCAGGTAAAGCATTTCATTCACTCTTTCTGGACAACTTCTACATTTGGATGCTAACAGGTAGCCTAACAGCGACTCTGATGTCTCTGCACCACGTTCCACATTCATGTCACAATTTTTATTTTTTGTTGTTTTTATTCTTCCCAACTGTATCATCAGCTGAGTCTCTGTATTTGTTCATCTGCAAGATGGAAACATCATTAATGTACTTTGCAAAACACTAAAGATGTCCCGGTGAAACATGCTCTGATACAGCCAGGTATTGAGGGGAACTGGAACACAGCTTCCCTACCAGATCATTCTTGCACAGCAGGTCAGTTGTTAAGTTTTGGGTGTGAATCCTCCTTTTCAGATAACTTAGCTTTCACCTATTTCTAGTGATGTTGCTGAAGAGCTACTCCAGAAAAACTGACTAAGCAAATGTTCTCCCTGGTGTGATGGCAGCATCCAGAACAAGTCTGGGAAGGTAATAAAACAAACACAAGGCAAACTCCAGGGTCTCTAAAATTGCTGTTTTCTAATAAAACAGTATCCCCTCAGGAAATTAATTCGTATGTTTAATTGGTTCAGAGGAATAATCTTCAGCACGAGCCCTTAAGGACTTTGCCATAATTTTCTTTTATTATCCCATGTTTGCTGATAAGGCCTGGAGCGTTTCCTGCTCACTTTTGGGATCAATACATGACAGCGTTTGCGTTTCTTTTGGATCAGATTGCCACAAAGTCGAAGGTGAGGTGCTGGTCAGAGATGTTTGTTTCAGCTAACTCGGTGGAAACATGGCAAGGAGGAATGTGTGGTCAGGTCAGAGAGACTAAAGGTGTCTTGGCTCCCTTTTTGTCACTGGCAGATTGAGGTACCATAGACAAATCCCTTTGTGCTTTCACATTTGCTGAAAAAAAGGGATCATGATTCTGGATGCAGCTCACTTCTTTGTATGGGGGCTGGTGCAAAAGTGAAGACCCATTTAAGGTCTCACATAAATCCATGTCCTTCTGTACTCAACAACATGTTCAGCTACTGAGCCCCCTTCCCCGGATGTCGTGAGGTGGGGGATGGAGAAAAACAATCTCAGACTATATTACACTCCATAGCTCTGTATTTACTGAGTAACACTCAGTGTCTGGAATAAGCTCAACAAATTCATTTCCGTTGTTTTTGTTATTGCGCCGGTTCCTGGAGGCAGGAGCCAGGGATTAAGGCCACACTGTGCAAGGTGCTGTTCAAACACCTCTATCAGGTCCATAATAAACAGAGAGCTTCTGCTTATACTGTGACTTCAGTGCCTGTAGAATCATGGAATGGTTTGGGTCAGAAGGCACCTCAAAGCCTGTCCACTTCCAGCCTTCTGCCATGGGCAGGGACACTTCCCACTCGATCAGGTGCTCAAAGTCTTGAAATGCTGAAAATTACAGGGCATAGTCCCAGATTTTGCTGTAAACCTCCAGAAGTTCATTCTGAATCCATGCATGTTGTCACCAAAACAACCGACCCCTTGGTAATTTAGAATCAGATTCAAGTGTTTTTACTTAGGCTCAATATTGTCTTTCTCCCTCCTGATGAAAACTACAGATTTCGATTCCTTTGCAGCTGAATCACACCAGCAAGACTTGCTTTTTTTTTAAATTATATCAAAGCAAGAAGCTGTAGAGGGTTTTACCAGCTCGGGATTGGCTTCTAAGGACACCCAGGTGTTTGGAAGGCTTGAGTTTCATTAATATTCTGTGTTTGTTTCTCTGAAGCTCCTTTGAAACCAAGGCTAAATGCGCTGCAATCAAGTTTGTATTAAAACATTGTTGGTGAGGGAGTATAAATATAAGTGATTTGAAGATATTTTTTGATCTCCTAGTGGGAAGTCTGGTAGATCACAGAATGGAAATGCTCTGAAGGGGTTTTGTTGTTGTTTTATGCTGCCCCCCCCCCCCCCCCCCCCCCCCAGCTTCCCCTTCCCCCAGACAGGGAGCAAACCTGGAGGGGAGAGTGGCCTTCTGCGTCACCTTTAGTGTAATGCTCCATGTTTTTGTTTCTGATTGTAGCTAATTATATTTTCATAAAGGTTAATTGTTCCATTGAGTTGAAGGAGAGTCAGCAAATACCCGTGAGGAAGCCAGTGCTCAATGCACAGCTCTTTGGAGAGTGCTCAGACAAAGCACTTCCATGGTTTGCACAAAAACGTTGTAGCTGCTTTGTCTGTGCTACCCTGGGCCTGTTTATCTCTTCCCTGGAGCTGCTTGCTTCTCCACCTCCCTGTGCTGCTTCTGCACAACTGTCTCTGCTCTCAGGACACACTGGATATTGCCCTGTTAGTTCATTCTTTCCACGTCTCTCTTTGAAACCATCTTCCCTCTCCAGGCTGCGTGTGGGAGCCTGTCCTGGGGGGGCTGCTTCCCCAGCCTTTGTGGCAGCACCCAGTTGTCTTTTTTGCTCTCAGGTTGCACCAAGGGGACGTTTGGATCAGTAAAAATTACTTCACAGAAAGCATTGGAAGAGGCTGCCCAGGGCAGTGGTGGAGTCACCACCCTTGGAGAGATTTAAAAGACGTGAAGATGTGGTGCTTAGGGACGTGGTTTAGTGGTGGAGTTGGCAGAGTTAGGTTTATGACTGGACTCAATGATCTTAAAGGACTTTCCTAACCTGAAAAATTCCACAGTGCTCTGGCTGAGGAGAAGGTTTCTCCAAACAGTGGACAGACAGTCAGCCATCTTCGCATCTTGGGGGGAAACGACTCGGGGGTGGTAGGTTGGGGTTTTTTGGTTTTGTTGGTTTTTTTGAAGATCTCCGTGACGCAGACCTTCTGGCAACAGTAACTGCTTGGAGGGAAAGGCATCCTTCAAGTGTCTGAAGAAGTGGGATTATGATTGAGATGCACATACAGCAGGGTTTTATTTTGAAACTCTTGAAAAAAATTATTTTGAAACATAGCTTTCGTGGTGGGAAATGTACAGTTAAAGGCATCCATGAAGGAGTGGTGAACAGGGATGGGAACAAAAAAGGCATGAGAGACTAAAATACCACTAAATTAGCATTAAAAGGTCTATGTAAAGCAATGATTACTTTAAACTGTTCTGAGAAAAGTTTAACAACTTTTCAATTTCCAATGTCTCCATGGCAAATATTGTGTAGCTGGCAGAAAGCACTGATACTTCCCCCCCTCTTTTTATAAAGGAAAACACAGACACACTATTAGTGACATCACAAGGATTGAGTACTGGCACCTCAGCTCTAAGTAGTTTTGTTGTGAGGTTTAATCATCCCATGAGAACTTCTCCTACCTAAGTTTGTCCTATTGAACTTCTCATCTTTAACTGTTTTAGTGGGTATGAAACAATGTTGGCTCCAAAACTAACCTTGTAGCCTGTGAATAATTCACAGCGCAGGCAGAGATAGTTTTCAAGCTGGAAGAGGAGAGACTGAGATCTTGGGAAGAAATGTTTTGCTGTGAGGGTGGGGAGGCCCTGGCCCAGGTTGCCCAGGGAAGTGGTGGCTGCCCCATCCCTGGAGATGTTCAAGGCCAGGTTGGATGGGGCTTTGAGCCCCCTGATTCAGTGGGAAGTGTCCCTGCCCATGGCAGGGGGGTGGAACTGGACGGGCTTTGAGGTCCCTTCCAACCCAAACCATTCTATGATTCTATGGGAGACTTAATCCTCTCAGCTCTTTGTAAAACACCCATTTTCCTCTGTTTGGAAATTGCAAACCTAACGATTGTTCTATAAATGGCAGTGACCGCATTTCCTGAGATGGTTTGAGGAATATTGGTGTGAGCTCAGCACCTCTGAATGGAACTACTTAATTTGTGCGCTGGGGCAGGCTCACAGTCTGGAGCACGAGCAGCATGAGCTCACGTCTGCCTGAAAAACAGTGTGTAAATGCCCTCAGTAAATTTAGAAACTCAGCATACTTTGAGAACGTTGACCCGAAATAGCCCCTTGTCAGTCTGCGACACCCAATATTATTTTATCCTGGCTTCTTTTTATTCCTTACTGTTAGTAATGGCAGAGCCGAGAACGTCTGTGCTGCACAAAACTCGACACGTAGTCCATGCCCTGGGAGCCCTTTACCACAGAGCTCTCCAGTTCTGGGCAGTAAAGGGATGTAGCCGACTCCAGGACTTCGTGCCAAATCCTGACTTGACTTCCTACTTCATCTCCTCCTTTTCCCACCCACTCTTTCCTCCTCCTTGTGTCACATTTGTTTTACATTTACTTGTTACAGAAACTTGAAGTTTTGTAAATGTAATACAAATTTTCTCCTTAGAATATTGAGTTTCCCTTGGCAACTGCTTCAGCTCCTGGATTCAAAAATGAGTTTTCTTGACCTCTAAATAGGAAAGAGAGAGCAACTGTACTGCAGATGAAATGTGTCCTACATCATCTGGGATTCTCTTCCAAGCCTTAGAAGATGGAAACAGCTTCCCTTCTGTCTCTCTCTTCTCTTTTTCATTTTTTTTTGTTAAGAGTTGAAATCTGATATAATCACATGAGGAACTCCAGGAACCCGGGTTCTAGGCATGGGCTTGTCATAGCTACTGCTGAATGTCACCACTCCCTTCCCATCTAGCAGCAGTTACTGTCATTTCAGCAAAGCTGAAACCTAAGATATATCTTTCACACACCTTTCTTGACCTATGTTATGTCCATACTCTGGCTTCCTTGTGGGTTTGTAGGGCATCCAAAGTTTGCTGTATTATATTGTGTAATACAAAGAAGAACAAAGGGATTTCAGTGAGCAATAAAACTATTCTGGATTGCTTTGCGTTACTGTGCAGAGTTTTAGTGCTTTCTGCAACTGAGTAGACTCAGATTCCTGCCTTTGTGGTTCTGCTCAGCTTGTTGACTCATGAGAAGCACCACTGCCATCCCTGGAGGTGTTCAAGGCCGGGCTGGATGGGGCTTTGAGCCCCCTGATCCAGTGGGAGGTGTCCCTGTGCATGGCAGAGGAGTTGGAACTTGATGGGCTTTGAGGTCTCTTCCAACCCAAACCATTCCACAATTCTGTGATTCTTTTCCTCTGATCTGTGATGTTGGTTTCCCCCTTACATCCTGACAGGTGTCACCTCTGTGCCCTTCCTCACTCAAGGTGGAACCCCTGAAAATACACCCGATGGATCCAGCTGCTGGGGTGCTTTTTGTGAGCCAGGCCTGGTGTTAGTCTGCAAATGACAGGAATGGCAATCATAATTGCCTGCTGGTGGACCAGAGACTGCTCTGAACTAAGGAAAAAAATAGATGAAACACACCGAGAGACGAAAAATGGGGGCACTCGCAGTGCCTCTGCTTGTAAAGGCAGTGTAGCTATGAGAGGTTCTGCTCTTCTAGAGGTCATCAATCAATCATAATTGCTCTGCTCAACTTGGAGTCTTTATAATAGAAATCAAATACATCCAGGAGCTTTGGGTTCAAGTCACCATGGCAACCCAAGCCTAGAATGGCTGCGGATGGTCCACCTTGGCTTTTCCGTTGATCCTCATCTTTTCGTGAACAAGATTTACCTGATGCTCTGTGACAGATGAAAACCTGAACATGCTCTACCTTCCCTTAATATCTGTACTTGCAGCAAGTAGGAATATGTACAAGTGCATCCTATCCTTGTGGTATTTTATCCAGAGTTTCATGGAGCACTTTCTTTGCTGTGACATTATTCAAGACATAGATTCAAAATGCACAGTCGAGGTTTACGCTCCTTTAGCCCCTATGATGCAACAGCCACGAAGCTGTTGAGACACACCCGTATGAATCCAGAATTCCCCTTTCCATGGCAACTCTGAAGAGTTAAGATAATAGTGGAAGTTAAATACTGGTCTGGAAATTAAAACTCTCTACCGGGGGAGCTCTGGACAAGTACTTGACAGCCAAGAAATGGGATGCGTGCCTAAAGCTACAGCGAGGAAGACTCTGATTTGCTCCTCTCTTAAGGTGTGTTCTGGTAACAGCACTGTGCAGAGCAGGGCAGCAAGGGAAGAGGGGTGCCTTGTGCAGTGCTCCCAGCTGAGCAGCTCGCTGTGATGGCTCCCAGAGCCAGGGAGCTGGGGCAGCCTTTACCCCAAGGCAACGCCATGAACGCACTGCACGATTTTCCATTGCATCACGTATCCCTCAATTGATTTTCACTGGCCACAAATGCTTGGGTTTGGGGTTGGCATTAGCTGTGAATTGATTGGGTTTGAGCATCAGCAGGGAGGATGCTGAGACGATGCGGTACCACTTGTGATCATTGTATAATTGTACTCTCGTTGCATCTTGGAATTGCTTCTTTAGCCCATCTTGAACTAGTTACCACGCCCTCCTAGGTGAGGGTGACTGTTCCCTTAACCTGTGACAGAGCCTTGTTCCTGAAGCCAGCAGACAGAAGGGTTTGAAAAAGGACCGATGAGGACATCAGCAAGAGAGAGGGGAGCTCCCTCCTGTCGTAGTTCGAGTGGCACGATGTGGATCAGAGCGCCGCTGTGGTGTCCGTGGGTGCTCTCACCCCGTGCTGGGTGAAAAGGCTGAGCTCTTTCTTTATTTTTTTTTCCTTTTGACTGTATACTTTAAGAAATGCTCCTGTCTTTGTTGCAGTCGACATGTTTTAGAAATACATGTCAATTCTGACAACATTTCATATACACCCAACGGAGGCAAAGTGCCGTAGTGTCAAAACACCCTGTTGTGAGGTTGTTGAGATTTGGGGTTTTCATTTCAGAAGGCTGTTTCAAAATGAAATTCATTTTTTCAACATCCAAATAATTTGAAAGTTTGACAATCTGAGCATTTTTAAAAACTTTTTCATTCCTTTTATGGAATGCATAAAAATATAAAAGTTTGAATTTCTACTATTTCTAAGGAAATGGAAAATCAGCCTCTCCCACCCCTTTCCCCCAATCTGGAGGTAACTGCATCAAAAAAATATTTCGTATTTAAAACTGGTTGGCGATCTTCTTGTACTAAAGATATTTTCCTCCCTGTGTCTCACACCACAGACGATACCATTTCTGCAAACACATTAATCCGTGGAGTTTCTGAGATGCAGAGAAATAATTGACAGCTGGGAACCAAAGAGATTAAGGAAGAGATTGCGCTACCTAAAACGTGGTGAGCGTGTGATGTTGCTTACAAGAGTGCCAAGGTCACAAAGATTATAT
The DNA here is from genome assembly GCA_033558185.1 of Dromococcyx pavoninus. Lineage (NCBI taxonomy): Eukaryota > Metazoa > Chordata > Aves > Cuculiformes > Neomorphidae > Dromococcyx > Dromococcyx pavoninus. The sequence continues at coordinate 209,520 of JAUMJL010000720.1, forward strand.
CTGCAGAGATCGAAATACCTTTGAAATTTACCTGGGACTTGCACAAAAATCTGTAGTAAAGCTGAAAGCTGGAACCAAATCTTTCTAAATGCACATTTTTAACCAACCGAGCATTAATCTTCTTTTGCTCATATGCATCAATAAACCTAAGGCTACAGATAAAAATATGAAGACACTTCTATCTAATCAGAGGCACGGAGAGAAATGACACCAACTCCAGGCTGATGGGGAGAATCTGCCTTTCAGAAATGCTGCAGTCTTGCCTTCCCTGGTTCATTATTGCAACAGCAGGGGGTGGGTAGAGAGGTCCCTTTCATCCCTAAAGAATTTGACTGCAAAGCTTAAAGTGAGGATCAAGGTGCCACATTCACCTCTCGTTTCCACCTGTATTCAGGGAGAAGTGGGAGCTCTGCACCTGCAGAGAGCTGGCTCCCTGTGGGTCGTGAGCTCCTGGTGATCCACGGGCAAGTGCCTTGCTCTTTTCTAACCACAGTTGTTCATCCTGTTCTCTCCCCCCACGCTGTCTGCATACGTATTGATTTCCCTTCAAAAGAAGGTATTAAAAAAGAGGTGAAATAGCATCTGCTCATTGCAGCTGCATTAAATATTTCACCCATACAATTGCACAGGTGGGTTCATTGTAAGCAGGCAACCAGCAGTTGAGTGAGGAGACCAGAGAACAAAATACAGGATGCCTGGTTTCTCTTTCACAAGGCTTCAAGTACTCAGTTACTTGACACAAATAAATAGTTTTACACAGATAAATATTTGCAACATGAAATCACAGCTTGAATCCTTAAGTTGCTTTATCACCAAAGCTGAGACAGTGCAGTGTTCAGTAAAAGATATTGGAGCCCACTCAACTTTTGGATGCTGTCACCCTGTGTGGGTGGTCCACTTCAGGTCGTGCTAAACTGGCAGCTCTGGAGCACCGAGATATTAATTAGTCCCAAGAATGATACAACCTATGCCCATCCTGCCCCTGCCTTTGGGCACCAACCTGTTTGCACAAGGCCAGCTGTGTTTAGTGAGAATTGTTGGCCAGAGCTAAGTCGCAGTGCAGATGCACAAGACTAGTGAGGCATAACATCTTTTTGGAAGGGGAACTAAAGGGTTTCTGGAGAAAGAGATTGTAAAACAAAATAAAAAAGTATTTATTACATTTTCACTATTTTTGATACAACAGTAAGTTTAAAAAACAATTAAGTGTTTGTAAGTGCAAAGAAGTTAATGTATGGTTTTAAGTTAGAAATCCAGGGTAGGTATTACTGCCCCATAAACACTTTGTTTGGGCACAGAGAGCCTATTAATTTCCATGATGCTTCACACCACAAGACAGAAAAGTAATTGTTTAAGTCATGTATGATGGAATCTAACGTGGTGTTATAATTTCTTCCCATCGATCGGGCCGTAGCCTATCTGGGGTGATTTATAGGAATAACTAGGGAAGGGAGCTTAATGCAACACTGCAAGGGCCAGTTACGTTTATGTGCTGCACTGGTGTTCAGGGTTCATAGATTTGAAATTACAGTCTGCATAGCACTCCCACTGGTGCAACCCTACCTTGAGGGTCTAACCAGAAGGAGTAGGTGGTGGAGCAGCAGGTAGTTCAGCTGGCAGCCACCTCACCAGTTGCAGTTGGATAACTTGGGTATGAATAGTTGTCAGCAGGAGAGCAGAACAACTTTTGATTAGAGCAGAAAGGGACCACAACTTTAGGGTGTAAATCAGCACTTTGTAGTTAAAAATCAATGGAGTTAAACTGATCTATGCTAGTGAGGGTCTGAATCAGAAACTTGGAAGGCAAGGAGGTTATTATTGCTTTTCTTCAATATAGAGATGAAATACAGAACCAGTGCTCTGGTGTCCAGAGCTCCTGAGGAGTCTGCAGAGAATAAGTTCCTATAAGCAGATCTGGAAGATGGCATAGAAATATGACTCCTACTTGCACCATCATTCATCCTGTTATCACACTCTGTGCCTCTATGGAGAGAATTCTAGAGTCAAACAGGGTCTTGCTTCTGCTTTCTGTTTTTGGTTTAGTAATGTTAGGATGTGGAGGGCCATAAGCACCTATAGAAAGGGAGATCCTCCTGTAGGGAAGCTGGAGAGAGAGGAATGAATCCTGGTTCCATTCTTGAGCATCAGCAGGCTGGAGTTAACAGTGTGGCTATGATTACAATCTAGTGCTGGGGATTTTCCCAAAGGAAAGGCCAGTGTTTTCTTTTTCTTCCAGTTTTTCTGCCCCATTTTCTCTGCCATTGCCTTCATTTTTTTCATATGTATTTTTTCTTGGTATCTTCTTTGATGCCAAAAGCAGAATTTCTATTTTGCTTCACTTTCTCTCTGTTTTGCTCCTTGTGGCTGTACAAATCAGCAGTACACGACCACTCAGTTACCTGATCCAGATGCGTTTTTGAAACAGAAAAGAATACTGTTTTCATTAGTTGCCTGGTCACAGCCCCTGCCTGTTACAGTCTGGGCAGATGAATACTTTATTTTCCGAAGAGTAGTGTTGAGGAAGCTGTCAAGAAAGGAGTGATTATGTCTGGCCAAAACGTGACCCTCCAGCCACGCACATCCAGGGCAATTTGGATCCCAGCAGCTTGGTGGCACTTTATAATGATCCTGCCTCAGGATTAATGGTTCCTTCTGCACTATTTTTACCTTTAATGCCATCATTTTGTACAATGCCATTTCCCTCTCTCCTCCACACGTAGCGCACGTGTACCCAAACACCCCCTTACAGCCATCACCTGTCAAACACACGACCAGCCTGACAGTGTCCACACACCTGTACCTGCCAGCAGGGCTTCTGGTTGTGTTTGTTTCTACCAGCACTGAGTCAATCCAACATGTTACAGAATCAGAACAGCAGCTTTTTGCACAGAATTAAATGCAAGAGAGAATGGCATCTTTTAAGGCAGTGGCTGAGGACTGAGAAAGTTCAGCTGAGAGAGCACCAGCGTACTGAAGGGTCTCTGCTCCTCATCCTGGCTGGGCAGCCTTGCTTAATCTCTGCCTTGTTTCTAATATACAGCATGCATTGATGTTCTCTAGCTGTGATCAGCAAAGGGAAGTATGATCAATCTACACTCCTGTTTTTCTTTCTTCTCCAATTCTTAAATCTTTTTTTTCACCCCTCAGAGCCTTCTTGCTAATCCTCCAGGCAGGCTTTGCAAGCTCTGCTGGTTCTGCGGTCCAAATCTTCCTGCTATACAACAGCTCTGTCATCAGTAATAATGAAAACACTTTCTTCCCTCTTCTCAGTGGCCGTCAGCAGAAGGTAGTGAGATCTCCAGGGCAGCTGCAGGTTCTGTTACCTCAGTTATAGAGACATCATGCGGGAGGATTAGGCACCCAGTTCTGGAATGGGGTGTCAGTCCACCCTTTATAGCTCTGAAGGCATCGTCCCTTCTACAGGACCCATCCCCACACAAAGCAAACGAGCTGGTGGACGTGGGAACTGCTGTGTTTCTGACTCTCTTTTGTCCTGTGAAGGTACAAAGGAGTTAACCTTCGCAGGAAGCAAAGATTATTGCTTTTTGGTAGCTCTGTCCGTGAAGCAATGCAGCATTTACAGCTCCTGGCTGTAGTTAGACCTCTGAAAGATACAGCTGCTACTCAAAGATCACAGGTAGCACTCCATCCATCACTTGGAGATAAGTAAAGAGAGACAGGCCAATCTGTAGTAAGCAAGTTTATTTCATCTCTTCTGACATCTATAGATTAGGCAGCTGCCAAGAAGATACAATAAGGTGCTTCACCAGGAGTTACTTTCTGAACTCATCAGGAATTGCTGATGAGTCTTGCTGAAGCTGTTGCTGGTCCCTGTCCCAGTGGCCGTATCCCCACTAACGAAGGAGTCAGCGCTGAGCCCTTCCCACATGTCGGACTTGAGTTAATACACCAGGATTTCTGGCTTAGTAGCAAGAAACAGAGAACACAGGAAACCTGCTTCAGGCAGGAGATGTGCCCTCCCTTCCCCCATCGTCATCTGTTCCCGAGTGGATGGAGGCTGGGCTGGATGAATAAGCCAGAGTCGGTGCAGTGAGAGAAGCATCTGCCTGACTCAGGCCACCCAACAGCATCTGCCACTGGTGGTGTTTCTGAGCGATGTCAAAGAAGGGATGGGACCCCGGGGGGGGGGAAGCTTTCATCTTAGAACCTGAGAAGTGTCGTTTTTACCTCGCCCCAGCAGCAGTGCTTTACGACACAGCTGTCGACAGCCACCGCACCTTAAGAGTCGAGCTGGCACCTCTACCCAGAGGGTAAATTATTCTTTTCCACCACACACTCTGCAAAGGTGGCTAAAGAACTGCTTTATGTGCAGATCTCTGTCAGCACAGGCAGAAGCTCTCTGCCAGCCCTTGCAGACCTGCAAGAATCGGGAAACCCACCCTGCTCACACCTTTGGGTGAGATGCCATCCTAGGCATCTAAAAAACTCCCTAAAAAACTCAGGGATTTCTCCTCAGCAGTAATGTTTTTTGTGGCCTCAAAGTGCTGACTGGGCTGTGCGTGTAGGGCATGGAAGGGAAGGAAGTGCATGGGAAAAACCACAACCCCTTCTTCCAGAGGCGCTGTGTAAAATATCCCCTGGGATTTCCCACCACTAGAGAGTGACCCACTTTGATTATCCCAGCCCTGATTATCTCCTAAGCCTACTTCTACATTACAGCAGTGTAAAAAGGCCAGGGAATGATCTGGACACGTTCTTTGTGGGGTGCCTTGGCACAACGTCCAGGAAAGATGGAAGAGAGAGCGCATCATCAGCCAGCGTCTTAGTGGCTCACAGACTGGGGGGCACAAATCCATTCTTGTCTTTTTTTTTTTTGCCTCTAAGAAAAGAAAGAAGTGACAAAAATGCAATTTACTGTGTATCTGCACCAGTTGGAGTGACCCAGTCCATCCAGGCACACAGGAACTTCACTCACTGTTCAGGTTCAGAGCCAGATGTTTCTACCCAGGCCACCAGTGAGTTTTGCATGGGGAGCCTCAGTAGACAAGAGAGTCCCAAAGCTGTTGTAGGCTCTATCATAAGGTGTCAGTATTAAGCCTTCTCACTACCTTATACCCTGCCATAAAAATTATTTCCTTGCATGGGTGTCTGATCACCCAAGTGACAAAGCCTCAAAGGCAGCTGAGGGAGAACAGGAGTCAGGAGAACAGGAGTGCCTTGATGGAGACTTCCCATCCTGTGTTGAGCTCAGTCAAAATTAATTGGGCCTGAGGGGTCACATTTTTGAAAACACATGTATGTATGGTTAGATATCTAATCCCCAGAGTTGCCTGTGAAAACCTCATTTATGGATTATCTGAATCCTTAGGTGCTGCTTAGATACTTGTAAATGAAGTTTTCAAAATCCTGAATTCTGCAGTCAGAGCACTTGAGCTGTCATTTACAAACACTGTTTTTTCCCCAATAATGGGATTACGGGAGGAGTTCTGCAGTAGCTTTAAGAAGAGTCAGTCTTTCACATCTATCCTTTCATCACTTAAATTGGGAGAGGGATGCACAAAAAAATCTATCTTATTAAAATAAACAAAGCCTATTTGTGTGAAGAAGCAGAATCAATTTTCATTACGATCCTGTACGCAAACCGAATCTGACAAAGGGATTCACATAGTTCAGTCTCATTCAAGTGACATTGATTACTGTGCTGTTCTGTGCAGTTCCAAGGGCTGTATTTGCTTCCTTAGTGTTCAGCAGCAGTTTTAGGTAACCTCATTCCCTGTGTGGTTGCTTTATATCTAAAATGTTTGCAAACCTGCTGGCAGCGTCATCTGACAGATGCCTGGAAACGTTGCTTAATTCTGTTATGACACATGGTGGCATTAAACGGCAGCAGAGTTCACCAGGAACGAGAAACTGGGTTGCAGTTTGCAAAGGGATTGCAGAACGGCTTGCTGGGTGAGGAATTCTGCAGGGAGACGTGGCTGGACCAGCTTTCCTGAGGGCTGCTGCAGGACCAGGCTGAGATTATGGATACAGGAATCGGCTCCGTGAGCTGCACAGGGAAGTGTGATGGACTTTGCCAGAGAGAGGCAGAGCAGCCTGGGAATGAAAGAGGAATTAAACCAAGGAAAGCTGCGAGGGTTTCCCCAGGTCAAAAGATGGGTTCCCAAGGAAACTCCACCACGTGACCGTGTGACAGATCTCCTGGGATATCCGCGGCATCGCAGCCTGAGGACTCCCCTGCCAGGCTGGAACGTGTGGCCACCAACTGCTCGTGCTGCCCCAGCGCCGCGGGAGCTGGGGTTGGCGAGCGCTTCCCAAAGCTGGTTTTTTGGCAAGCTCGGTTCCCTGACCCCTCCTGTGAGAGAGCTTCATGGATGGAGGAGGCAGCGTGCCTCCCTCTTCAGTGCCAGAGGGATTCACGTGAGGGAGAAACAAGCAAGCTCTCTTGCCAAAGAGAAAGGAGAGAGCATGGAAATGATTTCCAATTAGTGGTTTTGCAAGTACAGGGAGAAGCTCCAACTGCTCTGTTTGCAGGGGGCTGTGCACTGCCAGGCTCCAGCCAGCGCCCCACACTCTGCTGGTGAGCACAGTGAGCAGAAAATAATGTCAATCATCTTGTAAAAGTCTCTGAACGAGAAGGAAGTGTTTTACCTTCTCCTGTCAGATTGTAACCATATCCCAGGAGAGAGAGAAATGTGTTTTGGCACAGACAGAGGTCGGGCTGCATTTCTGTGGCACCGTTCACACTTTCTCCCTGCAACAGGCTGAGCGTTTGGAAGAGTAACACGATTTATTACTGAATGGGAGGATGTGAAGAACGTTTGGGTGTAACCTCTCCACCGACAGGCGTTTTAAAACACTCCTGGCAAGCTGTTCCTTTCTGGTAGTAGAATACTATCAGAAGGAGGTGTGCGCTGCTCTTCCCAGGATCCGGTCGCTGTTGTAGGTCAGAGCAAGGATTGGGCCAGACTGGGGTCCCTTGACAGGAGACAACAGCTGGTGTTTCACCTGATGTGCCCCACGGTACAAGTATGCACCCTGCAAACTTCATCATTCACCCTCTGCCTGGGGAGAGGGTGTGGGGACCTGCAGCAGCCCCTGTTCTGGTCCCGGTGTGCAGGTGATTTACTGATGCTGGTAGGAGGCCCCTGTGCACACACCAGTGATCTGGAAAGAGGCTTCTCCCTTCTTCCCCTCCCCAACCTCCCCTCTGTGCTTTCCACATTACTGAAAACAGAGATTTTTGTCCTTACATGGATGCAGGGATGGGTGGAGCCTGGTGGGAGCCCTGCTCAGCATCCTGCACTGCTCAGTGTGGGAGCACTTGCAGCATGTTCCACCCAGCTAATGCATTCCACATGGCACCGTGCCTTTGGCTTTGCTCAGCTGAGCTGGTGCCTGGAAGGGAAAAAAGCAAAGGAATGATCAGAGAGCGTGCAGGAGTCTCCTGCTCTTTTGTCTTTTGTTTATTATCACCTCCGTTTAACGCAACCAGGCTGTCCTCAGGGAACCTGTCTTCTTTTCCACCACTCTGCACAGTCTGGGGAGCAAACAGGGCATCAGCTCAAACTCCAGAAGTAAGGAAAAACCTGCACCACATGGACTTGCTTGTTATTTAGAGCCTTGAATAAAAGCTTGGCATTTTCAGGCATTGCTGAGGGCAAGGTCAGTGCCTGCTCACCTTCTTCTCCCCTGGGATTTTCAGGTCCAACCCATACCATATATTTCTAATGTCCTTGAGCTATAAAAAGTAGTGTGCGTGTCACCCCATGGCTCCCTAGGAGTGAATGAGTGATCAGATTGGAAGAGTCACCCAAGGCAGGCTCCTGCAGCCTGGGGTCACAGCACCACCCCGGGGCCCGCGGCGCTGAGGAGGGTGACAATATCTGCTCCTTGCAGATGGGCAGGAGGCATTTCCAGGCTCCTTTCTTGTGCAAGTGGCAATAATCCTACGGCCTCCCTGAGCCAGTGCTACTGGTTTCTGCCAATATCAGGTGTTCAGGATCTCGCCCAGAGCTTGCTACAGAAGCAGAGGGACTAGAGAGGGTCAGTGGGCATTTCTGTATCCAATGTGGGCTCTGTGGGAGGAAGACTAAAGCACAGGTAGCTCAAGGAGTGCATTGGGTTGTGTCTCTGTTAAATGCATGTGTTTTGAGATGACAAAGGACAATGTTATGTATCCCACTGCCCTTCCAGCTTGGACTTTCAAATCCCAGTTCCAGAAGGCACAATATGAATTTCAGCTAAAGATATGGAAATAAGTATCTTGCACTGTGCTGCTTTGAGGTCTTTCAGAGAAACTAGAAGACTGAGCTAGGGTTCAATCTGGAAGAGGTAGGGTGTGGATCTAGAGGTCATCCTTGTAGAGCTCGCAAGTGGGACATCATCTTGTGACTTTCTCTGTAGCAAGCTGAGTTGTGTTCTGTCCTCTCTCTGCAGAGGAGATGCTGCCCCCTCTCTCTCCTTCCAGCCCACCCTTCTCGGTAATGCACTGTAACCCATGACCCCTCGGATAAAAGTTGAGAATACCAATTGCTTGGAAACACTCCACAGAAAGTGGATGTTAAGTGGACGAACAGCAATGGAAATTACAACATGGACATCATCAGAATCCATCACAGCTAATGAGATTAGAGAGGGTACCACAAGAATTCATAATGATCTACTTTGTGCCCCAGAATTTTTGCCAGTGCATCTGAGCTGTGCTTTGCTCCTCTCCTGCCCTCTCCTTGCACACTCTGAAGAGCACAGACAAGGGAGGACCCCAGGAGCTTTTCATCCTGCTCTGTACCTCTCTGATACAACCCTTGTTTCTAATTGTATGCAGACACAACAGCAATGGCAATGACTTCATAGCCAACCCCCCTAATGAATAAATCATCCTAATTTCAAGGCAAAGTTAGCACAACCATCCACTGTGTCATTTCCATGAATCACAGTGATAAAGGGCCATGCTTGTTGAGACATTGCTTATGCAAATGCAATACAGCACTAATGAATGTAAGCAAAGTCCTACAGTGCCAGGACAAGGCAGGCTTGTGCCAAAGCTCCTAGGAAGCGGCTGTTGCTTTGTTCAAAGAAATAAGTGATGGGCTGAGGCAGAGAGGCTCTCAGGAGTCTGGGATTGTGCTGCTCAGATATTTCAGATCCAATGTCATGGTCCTTATTCTTTAGGGCCATACTTTCATACCAAGTATTTTTGATTTATAAACAGTAAAACCTCTCTCTGGGAAGTGGTGATAGAGGAGGGGATGTTCTGAATCAAGATGATCCAAAGATCAGCTCCTTTGTAATGAGGTGGCAGCATACTGGGAGCACAGTGTCAGGTGCTGGAAAGCCCCCGCAATACTTTGGATTTCCTTCATTACTCTTCAAAGCCTGATCTAACTTAGCACCTCACAAAGAAGAGCTTTGCTGAAGGAGTATCTCTGTTTTCAAGCAGATCTCATTGTTCTCGTGCCCGTGTTGGTATTCGGTACCTTGATGTTATTGTTTTCATTCTCCAGAAGCCTGTGAAAGAGGTCTAGAGCCAAACAAGGGCGAGTCCTGTGGTGCTAAGGTGATTTATGGCAAAGAGTAAGAAAGGGCCCTGCCACGAACAGCCCGAAGGGCAAAATAGCTGGGTGAGGGATAGGATAGCAGAGAAAGGCAGAATGATTCCCTCAAGGTCACACAAGTCACAGCACAATGCTGGGAATAGGTTTGATGACTCACAGGGCACTGAGTATATTGTCCTGCTGATGCACAAGTCTCTGATATCCCTGTCTAACACACCGCGTGAAGAAATTATTTCATGCTCTGGAATTTTCTGGCACCGAGTATCAGCCAAAAAAGGTCTAAAACAATGAATGTAATTCAATATACGCCACCAAAGGTTTTCTCTTCCCAATAGGTGCCAAGCACAATTGATTTTCTTTTACAGTTGCTTTCTTTGTTACATGATGTCATGGATTATTTATCTCTGAAAGCGTTAAATAATACAAAGCACTTGATGAGTCATTGGGAAAAAGTCTTCAAGTTTAGCTGGTGCAAGAAGAAAGGACCATAAATTCCCTAGCCTTAGTGTTTCCAAGGCTTGAAAGCAATTGCATTGCTCTCATGCAGTGAACGCAAGGAGAGCAGATCTCCCACCACTCCCAGGCAGCTGCTACTTGGCTGCTTGGTATTTGAGTTTCAAAGCTTGTGGTGTTAGATCTTAGGCAGAAATGTTTTCCTGTGAGGGTGGGGAGGCCCTGGCCCCGGTTGCCCAGAGCAGTGGTGGCTGCCCCATGCCTGGAGGTGTTCAAGGCCAGGCTGGATGGGGCTTGGAGCCCCCTGATCCAGTGGGAGGTGTCCCTGCCCATGGCAGGGGGGTGAAACTGGATAGGCTTTGAGGTCCCTTCCAACCCAAAGCGTCCTATGAGTGTCACTCGTTGCTCCAGAAATCAGCACATTAAGGCACCTTGGACTGAATCTCTTCAGCTCAGTGAGCCAAGGCTGCAGCAGAGATGCTGTTCAGTCCATAGCTGAGCCAGTTACAGGCTTCATTTTTGTAGCACTAACGCGCCTGGAGCGTTTGGCCCACCGAGGTAGGGGTTGTCACAGCACGTGATGGTCCCCCGAACAGTATTGTATTAGGTTTGTGCACCTTCCCTTCACAGCCTCAAACCAAAGCACAAACATGCCTCAAGCACGCTGATAAAGGGCTTTTCAATGGAGGCTGATGAATCACAGGCCATTTCACAATTAGCACTTTTAATTTTGAATGTTAATTAGGGCGCTGGTGTTCGGAGAGTTTAGTTCCCATCGACCCACTTTCATTGTTCACAGAAGGCCTGAGGAGACACTGAAGTTTGCAAATAAATCAATAGGAAAAATGAAAAGTCAGTACCAGCAGGAGACCAGGAGCTGAACAGTGGTGACCTGGGAGATGCTTCACAATAAAAGAATTGCTTATGAGAAGATGGGGAGGAGAAATATTTCAGGTAGAGCACCACAACACTGAAGAAATACAGAAAGAGAAGAAAAAGAGTGGTTTCATGCTCAAGAAACAGGACAGGCTCCATATGGGAATCCACAGCCCAGCTTTGGGTCACCCAACAGTTCTCCTCAGTGCTGTTACAGTTCTATCAAGCTCTAACAGCCTTTTCAAACTGTTCTTGGGCAAATTTCGAGGTGTAAACACAATAACTAGAACCAAAGTAGAGGCTTGGATTTGAATCCATTATGAATACACTCTACTGAAATGCGATTTACTGGCTCTTCTTTCCCTAAGAAAGTGGAATGAAATCTGGAAATAAAAGCAGATGGAAATGAGCACATCCCAGCCATAATATAAACAGGGGAACTGCTAAGCAGTAGCTGCAGGTAAAGCAACAAATATATTTATCCTAAAGAATTAGACACACTGAAAACACCTGCTGCTTTCCAGAAGGATAACAGCCAAGAGAAGGTAATTCCTTACAAGCCACAAAAAGAAGAAATGAAATTATGAAGAATTCAGCTGAAAAATGCAGCTCCATCATGGCAACAGCAGAGAGGCCTCGATTGGATGCTGAGGACTTTCTTGTATATGAGCCAGAAGAAAGCAAGGACATCCGTGCAGCCAGAGCATCCAATGTAGGGTTTGAAGTACAGATGGCACATTAGGCTTTGCTGGTTGAGTGGGAGTTACAGGATCATGGAATAATCTGGGTCAGAAGGGACCTCAAAGCCCGTCCAGTTCCACCCCCTGCCATGGGCAGGGACACCTCCCACTGGATCAGGGGGCTCAAAGCCCCATCCAGCCTGGCCTTGAACACCTCTAGGGATGGGGCAGCCACCACTGCTCTGGGCAACCTGGGCCAGGGCCTCCCCACACTCACAGGAAAATATTTCTGCCTAAAATCTCATCTCAATCTCCCCTCTTTCAGCTGAAAACCCTTCCCCTCATCCTATCCCTTTACTCCCTGATGAAGAGCCCCTCCCCAGCTTTCCTGGAGCCCCTTTCAGTCCTGGGAGACTGCTCTGAGGTCTCCCCGGAGCCTTCTCTTCTCCAGGCTGAACAACCCCAACTCTCTCATTCTGTCCTCGTAGAGGAGGTGCTCCAGCCCTCGGATCATCAGTTTTGGGGAGCAAGGAGGACTTTACCTGGTCACATCTGCCACAGCCTCTCTGGTGTGTAAATGAAGATTTTCCTTTTCCAAGTGTCTCGTCTCAGCGTGCAGGAGGCAGTGTGTCTAACTTCTCTTTTTCTGTCCCAGGCACAGAAAAGACAGAAGCTCAAATGCTGAGGCCACTGCTGGAGCGCACACAGCAGCCTGGGCAGTTGCATGAAAGTAATTTATTCCCCTTTATGTAGGAAAAAATAGCTGCTGTAGAGAACAGGGTCCTATTACTCAGTGCTCTGTGTGGTGTTTGACTTGATTTAAATGGCAGAAACCTTAATTAGGGCTCTAAACAAGCTTCCTAATAGTGCAGCTCAGACTACTGGGAAAGAAACATTTGTCTGGTCAAAGCAAACAGAATTTGGTTAGTTTCCCTGAGGGACCCAGGGAATGAAACAGGAATGACACAGAGGAGACGCTAAATCCAGCAGGATACGGCTGGATTATTCCTCTCCTACCCTGTGTATCTTTCCTAGCATCTGTCCAGACTGCAGCGAGCCTCGTGGCCTGCAGGTGTGGATGATAAAGTGCAGTGAAGGCTGTGGAGGAACTGAAATCCCAAGGTAGAGCCTCCCAGGGATCCGGATCCACACAGGAGCAAACCCATCAGCTTGGAAGGGTTATTTTGGATTCATGAAGCTGTAAAAGAACTCAGAAGGAGATCTTGGGAGCAAAATTACCCCAGGTCATGGGCATTTACAGAGGGAAAACTTGTAACATCAGAGCTGCCCAGTTCAAAGCATCTGTTTGGAAAGGCTGTTAAGGAACATGCATTTTTTATGTGACCTTTAAAGCTTTAGCGCTGACCGTGCCTGATAACGCATTCCAGAGCATCTGTACTTGCCTCAGGCATGGAGCAAGGAGAGGGAGAACACTGTCCTGAAGCAGGACTGGGAATGGAAAGAATTGTACGTGGATAGTGATGCTGAATCCAGCGGTGTGGAATGGAGATGAAGTTGATGTGAAAAGCAAGTTTTAGGAAGGACTTGTCTCCTTGAACCGTCATTTATAGTTTGTCTTTGATCTGCTTTGGTTGTGGCCAGGGCTGGAGCAGTGAGGAGCACCAGGAGAGGTGGGACACACCTGGACACGGAGGGATGCCTGGGATGCAGTGGAGGATGGAGCAGCGAGGAGCAGCAGGACCGGTAAGACGCACCTTGACGTGGAGGGTGTGTCTGAGCCAGGGTGGTGATTGGATGAGACAGCAGGGAGCGGAGCCTCACCTGGCAGGGTGGGAGATTTAAGCAGGGGAAGAGTGCCCAGGTGATTGCCAAGAATGAGCATGGGTGTTTCTCAACATGCAGAATGGTGACCATCCTCCACAAAGCGGTGTCCTCTGCTTCTCCTGAGCCTCCAGCACCTGGTAGAACCCGTGGAGCCCCACACACAGCTCCTGTTGGAGCACACGAGAGCCCAGGTGTGCAGCTGTTGGATGTGTGAAGGGATATTCCTAGAGGTGCTAAGGATATCAATATCCAGCTTCAGGACTGGTGACTACACCAAAGCTTTGTTTTTTAACCATGGAAGAGCCTTCAAGACACAAGGTATGGTGGGGCCTGATGGAGGGGTGGGGAAATATGTCTTTGGGTGTAAGGTGGTGGGTCTGACTGTGAGAGCTTTAAACTGGAATCGATGGGGAAGGGGATACAAAGAGGGTTGCAGAAGGAAAGCTGAGTGTTGGCATGGCGTTGTCTGAGGTTGCCGGTGCCACTGGGGATGTTCACACTGCTCCTGGGAGCACAGAGGTCTCGGGGTCGTATCTGCAAAGGCTTGCACACCAACACGTGCAGTGCGAGGAACAAAGGGGAGCAACTGGAAGCATTGCTCAGCTCCCCATCCGAGGCCTTGGATCCATCCAGAGGAGGCAACAAACCCAGTGACAGGGCTGGATGGAGCATCCTGTGAGGAGCAGCTGAGGGCTTTGGGCTTGTCCAGTTTGGGGGGAAGGAGGCTGAAGGTGACGTCATTGCTCTCTGTGGCTTCCAGAGGAGAGGATGTGGAGAGAGAGGTGCTGAGCACTTCTCCCAGGGATCCAGTGATGGAACACATGGGAATGGCTCAAAGCCTGACACATTCCAGTGTCAGGGAGGTTCAGAATGGACATAGGAAGCATTTCTTTACCAAGAGGGTGGTCAAACCCTGGAGAGATGTGGTTGATGCCCCAAGCCTGCCAGTGTTCAAGAGGCTTTTGGATAATGCCCTTGATAACAATAACCTGCCTTAACTGCTGGCCAGCCTTGTAGAGGCCAAAGAGTTGGGCTGGATGACAGCTGTGAGTTCCTTCCAACTGACATACTCTGTTCTATTCTGTTCTGTGCTTATTTCTTTGAGGAAAGGCATTGCAGTCTTGAAAGAGGAATTTTTATTGAAACAAGTGTTCTTTGCATGGGAAGGGCAGCTGAGGTGAATGCAGGTTAAATCAATGGTTTTCTCCAGTCAAAGCAGTGGCAGCTGCTTTGCCTCTCTCTCTCACATAAACCAGAGACCTCTTTCTGCGTCATTCTCAGCCTTGAAAGAAGGAGTTGTACTTGTTGGTTCAATTCTTATTCTCTTCCTGAAAGTTTTGTATGATCTTGTTCTGGAAAGGGGAAAAATGGGCAAATCAGCATATCTAGTGTAGTGTCTCCAGGAGCCCAGACACCAGTGCAAACAGGCTTGTTTATCTTACAAGTGCTTGTACACACAATATTCAAATCAAATATTGGTTCTGGTGTGGGGACTCATAATGGGCAGGGGTTTGTACTGGATAAATAGCTGGGTTTCTGGGGGGATTCATATCAGGCTCCATACAAACAAACCTAAAGTAAATATTTGCTCGTCCCTCTTGCATTTTTTCCCTGGTTCTGCAGCACTTCTTGAAGTGAGACAATTCACGCAATCTGTTATGGTCTTCACTTTGGGTTTGTGTCCTCAGGCAGGCTTGGATAGCACAGGGCATTCCTGTACTGTAGCAAGGATAAATCAAGGAACAAAGAGAGAAAACAGGCAAGACTGAAAATGATCACTTCAGGTGCCTGGAATAGTGTGATTCCAAAATATTCCAGTTCTTTGAGCCAGGATAAAGGTGCTTTTGCTTTTCTCCTACCACTGTTCTGTTTCTTTAACTGGAGAGAACACGTGAGCAACTCAAATTTCTTTTTCCTGACGCTGTCTGACTTAGACATGGTTTGGGTTCTTGGTGTAAAGCAAAACAGCTTTATAGTTGTCTTAATGCACCAACTGAACTGCATGGATCGGCATGTTAATAAAAAAATACATGGCTTAAAAGCCACTGGCCTTTGTTAAGGATCACCATATTCCTTGTTCTTAATGTAAAAACAAGTCCCTGGAGAAATTTAAGGTCTGCGAAGAAATGGGCTGGAATTTAACTGCTGGAGGTTGCAAAGGTCATCTCTGCCCTAAAACTGAATTTTTCTTTCTTCATTCTTAAAAATTTCATCCATTAGGCTTTCTCCTCCCGCTCTGTGTCTGGCTTTCTATACACAGATATATAAATCCAGTTAATATTTTAACTGCCTTTTAAATACAAGTGTTGCCAATTAGGCAATGTTTTCTAAGATGCCTGGAAAATATAAAATCTAAGTATTCATCCCAATCCACATCCAGCCAGATCCTGAGCTGGTGTCAGTGCTTGCAGCTCCGATAGCGTTTCTGGAGCTGGGCTACCTTACACCTGGGAAGGATACGGCTCAGGAGAACCCAACTGAAAGATTCCCTTTGGCTCCTCTAAGATCAAGGTCTGGACTATGGTTATTACAAGTGCTTTAAAAAATCAGGAGGATGTTGGATGTTGGGAATGCGATGCTGGTCCATAATCGTATATTGGAATGCTTTCCTGCTACCTCATACACCATGAAGCAGAAGATGCAAAGCCTGTTCTCCTCCTGTTTATATTGGGACTGATAATGCTAATTTTCAGATTTAATTTAACATATGTCTGAAAGTTGCCTGCTTTGCCCCAGCCAAAAATTGCAGTTGGCAGCTCTGGTTTCTGGCATGGCTGAATTCCGACTGGACTGTCTGTGCTCATCGAAATATAAAGCAGCAGCACTGGTGAGGCCTGGAATATAAGTTATTTGCAGACATGTGCCAAAATCTTTAATGTTTAATCATAACATAGATCAGGAAAGTGGGAAAGGAGTAAATTCTGCTCCAACTTTACTAGGAAATGAGAGGACACTCTCAAGGATGGGGCATTACAGGGCTCAATAAAAATAGGAGTTTAACTGAAGACTAAATCTGTAGAAGCTAAGATTGATATCCAGTGAACTTTAAAGCATCTGAAAAACTCTCTGTGTCTTCCCTTAGGAAAAATACTCTTCATGGGCCATGAGGTGCAAGTATTCCTGCCTGGCTTCAAATACAGGGTTTGCAGTTGTAGGAATAAATGAAGTTGATTGTTGGCTGAAGTCACAAAAAAGGATATTTGGAAACAGAGAGAGGAGGGAAAATGAAACAGAACCAATAATCAGAGCGACAAATAGTAATAAAGCCAGTGAGGTGTGAACAGCCACAACATGAAATGGGCTTCCTTGCAAAGAAACTATTTAAAATAAGGATGCAGGTGATGGATCTCCAGAAATTTCTCCTCATAAAAGTTAATATTAGCATGCCAGGGGAGAAGGAGCAACACTACGCTGAACCAGGTCTCTCAGAAGTTAAGGGAGCCCTCTTAGGAAGTCCCTCTTCAAAGGATGAGATGTTGGATTCAGATGTAAGCAGCCCTGGGGGTCACTGGGCTTTGATGCAGAGTGGTAAAAGAAATGCAGATGAGTTTGCTAAACACGAAGCTATCGTATCTAAGGGCTTTTATTAATTAGCCTATGACTCAGTTGCTGCTGTGAGATAAATAAAGCTTGTTTAGTAGCATCTCTTGATCTTGCCTTTTCTGCCTGGAGTTTCTGGAAATATTTTTGAATGAGAAGATCTGTGGAGTCTCTGTCCTTGGCAATTCTGTCTCTCGGTTGTGTTTTCCTGTAGCTGCTGAAGTGAGGGGGTTCAGGAGTCCTGGATGTAGTGATGCATCTTGCTCTCTCTCAGGAGGTACCTCCACAACCCTTGAATATGTCAGGGTTTTCAGATTCTTAAGTGCACTGGAACAGGGCAGGTTCGGTAGTGCTAAGTTGCCATTGGAAAAGGGGAGGAGAGAAACCTGCAATGATTTATATGAAATGTACTGTGATCTCCAGGGTTCCAGAGCCTGGACAACGGGATATCTGCTGTTTATTCCTTGTCCAGTTGGAGCTCAGTGTGTTCAGTTTTTCTTACTGAAGTTCCAGTTTCAGACAGGAGGAGCCTTTATGGCCCAGTTATCAAACCAAGTACCTTGGCAGATCAAAAATTACTCACTTCCAGTAGAGTTAATCATGAGATACAGAAACTTTTTTTTCAGGTACCAGAGTTGTAATTTGGAAACTGCTCAGAGAAAGGCGGAGCTGCATGGGAGAAAAGGGCCATAGCAGCAGCAGGGGTAAATCAGTCCAGCTCTTGAGTCAGGGAACCCATGTGGATTCGTGCGTGCTGAGAATCAAGGCATAACTTCTGTCGATGCATGAATGTACTGTTTGTAACTGGCAAATAAAACCCCATTTAAGTAAGAGCCTAATTCCTATGAAGAAAGGATGTCTGAGGCATTGAAAACTTGTTTTTCTCTTAAGTTCCAGTCTGCATTATGTGGAAAGCACAAAAACCAGGTTGCACACAATGTGGTGTTTATTAAAGCAATTTTTACTGACAGTGCAGTTTGGTCTCAGGGACAATAACGTTGGAATGAGAGGTGATGGCAGCTTTGAGGGGAAGAAAATATACGAGGAAGAGAACGAAGGTAGACAACTGCCTCTTTCTCAGGCCTGTGGGGCTGCTTCCTCCCTCTCACGGATGGTATTCGGGGGGAGGCAAACTGCCACCACGGGCGGCTGCCCTTCCTCTTTTCACCCAGAGTGGCACAGCCTGGGCCTGTGCAGAATTCAGAGATTTGCACTGCAAGCTTGATGAGAGTCTGTGCTACAGATTTATGACCCAGGTAAGGCAGCCACTGGTATTGTTTCTGTTATAAAGGACTGCACAACTATTTGTGTGGGCATAAGGTGTACAAGAGATGCAGTGCTTGCTCACTGTTTCACCATCAGAAGGGTGTCACAGCAGGAGCCACTGGAAGTGGGTCCTGGCTCAGGTGTAAACGCAGCGGGAGACAAATCCGTGGTTAAAAACCCCAAGCGTGGTAATGGCTATAAAACCCCTGATGCTCCCTGTTAATGCTGCAACTTTGAGGCAGGATTTGAAGAATGGACCCCCTGTATTGTAGCACAAATATACGTCCATGTTCTATGATTAAGGCTCTCTGTATCCTTGCATATGCATATTTATTATTATTTATTATTTATACACCACCCGGAACGTACACGGCACTTCAGAGACACATAAAACAAGCTGTTACCTCCTGTGAATTGCTTCCAATCTAAGTGCTTTGTAAGGCTCTTTAAGCAACTAATTTGGAAATCTAGCTTTTTTAGTGCCACTTTTTAACGACAGAAACACTGATCCAATAGAAAGCATTTGTTTTCTCATTTAAGTTTTGTGGTGGCAGCCACAGACTGGCTTGAGCAGGTTTTGGGGTGAAGGATTCCACTGGAGCCTTCATTATAGGAGAACTCTTCCTCTTTCTCTGTCCTTTTTTCTATTTTATGAGATGATTTATTTATATTACCAAGGACCTTGAAAGCTGCAGACAGAGCTGGGTTCCTGTTGTGCGCTGTGCCAAACACGCGCAGCGCGAGGGCAGCTGCAGCACCAAGCAGCAGAGTTTGTAATTCATTGCTGTTTCTGCTGGACTGAGTCACCAGGATGACCCTGCCTGGGTCCAACTCTATCAGAATTTGGCTGAAATATGAACAAGAGATCAACCATTTGCAGATTAAGTGGTGAAAGAAAACACCTACGCAGAGTGTGTGTCAGAATGGCTCTGTCGGGGAGGTAAAGTTGGAAGAGTCCCAGGAGGAAAGCTGCACATGGCATATAAATTATACAAGTCACCAGGCGGCCACCTCTGAGGCCCTTCAGGTAGTGAAAATGGGTTTTGCAGCTACCACTTCCTTAAAGTTCTGCCTGGAAGTCTAAGAGAGTGGCTACAAAGTGATGGATTCAGCCGTTGTTCCAACTGGGAGTGCTTGGACACCGCAGCAGGGGAGTGAGGGGCCGCAGGGCAGCAGCCTGGGGATCTCCACTGTGGAGAGAGAGAGAGAGGAGGAATATTATAGCAGCCTTCCAGGACCTGAAGGGACCCACAAGGAAGCTGGGGAGGGGCTTTTTACAAGGGCCTGTGGTGATAGCATAAGGGGGATGGCTTTAAATTGGAAGGGGGAAGATTTAGATGAGATCTTGGGCAGAAATGTTTTCCTGTAAGGGTGGGGAGGCACTGGCCCAGGTTGCCCAGAGCAGTGGTGGCTGCCCCATCCCTGGAGGTGTTGAAGGCCAGGCTGGATGGGGCTTGGAGCCCCCTGATCCAATGGGTGGTGTCCCTGCCCATGCAGCCAGAGCATCTGATTAAATGGTGTGTGCTTGCGGCTCCTTTCCCTGGCTTTACATCACACCAGTGATGTCAGTGCCTTTACCCCTTGTTTATTGCAGCCCTGGAGAGAGAGAAAACCCAAGCAAGCTCGTTTCAATAAATGAGCCCAGCCTCATTAGCTCTTGTCAGCTTGCTCTAACATGTCCAGTGAGTATTTGGCTTAGAGAGAAGGTAACGTTCGTAACACAGAGGGCAGGATTTGGCAGTGAGGAATTTCAGGAGATAACAAGTCAAAGCTCTGTTCCCACAGAACCAAGCCTGTCCATAAACATTGTCCTGGTTTTACTGTCGGTTACTGATTAATGCTGCGATTGCTGCTGCTCCCTGAGTGTTGTCCACTTGCACATTATTGCAATGGGAACTGGACAAGAGAGGGGAAGTATTTTTTGTCTCTACTGCTGAGAAGCATTTAAATGAACTTTTTTAAAAAAATGCACCAACTTTCCAGTTCCTTCAGTCAAAAAAAAAGCCTGAAGGGATTCACTTATTGAGAAAAATTGATTAATTTAAGAGGAAACGTTATATCAAAGCAAAGGTCATCTTTTAATAAATTGTTCAACCTGCCTTCTTCAAGCAGGAAGGTTTCTGTAAACACTGTCCTTCGTGACTTGGTGCCTGCCTGCCCCTCTTATGCAAGACAGGGCAGGGAAAGCAGTGAGAGCTGACGCTGCTGGGCCCTGATGGAGCTAAACTGGAGGCAGTATGAATGGTCCTCCCTTTTTTACCTGATGAATGAAGAAATCCAGCTGATTCCAAAAGCCAGAGGAAAAGGAAAACCAGCTTTATGGGCTCTCAGACTTCAGTCTGGTGGCTGTTTATAGATAATTTCTCCAAGTCTTGTCTAGCTCTGGGCTTCAGGGAGATGTTTAAACTGAGGCTGCCCAAGCTGCTGGTGCTCTCACCTCACTGCTGGCCTGGGCTGTGCAGGGAAGCAGGATTCCAAGCAGCCTGGGGACACGAGAGTTGTGATGGGGATGAGGGAGGATGCAGGCAGCTGCTGCAAAGGCAGAGATCCAGGTGCTCTTTGGAGGAAGTTGGAAGAGTTTGAGAGGAGTCTCTGAGGCAACAGAGAGGAGAATGCAGGGTTGGAGATGAATTCTGAAGTGGTGTTTCTCCACAGTGGGAGAAAAAGGGCTGAGTCTTGTGGTGCCAGTCCTGTCCCTCATGGGAGGCAGCAGCTGGTGAATGACCAGGAGCCAGTGATGAAGATCTGTCTGTCTTTTCTTAGACAGTCTGAGCTTGTCATCCCAATTTAATCCAGAGGAAAGCCCCTGCTGGGATGTGTGATGTGGCTTTGTCTCACAGGTTCCATGACTCAGGCTGTCCTAGGAATATAAACTAGCACAGGGCTCTCTCAGATCCTGCTCTACTGACACATGCCTCAAATGTCAAGGTATTTTTTACCAGTGGCACAGGGCTGTGGTTCCCAGAGAGCCACAACCCAAAGCCTGAATCCTGCCCAGGCCCAGGAGATGCAGGTTTACTTGGAAGGGGTGTTTCCTCAGAGGTTTCAAGGATGGACATCTTTCCCTCTGGTTACAAAGAGCCCAGCAGCGATTCTGCTGGACATTTATGTGGCAGCTGGTGCCATGGTGATGGGCAGCAATGGGAGCCCAGCTGCATTCACTCAACAGGCCTGGAGCCCTGAGAAGGGCCAGCTCCTGCTGCAAGGCCTGCAGTGTCAGCAGGCACAGGCACATGCAGGCACTTTAAGAGAAGTGGGATTGCTCCCATCCTGCTACCGGAGGGGTGCAGAGAGCAGCTCATCCTCAGGAGCAGTCCCTTTTTCATCCTTTCATATCCCCTGGCTGAGTCAGATCTTTGCCTGGGTTGAGGTCAGAGGTGCTCAGTGAGTGAGAGGGAGGACAGTATCCCGTGGGATATGGTCCAGGACACTCTCCTCATTCCTCACCCCTCTAAGCAGCCGTCTCCAGACTCCAGCTGGCTGCAGAAACGAGTTCTAATGGGGCCAAATGAGAGCTAATTGTGTCTCAGCTGCAAAGCACAGGAGGCTCCAGTGGAAAGGTCAGGCTGTGAAAGGCTCCAGCACGCCGGGTAGGTAGGAGGTATTTTCAGTCAGATACAGAGATTCCAGCACATCTCTTGCTGCCTTCTTGTTTCTATAGCAATACTGGGGCCAGGCTGCACAGGGACTTGGACAGCAAATGGAAATATAGCCCTACACAAATAGGAGTATCACGGCTCCAGACTGCCTGCCCTGGGGTGTGGAGAGGTCTGGGGAAGACACTGCACGCCGCATGCTAAGTGCTTGGTGCAGAGAGATGCACTGAGTGAAGACAAATCCTTCATTCACCTCCGTGCCACACCACAGAGAAATGCTGTAGAATGGATAGGAGAAGGCAGGCAGGGAAAGCAGGAATAAAACAAATAATGTAATCCCTTCTATTTTTGTTTTTTTTAAAGATACGGATGAATTTGATAAGTATTTCGTTCCTTGAATAATTTTATATAGGATGTCCCTTCCAGTACTGAAAGGGGCTCCAGGAAAGCTGGGGAGGAGCCCTTGATCAGGGAGTGCAGGGATAGGACAAGAGGGAATGGTTTTAAGCTGAAAGAGGGGAGATTGAGATGAAGTATTAGGAAGAAATATTTCCTTATGAGGGTGGGGAGGCCCTGGCCCAGGTTGCCCAGAGCAGTGGTGGCTGCCCCATCTCTGGAGGTGTTGAAGGCCAAGTTGGATGAGGCTTGGAGCCCCCTGATCCACTGGGAGGTGTCCCTGCCATGGGAACTGGATGGGCTTTGAGGTCCTTTCCAACCCAAACCATTCTATGATTCTATGAAACAGCCCATAGGAAACACCTATAATATCCCTAGGAAATGGCTTTGTTTTCCCTGCTCTCCTACCCTCTCCCTTTCCTTGTTTGCCAGTGCAGTGTTAGTGCCCAGGCATCATTTGGGGATCTTTAAAGTAAATCAGGAAAGCTGACATTTCCTTAGGTATGTCTGTTCTGTTACCACAGCAAATTCAAACTGTGCTGGGTGCACAGTAAGACCCAGACCCCCATCCCCAGAAGAAGGGGAACAGGGCCCCCCAGTTTCATGGTGTCCCACCCCACCAACCCACAGCGTTACCTTCCTGCAGGCTGTGGTCCCCATGCTCTGCAGGTTTTCTGTCAGGATGAATCCTTCCTACAGCAAAGTGATGGCTGAGTTCTCAGGTAGGGCTTCCCTGGCGTTAGCTGCTCCACGTAGGAATTGAATGAGATCCCAGGTCTTACTTGAAAGTCAGATGGAGAATTTATTTATGTTTTTTTGGTGGGTTGGGTGTTGTGTGGGTTGTTTTTTTCTGATCCTGACAGTTCTTTCCCATTCAGAATGGGAACTGGCATTGTTTTCCCAGTCTGACGACCCAGCAGCCTCTGTTCTCACATGGCTTTCTTATCACCTTTCTGTTTCCTCTCTCCCTCCTGTCATCAACTGTCACATTATGTTTTGCCACTTCTTAGTGGTTCAGCCTTCAAGTTCAACCACATCCACACACCTAAGGACCTTAGAACTCAAAGAGAATTCTGTCTAAAGATCTGACTTAGATGAACATTCACCATCAGACTGATCACTCCAGTTTCACACTGGGTCCTCCCACCTCAAGCAGTCCTGAGCAGTGACGTCGGTGCTGCTTTGGGCTGACAGAGCCAGGCACAAGATGCACTGTAGCCAGGGTTTCAGCTCCTGCCTCCTCTGTTGCTGCAGCAGGTCCCTAGGGTCACAAAGGCATGAAAACAGTGGCCTTCACTGCTGATGCTGGTTAATTATGTGCCCCCTGTTCTGTCCCTGAGGCTTGAAATAAATATTTTTCCATGCCTAGCAAAGCTAAACATAGCATTATGCTCCGTTCCCAGCTGACTCCCATTTTCATTTCCCCTTCAGCACTGCTTTTCTGTTTCATTTGCTTGTAAACACCAGGCACTTTAGTTGATTGTATAGAGGAAGTTGCTGATGTTGGGAGAGCCTGCCTTCCTTTCTGGTTTCATTTCCCAGGGGATCATAAGCAGTGCTGCAAGGCAAATGCTGGACAAGCTGATTAATATGAGCAACCAAGGAGGACACTGGTAATATCTTGTGTACATGATGTGGAAGAAAAAGGTCTATTGACTACTCTTGTCTTGCACCAAATGCTGCCCATGATAGGTCTGGCAATACAGGCCAGTTCCACCTGTATGAGCATGAGAAACATCCATGGGGCAACAGTGCAGCTTTTCTTTCTCACTCCTCTTAAAATCCTCTGAGCATAATATTTGAGAGCCCTTTCCCTTCTCCTGGGCTCAGGTGCCGTTTGTCCTTGTTAAACTGTCTTCTCAGGAATGTTTATCTTCTGTGCTGTGTACATTGGGCAGTCAAAGTAAGAGACTCATCAGGTTTTTGAACACCTAACTGTAAAACCATTAAGAATGTGAGGTTGTCCCAGCTGGTCTTACAACATGGTTGAGACAAAAGATACCTTGGCTTTTCATCAGAAAGCACATAGAGACCTTTGTCAATACAAACCCTTTTTCAGTAAGAATCATCCCATCCTAACAAATCTTCACCTAAGCTGCTGGACAAGATTCCCTCTACAGCCAACCGAAGGGAGCAGACAGAGACATGTTTTGGGGCTAAATTAGATGCTTTCAGTTTAGATGAATCTTAGAAACAATTGCTTTTCTCAACTGACAATGAAGAGACTCCAGGCAACCAGCTCAGGTGGAGCCATCTGCACTGTGAACATCTGCACAGCAACAGCTCAGTTTCATCCCACTGTGGCTGTCCTTGGCTTTGCAACCCTTTGTCTGAAAAATGCAGTTTTTGTAGCAACTGCCACAGGTTTCAGTTTATTTCCAGGCTGTAGTGGGTTTGCTGCCTTTTACAGGTGTGTTTTGAACACCACCATCCTCTACACAGGAGCTGTCACTGAGTTTTAGTTTCATAAATTGAGGAGGAAATGAAAAGACACAAAACAAACCCTTGAAGTCTTTCTGTCCAGCACTGTGCTAAATCTAAATGTTCTTAAACATAATGACAAGACAAAGAATCAAGAAGTTGAGGATGGCTTGATAGAGAGCCTCTCTGCTTCTGGGATGCACCAAGCTGGGAAAGAAGCACCAAGCCCTTCAGGATCTACTTTTTGCAGAACCATATTAGAGATCAAACTGCATTGCTTTGGAGAAATGCCCCTGTGCACACATTAAAGAGCACAGCAAAGGCTTTTGAACTTCATTTCTGCCTCAGTTGTTGCTCTTTTTTTCAAGCCATGTTGAACATCTCTCCATTTCTGATATGCAGCCAGCTGGGAGCATCATCTGCTGGGATGCTGCTCCTCTGGGCTGCAGTTCCACTTCCTCACCAAGCACGACACAGCCCACAGGTCTGTCCAGACACTTCCCTGCTCTGGATCTCGGGGGTTTATGTTTCTTCAGCTCTCTTTGCTATTATTGTCACCATCTCTCAAGCATTCCTTTCTTCATGCATTTGAGGAGATAACTCAGCTCTCGGTCTGAGTTGACTCTTTCATCCTAGCCTGAATTCCCATTTATCCTTTCTCCACATCACTTACCCTCACCCTGGACCCTGAAATTCCCTAAAAACACATTGCCAAACTTAACAGAAGCAGACCAAGCTCTGTTTTCTTTCAGGAGGAGGAAAGCCAAGTGTCGTTGGGTTTCTCGTTGCTTTTCTCCTAATGCATATACGAAGTGCAGTCATCATTAGGAGATAATTCAATTAGATAGGATCAGCGATCAGAGCTAATAAACCGATACAGAAGTGAGCTCGTGCCGGCCGTCAGCAAAGCCAGATGAGGAGGTGGCTTCTACCCTGTTAATTAGTTGAAGCAAACGCGCATCTGCGCATCCCCGGTGTGAAGTCAATCCCGGGCAGCCCCTCTCTGAGCCAGGTGTCCCTGTGCCAGCCCCGTGGGGCCCGGCCCCTCGCCAGGTGTAGCTGGGGCTGCCCCCGTGTCCCAGCCTCCCCCGGGCTGCTCTTCCCCCCCGCGGCTGCCTTTGTTCCCATGGAAAGCAGGTTTTATTTATGGCGGGTGCTAAAGCAATATTGAATCCCTGCAGGGGCTCATCTCCAGCTCAAGGAGAGGAAAGGGAGAAAGAGGAATTTCCATCTGCCAGCAGTGGGTACAGTCAGAAAAGGCCAAAATGAGTGCTGCATTTTAAAACCTTTGCCAAGCTGTGCCTTCTGGGGTTTGCTTTTGCAAAATAAAGCCCGGGGCTGGGTCTGTTTCAAGGCACCAGAGGCAGCACAGAAGTGAAAGGATGTTAAAGAAGCATTTACACTTTTGACTTACATTTACACTTTATCACCTCTGTCTCACTCCACATAAATTCATCTGACTGGCCTGCAGTAGCAGTGTCAAAAACTTCCCAGAAACAGGAAATACCCTGACTGGGAAACAACAGAGCAGAAAATACACTTGCATCGCTGTGGTTAACTTTCATAGAATCATAGAAAGCTTTGGGTTGGAAGGGACATTTGCAGGTCACCCAGTCCAACTCCCCTGCAGGAACAGGGACATCTTTAACCCAGTGAGGCTGCTCAGAGTCCCATTCAACCTGACCTTGAATGTTTCCATGGATGTGGCCTCCACTTTCCCCACAATATGGTACAAGTGAGTAACGTGGGTTGCTGTTATTCATGTTGATACGAAAGTACCTCCAGGATCCCAGCCAAGGATGAAGGCACCTTCTGGGAGAAGGTGGCAAGTGGTGGACGTGGATAAGGTGAAGGGAGCTGGGGAGGTGCTGCTCACTGGCAGTGACTGCCCTGACCTGCTCGAGAGAGCTGTGTGTGCTGGAGAGGGCCCCTTGCCTTGTGGAGTTACATGCTTGTATCTCCTCCTATTGCTCACCAGATTCCCTTGTGTTCTGGTTTCTCTTCAAATCATTTGAAAACACCATGAAGAACTGAATAGCCTTCTCTTAAAACTATTAGAAATCATTAACCCCTCGTAAATTGCTCCCCAGTATAAAAAAAAAATTATAAAACTTCTGGAGGGGCTTCAGCAAAGGGCCACAAAGGTGCTGAGGGGGCAGGAGCATCTTGTGTAAGAGGAGAGGCTGAGAAGGCTTGACTGAACCAGACTTGAGTGTCTTTTCATGCTTAGGTGTCTGACAAGAGGATTTACATTACCTGGGCTTTGCTTTCACAGGTTTTAAGATTCTCTCCTCGCATATTTATATCCCTCCTCGACTCATGGTTTTGTGAGTCTAAAGATCTTTTAAGTTCTGTTTTAACTGGTATTGCCCAGGTCCAGCCTCCTTCCAGTGGCTCCCTCCAGTGGTTGGCTCCAGAAGCTGTTCTCCTGCAAAAAAAAATCATCTTTGGGAACCTCAGTGTAGAATTTACTTGATCAACATCTCTACAGAAATATGCTTTTGCTTTCCTTTGTGCAGTCAGGCCACAGGATGGAGGGGCAGTCAGCTTAATGTTCCCCCTGCAGAGCAGAGTATAGACCTAATGAAGTGGAACTGGGAACTGATGTAAAATTTGCACAGAAATTGAAACAATGAGCAAGGAGTGATACGGTCCAAGAGCAGATCTGCTCCTTGGAATGCTCCACATCACCAGTTAGAGCTGCTGGGAGAGACAGAGAGCCTTGAAATGGCAAAAAAATGAAGGAAAAGTAGGTAAGACATGGGAAATCATTATAACCAGGCACATTGCAATTCCAGTATGGCTTCCTCATTGAGGAAATGAGAGAAATCTCAGCCCTAGAGAGGACTTTATCAGCAGTGAGGTGGGATGAGGAGGTCAGGCAAGAGCCTGGGGAGGAAGGCCAAGGGACACAGATTCCAAATGCCTCTTCCTCCCATCCAGTTCCCACGGGCAGGGACACCTCCCACTGGATCAGGGGGCTCAAAGCCCCGTCCAACCTGGCCTTGAACACCTCCAGGGATGGGGCAGCCACAGCTTCTCCAGGCAACCTGGGACAGGGCCTCCCCACCCTCACAGGAAAACATTTCTTGTCAAGATCTCATCTCAGTCTCCCCTCTTTTGGCTTAAAGCAGTTCCCCCTTGTCTTATCCCTGCACTCCCTGATCAAGACCCCCTCCCCAGCTTTCCCGGGGCCATGACTTCCTTTTCCAGCCTGAACTAAACTGAGAATTTTAAAGAGAATAGGTGAAAGCTGAATCCAAAGGAAATATAACAGCCCTAGTTTTGCTCTATGAAATTTTCACCATTCCAGAGTGCAGTTTGATACAACGCAGACGGCTCCTCAGCTGGAAAACAAAGGCTACTGCTACAACATTTCAGCTGAAAGAAGAATGCCCTTATCAACTTGGCTGTTCTTTAGTCACAGGCAGGGGAAATTGGCAGCGTTGATTCATTTAGCAGAGGCACATTCAGGTCAAAATCAATCACGTCAAAAATACATCAATGTGTTTTTAAAAAAGGAAGGAGAGATATTGGCTACCGGAATAAATCACGGCAGAATGGGTCTCTGTTTGAAAGAAACCTATCATTTGCTTTGAAGGGATAAATATGTTGTTCACTTTGAAAGTTTCCTCAATATTTAACAGACGACTTGGCAAAAAGACAAGGCTTAGCTTTGAGGTGGCCGTATCTCAATGTCAGAGAGATGGGATTGAGAAATCAGGGCAGGCTCAGAGCTTCCCCCCTTTTCCATCAGCTTTCTCCTGATGCTTCTTGAAGAGGCTCAAAGGGCACCAGCTCTGTGGGCAAGGCTCGAAACTGGAAAGAAGAGATTGTTCCATCTAACACTGCATGGAAATGGTTGCTCATCTAAAGTGATCTCTCCCAGCCTGGTCCTGCAGAGCCCCAGAGCACCTGCTCCGGGGATGACTCCGCAGGGTCAGTCCCTGCCTCACCACAAGGATCGGTTTTCAGGCCAGAACAGCTGTGCTGTGATTCACCCCTTCGTGTCTCCATTCCACAGTACTCCTGCTACCAGAAATCAGCTGAAAGCACTTTCTTCTCCCTGCAAAAGCAATGGGTGCAGAGCAGTGGCCACCGAGCGCTCCAGCAGATGTGAATCAGGGCTGTTGTAGCTCCTCCTGTTTGCTCAGAGCTCAGACAGTGTAAATCAGCCCAGCTCTGCTGGTGTTGCTGCAGTTCACCCGATCTACATCAGTGGAAAATCTGTCATGTTTTCATTAGATAAACACAACATTATGGATTGTCAAGAGGAAAAAAGCAACTGAGACAGGGCTACAATGAAGAGGATTACTGTGAGGCAGAAGTGTTTAAGTTAGTGAGAACTGAGACAGTGATTGTAGCAATATTAACTGGGGAACCCAGTCTGCTATGAAATAAGAGATAAGCTTAGGCCTGGGACCAGTTCCTCCCAAGATCTGAATTTGCAGTGATTTGTGGTTGAATGGTGTATATTAAAGAGTATGGTTAGGGTGAAGAGAAAGGCAAAGGTTGGAGAAAACCAGAGCTTCAAAATCAGTTTTCTTGTTGAAGACAGGCAAACTTCTAAGGTCTCATTCTGAATTTTCGGCTCTTGGTTCGTGTCCTATTGACATTTATTTTTAGGAGGTTAAAATCTCTTTGCCACAGGCCTAAGGGTAGATCCCAGGGCTCTCTGTTTTCCAGAGTCTGTACAGAATGCTGCCATTAAGTTTTCTTGAAAGCTGTGGGTCTGAGCACCATTCACATCTTCTGAACAGGTTTAGACCTTGTAAAGGGGTTGAAGCTGTGGCCTAGGGCTGGCAAATGACAATGGGTGAAAAGCACCTGCATAGCTGCTGTGGGAGAGCATCCTGTGTGCCAGCACAGAGAGCTGCTCTTGCCTTGGGAGCTGTGACTTACAGCTCTGTGTGACGTGGAAGTTGTTTTTCCCTCGTGCATGAGGCTAAGAGGTTTTGATCTCTCAGAAGAGAGCATTTATCTCCTGGCCAGTCTTCCTGGGTGTTTCTTTGCTGAAGAAACACATTCTTCTCTCAATCACAGAGTACTGCTGGGTTTCCTAGTCCTGTAGATTCATCTCACTGCAACATTTCAGTGGCAAATCCTCTCATTGCCTTCAAAGAGGCATTTACTTGGTTTTTTATTGCTTGGAGACTTGGATGGGCCCAGCCTTCATTCCGAGAGCCATCAAAGTGCAAATTGCCTGCAGTTCAAGCGTCTCATCCATTTCCCACCTGGCACCAGCAGGAGCACAGTCCCTGTCCATCTCTTACATGGAATCTCTAGGGAAACGACACAGTAAAAGCAACCATGGTGAAGATGATCTTCACAGCTCTGGTCTTCTCCTGCATCTCATCTTCCATCAGCAATCCACACACAGATTTAGTTTTATCGAGAATATTTGAAGGAAGGGTGCAAAGAAAAGGGCAAACACTTCTTCCAAGAGTTGAGTAGCAACTCTCTGGGGAACTGTGCTCCCCTTCAGGCGTGTGAGCCTCATCGTCAGGTAGAGATTTCTACATGGATTCAATCAAACAGGCTCTGGGAAAAAACATTTCCCACCTCAGCATTCCTGTAAGCTGAGGAGGAGTCGGAGAGCTCCAGTGAGAACACCTCTAATGTTCTCAATTTCACAGATGGCCGAGTGAGTATTGCACCAGAAAAGACTGCTTCTGCGAGACAAGTGCTCTGTTGGAACTTGTTCTTCTCTTTCCCTCTAGTTCAGTTGCAGGGAAAACTTTGGAATAAACCACACATGCAGTTGCAAGAGAAAGGTACCATCTTTGTATCTTATGCTCCACTTACACTCCAGTTCTCATCTTTTCATTTAAGTGCTGTTTCTTTTGCCCTGTTGCTGCCAAATTTCTGGTTTTAACCAGTGTTCTCAAGAAGTTAATCATGAGGGCTGAGTTAGCCAGGACCTCAGGTGGCTGATTTCAGTACAAACCCCAAGTGCTCACGAGAACTAACTCCATACATCTTCTGTTTTCCCTGTAAGTAGCCTGAATTCAACCTGCCAGAGACCTGACTGGTCCTAGAGGCAGGTGATGTGGGCCGTCCTTCTGGAGTGGCACCTTGTGGAGCAGATAGCAGAGGGCAGGCATCAACTCAAGTAGTGCTCCCATCCCAAGGCAGCCTTTGCAGAGAGCTGTAATGTTTGTGGAAAGTGCCCTGGTTTCTGATTGGCAGTCAAGAATTGATCTGTTGCTTTGTTTTGCAGTAATTGCTCATGAATCAGATGATGTTTCTGGCAATAAGTTGAGGAGCTGGCACAGATGATCCCTCTCAGGATAAAGAGGAGTTTTGTTGTCTGTGAGTGGCTCCGGGGTTCGCTGAGCCACCAAGTCATACCAGCAGAAGCAAATGGCCAAGTGATTCCAAACACATTCTTTCCAAAGCCCTTCTGTAAAGCTGGGCTCAGGGATGGGAAGAACAGGTGGCCACGGCAGTTGTTCAGTGGTTTGGAAACGTTGAGGTGTGGAGGATGGACAGAGAAAAAAGATCCCACATTGGGGATCTCCTTGAGACCATATTCACAGAATCATAGAATGGTTTGGGTTGGAAGGGACCTTAAAGATAGTCCAGTTTCAACCCCCTGCCATGGACAGGGACACCTCCCACTGGAATGTTCAGATAACCTGAATTCTACCCTGTCCTCTGGGTCAGCTGTAGGAGGAGCTTTACCTCTCACTTTTGAACAGGAAATCAGAAGTACTGTATAGGGCGTTATTTAAACACAGGGATTTAGAACTCAGGTGCTGTTAGAAATTCACCTTCTCAATATAACATTCACCAAGGAAAGAGCTGAAGGGAAAAGGGCATTTTAGAACATTCCAGTTAGTTTTGAAAACCGTAGAATGATCTGTAACCACTGCAGACACCACGATGCCTGTGCACATTCTTCTTTTAGATTAAAGGCGAGTTCTCAGCTCTCTTTTGTAACAGAGCTGTCCAGTGTGTGTGGGAAACATCACCCACTGATTCAGCATTAAACAGAAACCAATGGAAGTTGTTCCACACCCAGATAATCTCCAGAGAAGCTAAAAATTAAAATCTCCTTGGCTATCCTAACATGCAAACCGCAAACTGTGATCCACATAGCTCAAAGCTTTGTGCTGAGTGATTGCTTCACTGCTTCTACAGGGCTGATGGAGCAAGAACTGAAACTGGTGAACGAGAAAATGTTATGATTGGAGATGTTCAGCCCCGAGAGGAGTTCACTCTCAATATTAGAAAGATATGTGTTGGTTGCTTTGGGCCATGAAAGAGATATCAGGAAGATATTCTTAAAATGGTACGCAATTTATCAAAAGGAAAAAGCACAGGTTACCTTGTCAGAGTTCTCCACCAGGCCCAGGGAATATGAACTGAATTAAAATGCTGGGTGCACAGCAGCAAAGGCATCAACTCTGCAAACTGGGTGCAAAAAGCACCAGCAACTGTGGGAAGCAAAGCCATCCTTACACCTCTTCTGGCTGTAGCTTTCCCTCTCCATCTGTGGAGGAGGAAGGATTTGGTTTGCATGTCCTGGTGATAATCCAGAAAGACAGCCACGTGGATTTTAGCAGGAAGCAAAAAGATAAGGAAAACAGCAACATTCTGTAAGAAAGCTAAAAGCAGGGGGGGTTGGCAAGTGGGAGGGGGGTGACAGAAGGAAGAATTCCAGGCTTTCACAACTTTTATAGCTGTTGGTTGTTCTCTCCCTTATCAAATGGGCCCTGGCAGCAACTGGGGAAGGCAGTAAACACTGAAACAAATGTAAGTCCTGCACTTTCTCTCTCTATTCAGTAAACTTTCACAATTGTAGGCACAGAGTGGAATTCACCTGAGTGTGGTTCACATTGTTCTCATGGCTAATTAGCAGCAGCCTTTCATTTTCAGAAAGGACACGCATCCATATATTGCTCACCAGTGTCATGCAGGTAGACAAGGATCTTAAGCATTGCCACCTCTGGGGGCAAATTGAGTCTGATTGTGCCCTCAAGTGCCACCTCCATCGTTTCCATCTCTGCAACCTTCCCCCATCTCTCCTTTTCCAGCTTCAGTCCGTGTCTCTCGTAGCCAGCATCCTCTTGTGATGAACACTTCAGGCATCTTTACCTGCACAAGTGCTCCTGCTGCAGAATATTGCTCGGGATCAGTCCCCCAAACATCCTTCAGCCCTGCATTCCAACACCAGAGCAGCTGAGGCTCCTTCCCTCCCCACATTCCAGTCAGCATTACAGATCCCAGACACAGCCAGCTGCCGCCTGGCTGGCGTGAGGCGTTGGGCAGCGCTGGGTGGTGGCACTTTGGAATATTGTCCAGGCTCACCAGACTCCAGCTCACCTCCTGCTGCCTGCCTGCATCCCCCTGCACTTGTGGGGGACTCGACAGCCAGGCAGTCAGTGGGTGCAAATAAGCATAGCATCATCGTTTTAAATGGGGGCCATATGTGTCTTTGACCAAACACAGCCACAGTCATCTGCATCTGAGAACCTAAACCTCCACCTAGAGAACCTTCTTAAATCCTCTGGAGCTGCTAAAAACATCTACATTGTCTACTGCCACGGTTCAATAAATGCAGTTGCTTAATGTAGTGCATTTCATAATGTTTAATAGTGCATTTCATTATCTGAGGTTTGTCATATCTTCAGATTAATGAAAGGATTTTAGACTGTATTGGATGTCCAGGAAGGGAAGATGTCCATAGCTTTCCAAACATCTTGGATTGGGGGTGAGGGAACTGGGAGGAGTGAGCGCTGAAGGCTTTTGTGTCACCAGGGTGGCGTTTCTGTGAGTGGTACAGTTGTTTGTATCACACTGGGGAGGATAATGGATTTGAAGCTGCCTGATCATTTCCAATAGTGGCCTTAACTAACTTCCAGCCACCATGCAGAGCGTAATTCACATTTGTTGAGGATGGGAATTAATCAGTTTGATGCTTTGTATTACACAAAATGAAAATGGAGGATTTGTTTCCCAGGAATAATGCAGTTGGTCAAGATTATCTAGGTTATTTATTTACATCAACAGTAACTCTTAAAAACTCTTGAACCCTGCTGGTCTGTGATACAAGAAGCTCTGTCTCCTCTAGAACTACAGATGGGGAAAAAAAGAGAACACTAGGATGCCATTCCATGAAGGGCAAGAGAGATGTCAGCAGTGTCCAGCACCAAAGAGCTGCCATCAGTTCACAGCTTTTCTAAAGTCTCCAGGAATAGTAAAATGGCCGAGTTCAGCTGGGAGAAAATCAGCTGTGGTTTGCAAGGATTAACATAACCCATCCATTCCATGAGAACAGGCTCTGGAGAGGATGTGATTCGCTGGGGACAGAGGTCTTCAGTGATGTCCTACTAATAACACAGACAGTGCTTGGCACAGGGGTGATGGGCTGAGAGTCTGAGGCAAAAACCATCTCTCAAGGTAAGGATGAGAAAAGCAATGACTGTTCATCATCTTATTAGTTAGGGAAAGTGAATGTGAGTGGTCTCCTGGGATGCTGTGAGATATAAGGCACCCGTGAGATGGGTAAGAGGGCTTGGAAGGGAGCTCAGTGTGGGAGGAATCTGGGCAGGAGGTGGGAAGCATCTGAACACGATCCACTCAAGAATTGTGCAGCTTCTCTTGAGATTCCAGATATTCCCAGATCATAAGAGTCAGAGGTGGCAGTGTGGGCTCATTTTTGCTTTGACTGTGCCAAGGAAATGCATCTTTCCCAGCCAAGTAACAGCCCAGAGTCCCTGTAGAGGTTACAAATGGTGAGCAAGGAGAAGGGCAATGTCTTCATTTGACCACAGTGGGAACAGCGGGTGCCTCGTGCTGCTGCTTCAGTGAGAGTTGGATGTGCCCTCCTTCAGCTCCAGCACCACAGGGCAGCACTTCCCAGCGTCGCAGGGGAGCTCTGCGTGGGGACACCTTCCAGACCTGGATGGTGAAGGAGGCTCTGCTGGGTGAGGAATGAGTGGCAGTGAGGAGCTGCCTCTGACTCAGCATTTGTGGGTCTGTGCATGGCGTGTAAACTGAGCACAGCAGAATCTGTCAAAGTAACCAGGGTGGCAGAGAAACAACTGTGTGCAGGATTTCATGGCCAGCAGCAGCTGTGAGAGGATTTCTTGTCTTTCTGAACTCTTATCGACACAAAGCAGCCACCCCCAAGCCTGCCCTTCCATCAAAAACAAGCTGTGTACTTGGCATGAAGGGGCTCTGCTTTCTGGGCTTTTTGAGAGAGTTGGGGTTGTGCAGCCTGGAGAAGAGAAGGGTCTGGGGAGACCTTAGAGCAGCCTCCTGGGACTGGGGAGGGGCTCCAGGAAAGCTGGGGAGGGGCTCTTGATCAGTGCAGGGATAGGATGAGGGAAACAGTTTCCAGCTGAAAGAGGAGAGATTGAGATGAGATCTTAGGGAAGAAATGTTTTTCTGTGAGGGTGGGGAGGCTCTGGCACAGGTTGCCCAGAGCAGTGGTGGCTGCCCCATCCCTAGAGGTGTTGAAGGCCAGGTTGGATGGGGCTTTGAGCCCCCTGATCCAGTGGGAGGGGTCCCTGCCCATGGCAGGGGATTGGAACTGGATGAGCTTTGAGGTCCATTCCAAACTAAACCGTTCTATGAAGCAAGACAGAGGGAAAGTAATCATCCCCATTTTACTGGTAAGAAACTGGGATGCAGAGACATGAGATAACTTGCCCTCACTCATATGGTAAAATTGTGAGTGACACACCAAAAGAAAGCTGCTCTCCTGAAGCCCAGCTCGAGCCCTCATCCAGACAGCAGCCTTCTGAGAAACCCAGGGAGGGGAGCGCAGTGATAGCCTGCTGGGAAGTGACACGTTCAATTAATAATACCACTGCAAACAAATACAATAATTACAGTGTTTTATCTTCCCCTCTGAAATGAAGCAACACAGATGTGGGCTGGGGCTGGGGAACACCAGACAGGTTTGCAGTGACTGTGCTATCAGCCCAGTGAGCTTTGACCTTGGGAAACTGATCTCCTCCACAGCTGTCTGACAGCCAGGCACCAAGTCAGCAGGGGAAGGAGATTTGCTTTAATATAGGCCTTCAAGTATTTAAGGAATCTTTTTGGCAGCTTTGCAATTTTAAAACATTTTCAGTGATGCAGGCCCAGCCCTCTCTTGCCTGAAGTCTTTGCTTGGCCTGCAGGGTATCCAATACCTTTTTAGCCTGACCTGATTGGAAACAGAGGAGGTTTTAAATCAAGAAATACCTCATGAAAAGCCCTCTCCTGCAGCACAGTGGCAGTGCTTTAATGATGCTGCTCGCAGGGGTGTTATGTCCCTGGTCCCCAGCAGCTCCCTTTGTCTCCAGTTTCCTTTGCTCGTGCTGTGGGAAGCAGAGTGGCTTAGCTTTTCGGGTGGTGCTGTTTGGATGATGCAACTGGCATTGCCACACATCATTCCCCTCTCTAGGGACCAATTTGTTCAGCCCCAGCTTCAAAGCACTGCTTCATTTAGACAGGCAAGGGCACTAATTAGAAGCATGAGTCACCTGAAGCCACCTGGATCTGGAGCAAGGCTACAGCAAGGTTACCGGGTGGCTAGCGAGCTGCACCTGGATCACACCAAATCTCCCATGTGATTTCCTAGATGTTAGAAGCCAAAAAAATTACACCTAACCTGGAAGAGCTGTTCTTTCACCCTGCCCTTTGTTATAACCTTCCTGGCAGACAAGCTGGAAACGCTTGTATAAAAGATGAGACTTAGTCCCATTCTCCTCTGTTTCAAGCAGCATCCCTGGAAAAGCAGAGAGGGGAAGCAGTGGAAGAGCAGCATCAGTGGTGAGAGACAATAGTACAGGTTCTTTGAGGCCACTTTGTGTTCTAAACCCTGCCTCCCTTTTAGAGATTTTCATCGTATGTTTACAATCCATAAGCATCTATAAACGTTCCTAAAAGCCTTTTGGAGCAGGTGTTCTGTTCCTTGTGGATAGAGGTAACTGCTGTACCCAAAGGTCTGCAAGTCTGCAGAAAAACTGTGCCAGAAATAATGTGCTGGGTCTGATTCTGGGTCTTTTGTCTCAAACATGAGCTCCTTCTTTCTGTATTGCCAGGAGGGCTCTTCTTTGCTGTTACTGATGAGGAAATATCCAGATGTGTTGTCTGAAGTTTTTTTCAGACTGCATCACTTTGATTATATCTTTCATAGGATCTATTTCTCGTTATTATTGTGTCTGTAGGCTGCAAGTCGGGCTCCCTTGGGTATTAGGCACACATAAAAGAGAATATCCCTGAAGAAATGGGAAGACTGAGCCTTATTTCTGCTTTCAGAACCCTAACAGAATTAGAAATAAGTTGGTAAATATTTCTCCCATGAACCTATGAAGTGCATGGCTCACAGATACAGGCAGCTGCCGTGCATTCATGCTTCTTTGAAGACTCAATGGGCCATGGAACAAATCATGGAGGTTTATCATCCTTACTTGAAGCTGGGTTATTATCTTTTTTTCCATATTTAATGCTCAAATTCTGTGTATGAGCTACATTCACCCTGGCCAAAAATACCTTAACATCCCCCTGAAGCAGCCCTCTGATTGAGCCTGTTCTGCAGGCACAGGCTGTAAGTGGAGCATGTCTGGAGGTCTCCAACAAACTGGAAAGAAATAAAGAACGGGAAGCAGATATTTAGCAGCTCAGCTCATTCCTAATGAAGTACCCAGCCAAGTACAGTGGGTACCCCTTCCTTTCTCATGAAGGAAGGGCCCACCCACCACAACAAAAGCAAATGCCCCGTTTGAGCCCTAGCAGAGAATGACCCTTCTGCCTGGTTTGTCTGGATATTGGCAGTGGGAAGCAAGGGGATGATTGGGAAGCTGGATCTCCACGTAGCTCTTGAGGTTTCTCTATCTAATCAAGAGATTTCTCGCCCCACACACACTGGGACGCACGAAGTTGGGGACCCTGCCTGAGTCTGCAGTGGGGAGGATTGAACAAGGGTCCTGTGAGGACTGAGCATCAGGACAGAGTCCGTGGCAAACACGACATCAACAGCTTCTTTCTTAAGAAAGCAGGATCTTATTTAAAACCTCGTTTTTGTGATGGGTGCTAAGTGAAGGGTCCAAACCCTGTTTAGGAATGCCACAGAAGCCTGCAGGGTGGGATAGGTTAGGGGAACTTTGCTTACACTTGCTTGTTCATTTGTTACATCAGCACTTCAGGGTGAAACAAAGACCAGAAGTGATTGCTGAAGTGATTTGAGCTGGATCTCCTGGAATAGCTGTCGTCGTGTTCACTTGGGGAAGAGAACAAATGAACCTTAAAAACAAGCCTGACCAGCTCTATAGAGAGAAAACGTGACTCGGGTACTGTGGAACAGCTCTGCCCAGACACAAACCAGAAGACTGTCAGGCTGATTAGAGTTTCAGGAAAAGGAGCCCTTTAAAAGATTCCGAAGTAAAGGAGAGAAGATTCTTGAGCAACAGATCTCTCCTTGCAGCTACGTGCTGCTGATGTCCCTTCATAACCCCCATCTGAGTTTGCATCCCATGTCAGAGCCCAGAACCAGCTGAGGCAGCAGGACCAGATCAGGAGAGACTGAGCAGCTATGAAGAGGGTAACAGACTGCAGTGTGAAGTGATGACCTCAGGACCTCTCGCTCCTGCAGGATCAAAAGCAAAATATCTGGTTTGCCTGGAACCTGGGCTGCTGCTGGCCTGGCAAAATGTTCAGTGGTTCCGACTGTACTTGTGTCAGGGAAGTGACTGGCAACCTACAAGATTTACAAGGAGCTTTGAGGTTTTTTTGTCCTTTGTGGAAGTTCATCCATCCTCCCCTAGGCCAGGCAGGTGAGAAGAGCACGAAGCAAAAGTCTTTCTGCAAACAAGGATCTTTCTGGCCTGGTTTGAGTGGAAACCACTGCCTTTTGTGTGTGGTGGAGTCTTATAGAGCTACCCGGAGCCAGCAGGGCTCTGTCCTTGGCTGAGCCAGCGTGGGTGGTCTTCAGCTCCTCTCTTTAGCTTGAACCCATTACTGATGGGGAAAATCTGATTCATTTCAGTGGAAGAGCAGGAAGGGAATGGAAGCTGTAGCCACTGAACTGGGCTGTGCCCAGAGCCAGGCAGCACAGCGTGTGCATAGCAAGTTCCTTCTCACGCAGCGTGCGGACAGGCCCCCCAGGCACACGTGCTTTGGTCTGAGCTCTGTACTGTCAGCTCCAGGAGTTGGTCCAACAAGCTCTTCTAGCCAGAAGGGTTTCCATTCAGATTCTGTACAAGGAACCTTCTAGTACTAAGTACTACCAAGGGTAGTTCCATCTCTTTTCTGCCTGTAGCATCATTAATTTGGGCTCTAGCCCTAAATAATCCCCGTAATCTGTCAGATCACAGGTTATGAAACATGAAAGTGTTGAGTCTGTGGCTACCCAGAAGCAAATCAGTGCTTGGGCTGAAAGGGTCCAGAATTAACGACAGAGAACTCAGACATATGGGGGTTAGGCTGGCACTGAGAGAACTGTCAGAAAGGTCTTGACTACCAACAAGAAAAGAGTGGCAGGTGGGCAGTTCCTGCAATGTTTTTTTCTCCCTATGGCAGAATGAATTGAAAATAAAATGAAAATAAAAGCCCAAAGGATGAATTAATGTACTTCACTTGTCCTTGAGGAACAGATCAGATGTGGTTCCCTCCCTTGGAATGGATCAATTCCAACTTTCTCAGTCTTCTGTCTGGTAGCAACTTGGGGGATGTTGAACGAAAACAGTGTTGCTCTGCTTTCAAGATGTGCAGAAAGGTTTTTAGGCACCTGAGGCCCACGTTGAAGGTATCTTATTTTTACTCTGGCTTTGGATTATGTGCTATTATTTTTGCCTGTCAGTGGTGTGAAGTACTCTTCCTCTCCCATGCCCCAGTGAAGTGGGTTACCAGGGGGTGCTGTGCTCCTGGGGGCTGTTGGGTGCAGGATCTTGTCCCTGCCTGTGACAATCTGCCCCTCCTCTGGCATCTGCGGTTGCTTCAGAGCATCCCTGCTGCAGGGTTTGCCTTCCAATCCGCTCCTGGTTTCTCTCTCACAAATTTCATTTGCAGGCTGCAGTGAACTTGTATTCCATTAAGCACAAGTGCAGACTTCACCCTTATCACCTTGTGTATTCCTTCTTTTTCTTTCCTGTTTTTGTAATAACTTCTCATTAGAGAAAAGAGAGGGAGAAACTGGGACAACGTGAGATTCAAGTCCCATGTTTATCTACTGGTGGTTTGCTTTCCCGACTGTTCCAAACCTGCTGTCTGGCACCTCTTTTCCTCCTTGGACTTTGATTTAATCAGGACATGTCGCTGTTGCTGGGAGTTATTAGCCATTTCACCTTCCTGAAAGCAAGAGCTTCCTTGACAAGAACCTTGTAGAGCCACATTTCAAAGGCCTTTCAAGCAGTCTTTAGTCCAGATAAGACTTGAAGGGTGAAGAGGCAACAAAAAGCAGCTAATCCACTTAACTGCCAGTGGAAACTTCACCAGTGAAAAGAACAAGTAATATTTTGGAATGACTTCTCTGCAGTGGGATACTGGGGATTTCCAGCAGCTGCACAGTCCTCCCTGCCTGTGTTTTGTAGTAATGAATACTAACGATCCTTCACTTCTGTTTTAATTGCCTGCCTATCAAGCTTTGTTAATCTTCCCCATTTTCCTTAATCTTTCATCAAGTGTCACTTTTTCTCTGTGTTTCTTCTGTGTTGACAAGGCATTTGAACATTTCACTAAGCAGAAAAAAAAGAAAGTTAAAGGAAGGAATAAAGGAAGAATTCCTCCCCTTTGCATCTGGAATGCTCATTTTCCAGATTAGAAAATAAGTGGCTGTGGCATCTAATTAAAACTAATAGGTTAATTAGAGAATATTTAGATCCCCATCCTTACAAACCAGCAAGGCTGGAGACTGCTCCCAAGTAAGACTGGGTCCTTAATTTAAACGATACTTGCAGAGTTTGTTCCAGAGAGATGCTGGCAGCATTTTAGCCAGGAATTCACCAAGTGTTTGATCTGTATTTTGCTGAATGGCAAAGGCTTTGACTGGAGAAGTCATTGCTGTAGTAAATGGTGCCCACTTCTCTTGATGTCTCTTGAAGCCATTGGCTTTACCCAGTAATCAGTTGGTTCCTTGTGAATGTCCATAACCCCTTGAGGCTCTGCTGTGAGGCTGCTCGGTGTCTGGGAATGGTGGCAGCCTTCCTGAAGTCTCCACCCTCCTTTGGAACCCCCCAGCTGTCAGGTACAGAACAACTGGGTTTGTTTATTTGCAGCTCTAATGGTGAACATTAAGGCCCAGCCTGGAGAGAGCAGCTCTCACTTCTTGATTTGCTGTTCCAACAGACACATCCTAAGGTGTAGCATATGAGAAGGTCAGTTCAATTTGTTTAAACTCAATAAAGAATGAGCTAGTGAAGAGAAAAAGCACATGAAGCTGAGGATACCTGTCTGTTTTCATGCTTTGATTGCCACATCTTTGCCCATCCCTGAACACAGAAGCTTGAAAGCCCATCTGGATAAGGTCTGTAGAGTGGTTTTGAACCCAGTCTGTGTGCATTTCTCATTAGCTTCAAGTCTTTCTTTTGCCCTTGAGCATTTTCTCCCATAAGCACTTTCATCAATGAGATGCTCCCTCCTGCCCTGCTTAAGAAATCCCTGACTGTTCACCAGAACGTATTCAGACAGTGAAAATATGTTTCATATTTCAAGGGACCTTCTGATGTGCACTGATTTGAGATCTGCATCAGCAAATGAGATCAGGGAGAGGGAAGGAGAAAAACAGACTAGTGTTGAAAAATAACTTTATGTGCAACATCTGACAGTGGAGGTTGTCCAATTGCAGATGTCTGATTTCAAAATCTGAAAGTTAAGATCCCATTGTTCTGAACAAATTTCTCCCTTCTCAAAAATCCTTTGTGGCCATTTCAATTTCTGGCCTATTTTCAATACTTGAACAAGTTTTTATTGGCATAAGTTGCTACTGTGGAAGGAAATCAACTGTAACAAATTATGTGAAGTTTTGAGGCTTTTCCCATCACCTTGCTAGAGCTTTCCAAGACGTTCTCACCCTTCTCTGTCCAAACCCATCAGATTTTAAAGGGTAGAGGAGTCCCCCTGTGCCTGCTGGTTCTGTTTCCAGGTCCCAGACTGTCCCAAAGAACTCAGAGGGAGACACAAACAGCTCAGCACAGACCTTGCACAGCACTGAAATCTGAGAGTAGAGAGTGACATCATCCCATATTTATGTTTCTGTGATTAAAATCGTGGCAATGAGTTTACACAAACTTGATAGAAGGAACGCAGCTTTTCTTCAAAGTCCTAGAGACTGTTTGTCCACGTTCTTTTTCTGTAACATTTGGATCATGTCAGCTTCCCAGCACTAAGAAATGGGATTTTTCTCTCATACTGGGGTAAATTGGGCATGACTGCATTGAAAATGATGGTGCTTCTGGTGTGACAGGTTAATTGAGCCCTAAACATTAGCTTTGCACAGGGCTGTGCAGAGTATTCATCACTGATCTCTCAGACCGTGCCGTCAGTGCATCATTTCCTACAGAAATAGAACATTATTTGAAACAATAGTAAATTTTTATTTGAGGGGAAAGGTGGGATGGGGGTGTCAAACAAAAGAACATCTGAAGACAGATGAGGGGGAAAGGTTTTAAGCCAAAAGAGAGGAGATTGAGATGAGATCTTAGGAAGAAATGTTTTGCTGTGAGGGTGGGGAGGCCCTGGCCCAGGTTGCCCAGAGCAGTGGTGGCTGCCCCATCCCTGGAGGTGTTCAAGGGCAGGTTGGATGGGGCTTTCAGCCCCCTGATCCCTGAAAGTGGTCCTGGATTGGAACTGGATGGGCTTTAAGGTCCCTTCCAACCCAAACCATTCTGTGATTCTATGATTCTGCTCCAACAAAAAGTACAAGGATTCTCCTTTCAGGAGGGTCTGAGGTACCAGCTGCTGCGTGTCAGGTCTGTTGATGTTTGCTAGAAGTTAGGCAAAGCTTTTTTTAAACAGAACACTAAGCATCCTCCCCAAAGGTGGGATTCTCTCTGCCAGGGCAGATCCTGCTCTCTTGCTGAAAATCTCACCATTTTCTGGGCTTACTGTGAGGAGTTCCACGGTTTATTTGCGTATTGTGTGAAAACAATATTTCTGTCTACAGCTTAGACTTTTCAATTTCTTCGCTGTGCTCTTCCAAAAAGAAAGTAACAAAGATTCCTGGGGCTCTCAGGCTGAGGCACTGAAAAGCTGGCCAAGCGACCTTGATTCTGAGCCGCACAGAGACCAGGGGTTACTTTGGAGACAGACTCTCTATAGCAATAACTATGCAGATATTGGCAAGAATTAAAGTTACAAATCCTGATTGCGCCTGACCCTCTCTTCCCCCTTATGAAGCCTTGCCAAAAAAATCCTTACAGGGGAAAGGAGCAAGCAAGGGAGGGAGCTGAAGAACACCCAGCGTGCAGCCCCCTGCCAGGAATCACTGGGAAAACAGACAAGCTGTCCCTTCCCCTCTCCCATCCCCTGCCCCTCTGTGTGTTTGAGCAGCCATTGCGGCTAAGGAAGTGCATTTCAGTTAGAACTGAACAACCTGCCGTGCTCAGCATTGACTCATCTGCTGCCTCAGTGTTTATATTGCACTTATAGTGATGTTGCATCAACAGTTCAGGCTCAGCTCCTGCTGTGTGCTCACACGGATGTGCTCCCTTCTGAGCAGAAATGCTCCGGATAGCTTGGTTTCCCACTTTTTGTGAGGCGTTGGGAATTAACCCAAGAAGAAAGAGGAAGTGGGTCAGCAGGCTCTGCGTTGGCAGCAGCTGGGAGAG
This sequence comes from Dromococcyx pavoninus, assembly GCA_033558185.1. Lineage (NCBI taxonomy): Eukaryota > Metazoa > Chordata > Aves > Cuculiformes > Neomorphidae > Dromococcyx > Dromococcyx pavoninus. The sequence continues at coordinate 252,812 of JAUMJL010000720.1, forward strand.
GAGTGAACAAGCACAAAGAGGAGTTGTGGGCGACTGCTATTAAGGACTCTCCATGGAGGAATGTGTTGGATGCTGCAAGCGAGGCTGCTGGGGGGGTTTGCGCAGTCCCTGCCCGCTCTGGCAGCAGAGGCAGGGAAGCAGCGTGAGAAGGAAGAGCTCGGTGCTAAAATGAGAAAGAGGAGGTTTTAAAATCCCTAGGCTGCATATTTAGAGTGAGGGTGTTTTTTTTTTTCCCCCAGACAAATCTGAAGGAGTGGACTAGATGAACTCCAGAGGTCCCTTCCCACCCCTTCCATTCTGGAGTCTGTGGAGTTCAAGCGCGTGCAATCAGATCTGGTTTGTACCGGGCACGTGTGATGCTGACAAGCTGCTGGCTTCCACTCACAAGGAATTCTCAGTGGGGAGAGTGAAGTGTACAAAACCCCCACCACCTCAGGCTCCCACAAGAAGGTCTGTGGGGAGCAGTGCCTTGTTTATGCACATCCAGTCTGCCCTGAAAGGCCCTCAGCCTCGCAGGTACCAGGGATGTGTTCTTAAAAACTCCCGCAGCTCGTTGCCAGCGCTGGGAGCTGTTCTGGAGACAGGAGACAGGCAGCTGCTGCTGTCTTGATTAAAGCTGCTTTGCCCAGCTCCTTAACAAGGAGTTTAAAGCAACAGCAATTACAACCTCTTAATCCACTGCGATGTGGGAGTGGAAGACTGTTTGCTAACAAAAATAGTGCTGCAAACTGGGCCACAAAGCAGTGAAAGGAGAATCATGGGAAGAAGAAAAGTAGTTGATAAGGATGTGGTCTGGGCTGGGAGATTAATACAGCAGAGAGACTTCTTCTTGGAACGTGAAGAGTCTGAGGCTGCAGGAACAGCTGGCTCCCAGTTTCGACTGGTGCAGGACAGCAGAGTCTCAGCCAGTCCAGAAATGGAATGGTCATCATCTGTCAATGAAAGCCTGTATTTAGAATCGTAGAATTGCTTGGGTTGGAAGGGTCCTCAAAGACCATCCAGTTCCAAATCAGAGGCGCTGTCAGACACTCAGTCTGATCCTCTGAAGGGGATGGTACCTGGGACACCAGCTGTGCATGGGCTTCTGGTTTCTGGCTCAGGATATAAGCCAAACCCCAAAGTTAATTCAAGGTAGGGATCAAGTAGTGGCTGTTGGTGCAGTTCTAGTGCTGAGTATGGTATCTCCTCGGTTGAATGGTTTCAAAGGTCAATTCTGCTACTTCTGCTGAATGGGAAAGTATAAAAGAAAGGGAAGGAGGGGCACATCCTTCCCCAAAACTGAGATCAAATGTCAGGTAACAGCACCTGGTAAACTCCTTTTCAAACAGCAGGAAAAGGCAATTTGCTCCTGGCCCCACCAGAGGCAGGAGACTGCTGACTGGGGCTGTCCTCTGGCTCTGCAAGGGTGCTGTAACCTGCAATTATGTGTGGGTTCTCATCAGGCTGCTCTCTGCAAGAGCCCCTGGACACAGAAAATGCTTGGGTGGCCTGAGTCAGAGGCTTCTTGTTTGGAACAACTGGCATTAGAGAGATGTGTTAGTGTCTCTGTTTTCCTCAGTCTTTGTATCCAGCTGCAATCTGAGCTGTTGAACAAACTGCCCTGGCACACTTCTCTGCAGCTGGCATTGGTTCTGCTTTGGTGCATTGGTTTCAGTGATTTGTGGTGTCAGCCCTGTCCCTAAATGTGTTTCTTCTGGGGGGGGGGACAGCCTCCAGGCCACTCTCCATGGACCTGACCTGTAGGATTTGACCATATGAAGCTGAGCAGAGCTGGAACTGATTAGACCACCAGTTGTGTCCTGCAAGGCTGAAGGCAGACAGAATCCATCACAGGGGAATCACCTGAGATATTTTCCTTCACTGACCAGCAGGTACCACATGGGCTTTTCTTTATAGGGTAGGGTTTAAGGGAATTATCATGATGATTATTTTAAATATCGCTATCTGATTCCTGCTAAAGGTGTTGCATCTCTGCAACAAAGCAGCCTGTGTTTCATTCCCTGGGGATCATGAAGAATATGGAAATCTGAAGTGCTCCTATCGTTACTGAGGAGAGAGATTCATTAACTCCCTGCAAATTTAAATCAACCTGGGTCATCAAGACAATCCAAAAGCTTTGTGCTTTTAATACTACGGGTAACTTAAGGTTAAAACACTCTTGCAAAGTCCAGAGCTCAAATCAGTGAAGGTTAGACCTAAAATGCAAAAAGTGACCTTCCTGGTTTACAATTACTCTCACAACACCTGAATGTCAGCAAAGGTCTTGAAACAATGTGATGCTCAGTCTGCTAACCTGCTCCACTTCAGTTCCTAGTGCTCTACATCAGATAAATTACTTAGTGCCACAATTAAATCCTTATCAGCCCCTCTGGGACCCGTGTCATAGTTGCTTTAGGAAAAAAGAAGGTTACTTTGAGCTCTTCTTTAAAAACTAAATTACATTAGGAAGTAATTAGGAATTATTAGTATTATTATTTATTACTTGCATAACAGATAAGGTGTGCATGATCTGAATGCTTTCAGATTTTCCTTGCATAGAAAGATGAGTTCATGGAGGCCACATTGACAGAATCCTTTGTGAGAAAGGAGACATTAGAAAATGCCAGCTTTATTGCTGTCCTTTGTTTTTTTCTCTCTGAATGGGCTCTCTGAGCTTTGCATTTATCGTGTGGTTGTAGAGGCAATTAAAATACAGCTAGAAAGTGGTGAGCAGTCATCCTGTAAAACACAGCTAAGCAGGAGACAAGATGTGTGCTTCTGCTACTCCCTCAGGCAGGAGGGTGAAGAGGAGGGGTGCTCTGTGCTCCTGCTCTTGCTCTGCTCACACAGGCAAAGGGCAGGGACAGGGATGTTCATCTGGGGCCCAGCACCCACTGAGGGAGCGCTGCTTAACCCAGAAAAGAGCCCAGCATGGGATGGCACTGCCAACCAGGAGGTGAATCACTGGGTGTGCAGCAAAGATTTGGAACCAGAACAAGGATTTCCAGTTAAGGGCTGCAAAATTAAATCTGCAGGTTTATTTCTACCTCTGAGAAGAGGCTGAAGTATTCATAATAAATCCAGTGTTCATCGGCCCTCGGAGGTCCCAGCTGATTTTAAATCCATTGTGCTCATTACCGTGGTTTCACAGAAGATGCAGCCTCCGCCCTGAATACTAAAAAATATGAAAGACAAAACAAGAGGAAGGCTTTGAGGCTTTGGTTGGAGTCAGGATGAGCAGGAGAGTTCTTCCTTCCCAAATCTCAGTGCAGCCCCTCGCTGCCTGGACAGCACGAGCTCTCTGCTGGGGAGTTGCCGCCTATTTGTCCACGTGGAGCAAGGGTTGAAGTGCTACCCAGGGCATGTCTCAGAGCATGTGCTCCCTCGTGTAGGAGCTGGTATGGAAAGGCTCCCTCGTTTATCACATTCCAAATATGAAAGTCAGATTAAGGTGAGATTATCCAATATAATAAAACACGTCCCATTCCAAATGGAAGAGATGCTCCACAAAGCTTATTTTTGACTCAGAATGGAAAACAGAGAAGTCACTCCCACCTTCATATTTATTTTTGGGAAGAAACCTCCTACCCAAAGCCTCTTCCTAATGGGATTTGAGATACTTTGGATTACAAGTGTACATCAGGAAGGGGCTTTTGCAGTCATCGGGTCTTGCTACAGCAGGGAACCGTGTCCTGTGGTTCCCCACACATCAATTTATGAACTCCACCCTAGGGGACACCATGAAATAACTAAAGAAACAAGAATGAACTATTCTTGCAAAGTCCCTTCTTACTTCCCTTGTGTTATGGAGATAAGTGGAAGCACAGTAAGGTACAGCTTTCTGCCTGCCTGATAGCACACACAGAGCATATACATTGAGAGGTACAGGGCTTTGAGTCACTTGTACAACTGTGTTTGCTTCATAAATCCATGCTAGAGGGTGGATTAGGGAGAATTTATAACTGCACAAGCCTCATGGAGACACTGGCACTTGCCTCAGCAAGTGCCCCTTCATTACAGTTGAAGTGCTGATTATCGTGTCCATAATTCCCAGATACAAACAGGGAAAGGACCTACTGTGTCCATGCAGAGGAGTTCTCTCCTCTCTATCGCTTTCCTTGCATGAAAGCATTCTCAGCTTTAACTCCAAAGGTGCATTCTGGGAAAGACAGAAGCCTTGGTGTCAGGATGATTTCCACCCGGCTTGGGAAATGTGAATGTGGTCCCATCCAGCCTTGTGGGAGGTTGGACTGGAGTCCCTCAGAGGTTTCTCCAAACCAGTAAAAGAAAAGGTGGCTCTGTAATTTCTTTGCTGAGACTGATAATGAAGAAAGCACCAAACATCATACAGCAGGCGTTGCTCGGAGCCAGATACTCTGGGAGCTGCCTAACACTGTCATGGGTTTGAAATGCTTGTGCTCCTCTCGACTTCCAAAAGACAGCTCTATGACTTTCCCATGATTACTGTTCACTAGACACAAGAAAATAAAGCTTTATCAAATCAGCATCTCTCTGTGCAGATGAAAAAAAGCCCAAGCCCAAAAAGATGTGGGGAGTCATTCAGCAAATATTTGAAATGTTTAAGGTGTGGAGGATTAATTGGGTCATCAGCACAAGGCTGAGCCCTCCAGCCTCTCTGTCTTCTCCACTGATCTTTCTCCTGCTTTCATAAGTATTTCTTACAAAGGTTGGCACTAGAGAGTGTCTTCCAGTCAGTAATGACCACGGTAGCATCTACAGCTTTGGGGCTGTTGTCCAAGCAGCTGCACTTTGAGAGAGGACAGGTGGGACACTGTTCCTTTAGGTACTCACAGCTCTGTTTATTTGCCTGTAAACAAAGAGTTGCATTCCTTTGGTTCTTCAAAGCAGCAGTAATTTCTAACCATCTAGTTTGCCCACAGCATTGTTCTCCCCATTGTAAAACTCCCAGATACCCCTCTACCTCCCCTACTGCTGCTGCAGCTGTTGCAGATCTTGAAATGGCATTTGAGCTCAACCTGGGCAGGGATTCAGTGCACCAGCAGATTTTGGCTGGAGTGAATTAATCTTTGCAACACCTACAGTGAGGAGCTCCTCATCTGGGACTGCAAAGAACGGTTAAACCCACAGGCAGAAATGACCCTGCAAGCCAGACTGAGGTGAGACTGTTTTCAACACCTCTCATCCTGTCACATGTGTGTAAACAAATATTCCCTTCCGAGCTGCTGGATGTCAGTGAGCTCTGCTTCTTGCGCAAGCCCTGCTGTTTTTCAGGATCCAAACCAGCAAATGCTTTTCGCTTCCTCCACTCCTACTTCTTAGTGTTTCAGTTTAAAACGTGCTCAGGCCGTTCCTGTGGCAGACAGGCATCTGGCTGTCTCTGGTCCCCTGTCACTTACAAATGCTCTGCTGGCACAAACAGAGGCTCTTGGGTACGAGCTGTCACTCCCCGAGCTGCGGATCGGCAGCTCCAAGGGGAGCCTGAGCACTTCAGGTGTGTTTTCCCAGCATACCATGAAAGCACCTTAGATCTGGCAGAAAAGAGGAACAATCCTGTCATAGCCTTGCACTCGTTGTGTCAGAACGCTTTGCTGGTTTCTCAAATACTTTTTAAAGGCCTCGTATAAGGACATCAACATATTTCATGTGCCATTCTAAGAAGTTTTGGTGCTTCTCTACTGCTTTGCCTCTGTCCCACAGCCTGAAGTGGCCAACAGCCTGGTAATGACACAAATCCACATCCTGCCTCTGAGGGGAGGGATGCTTTAAGGCTGGGTGATGCAGATGTCATAGAGTTGTGGAATGGTTTGGGTTGAAAGGGACTTTAAAGATCGTCCGGTTTCATCCCCCTGCCATGGGCAGGGACACCTCCCACTGGATCAGGGGGCTCATAGCCTCATGTCCACAGTCTCTTTCCTAGCTCTTGCCCTCCTAAGGTTCAGGACAGCGGCTCTCGCCGTGTAGATGTTCCAGTAAAAGGGATCTGACCTCTGCCGTGGCTGCCAAGAGTAACTGTGATATGGGAAACAGTGATGAGTCTGCCTTTCTCCCCTGCCTGGGAACTAGGTAAGGGACATCATCCCACTCGACATCAGAAGAAAAACGCAGCCTCAGAAAGGAGATGGGATTTGCTCCAGGTCACACAGCAGATCAGTGGCCAGGAACAGAAGCCAGCTCCCACTTCCCTTCTCAGACCCCTCTTCCTCCAGCTCTCTGTGAAGCTCTTCAGTGTGTACTTTAATCACTAGACCATGTTTGTTTTCGTGGTGGTGCATTCCTCCCCAAAAGCACACCCACACGATATTGGATCCTCTTTGCCTTGGTGGGGCAGGTGGGCGGATGGCGAGGAGAGAGTTATCAGTTCCCCAAGTCCTTCCCAAGTTAGGAATCCCGCTCAGTTCCATCACTGTGAATTTCTTAGAGGGGTTTCTACATTTTTCTGACTCCTTGTCCCACTAACACCCCCTTGTCCTGAGGGAAAGGAAGCATGCAGGGCACTTTAAACCTGAACTGGCAGAGGGGAAGTTCAGTGCAATGCCTGAAGAAGACACAAAGTGAAAAGGGGCTGAAATGTGCCGAGTCCTGAAGGGAGGGAGGAGAATAAAAACCCTCTTCACAGCACGAGGATGCATCTACATGTCACTGTAATTCAGCACGATGCGTGCTGCAAAGGCCCATGCACTCATTTGTTAGCCCAGATTTGAACTCCGGGGAAAAATGAGTTGACAGCCTCCCTGCACCTCTCTGCTGGGTGCTGAGCAGAACTTTCTACTTGAAAATAGAGCACTTTGTGCAAGCAGGCTCCTTCCTCTCCAGCACAAGGGAGTGGAGGAGACTGTGGTTTGTGTTGACACAGCAGCTTGCAGAGCCAGAAGGCTCAGGAGAAGAGGCCCCCCAGAAACCACCGCTTCAGGCAGACAAGGGAAATGGTATTTTAGAAGCAGGAGGTCTGAGGAGGGCACTGGGGGGACGTGGTGGAGGTAACCAAGCAGGGCAATAAACTTCAGTGAGTGACAGGAGCTCTGCTTCTTCCATCCCCAAGAAAGATGCCTGACAGGACCAGTCCAAGGAGCAGATGTCCTGTGTCCACAGGGAGGGGCCTGGCAGGGAGAGGCAGGCAAGGCGTGACTGTGGTGTTCAAGTATTTCAAGTTTTGACCCTTAAACCCTCAGTTCTACGAGTCCATACCTTTTCCATTTAATAATTCAATGTTGTTAATAATAAATCAGTCTACTTTCCAGTCAATGCTTTGAGGAGATAGTACATGGACTGTGTTTACTTCACCTCTTCTGGATTCATCTTGCAGCTCTAGAGGCTGGTTTTCACCGACAGCTACGCTGTGCAGCTCCTGCAGGGCTGCCAGGGTGAATACATCTGCCCACAAGCAGGGGAGAAACCCAGGCCCAGCCATCCTTTCACTCCAGCTCACTGGTCAGTGACTGTGGGAAGAAGGAAGTCTGCTTTTAGGGAGTCACGGGTCAGCAAGGGAGCCCTCTGCAAGAGCTGCGCCGTAACCACATCCCTAAGGGCAGCTCTGCCCGTGGGAATGAGGAGCTTCATGGTCCAAAGGGCAATGTAAAGTGGCGCTGTCCGGTCACCAGAAACTAGATGCATAAAATAGTTCTAATTCAGCACTGGAGGGGACTCTTTGGTCCTTCCTTCAGCTGCACACAGGTTTATCTCCGCGTTTGGGAGGTCTTTGCTTCACCTCCATGCTGCATCAACGTCAGATTCTCCTGCTCTGCTCAATGAAATCCAACAGGGGAGGGAGCCTGCAGGGAAACCTCTCATCAAGCTCACTCCCTGAAGAGAAGGACCTGAGAAGGGCAGGATATGTGCCCGGTAGAGCTGATGACAGTGTCCCAGAAGGTGCTTGTAGTTAGTATTACTAAGGCATCGCTAGCGTTGCACACAATGCAGTTGCCACCCAGCAATAAAACACAGCGAGGCATTGGAGTGGCAAGAAGAGATGCTGCTGGAATCCTACCTGCTTTGCCTAAAACCACCTGTGCCTGTGGTCTTATTAGCATGCCAAATAAAAAATAAAGGAGCGACTTAATTACTGGAGTGTGTGCTTGAATGCCACTAAGATTAATAAAGCAAGATCAGCGTAATGAATTATAGATACACTAATTACAGAGTCGCTCTGTGGAGAGCAAGGATGCAGTGATGGAACCGTTGATGTCCTCAGCGGCGAGTGTCCTCCCTGCTGCTCCTTGGCAAACAGCCATCCAGCACTGAGCAGCCCTCACAAGAAGATCCAACAGGCTCTGTTATCAGAGGATGGCAATCTGAACAAAGAAAACCCAGATTTAGCTCAACTCAGCTGAACTTCATCTCTGAGACCAGTGCCTCCTGTGACACGTTGCCATGGCAACAGGAAGGCCTGTGCTAGACAGGGTGCTGACGGCTGGCTACCCTTCATCTTTGGTGGTTTAAACCATCACTTCTTCACCAAAGCCAACATTTTATGGGAAAATAAGATGGGATAGGGCCATGGGAAGAAGGATATTTGGAGAGGCAGAGCTTGGCAGGCATTAAGGAAGACAAGCCATGCCTGTCCCTGCCGTGCTGCACGCTCCTGTCCATGGGATGCTGTTTGCATCGCGGTGCTTCGCTCGCTGTACACTTTGGACTTGTGTTTTAAGACTTCCTCACGTACCTTGCAATTCACTTCAGAAGCTCTGAGTGAGGATGAAGCTCTCACCACCTCTCACAAGTGTTTTTCTTGTGAAGTGTGGTGATTGGAGCCAGCGGGCTTTGAAGCTCCGTGTCCCTCAGAAGTGCGTGCGTTCCCCAGGGATGGGTCCGTGCAGGTGGGAGCCCTGTCCCATCGGCTGCCACGCTGGTTTGTAACCACATCAAAGCTGATCCAAGAGGGACAGTTAACAGAGCTCACTCCTGTATTATTTCGCTGGCTGATCAGAAGCTGATGTGTTCCATTAGAAACTTGGCCCAAAACCACCTTTTTAAAAACGTGTAGGCTACATGTTTTCATGAGATGCACATTAAAAACCCTACAGTCGTGGTGACATCAACTCCTGTAAGTTTGATCTCTCTCTTGGATGCCAGTGCCAGCAGCCCATTGCAGTTAATTGCAAGTTTCAAATGCAGACTGTAAGTGATGAAATCTCACTATAAAAGAGATTTCTGATGTAGAGTACTTGGTAAATATTTATGTTATTTGTGTGGAGGACTGCCTTGCAATCAGACAAACCACACAAAGGCAAACAAACTCATCAAAGGAAACCACAAGTGAAAAGCAAACATGGGGAAAAAACAAGCTTCCTTCTGAGAGAACCCGGGACCCAGCAGTGCTGGGGTGTTTCCCTCAAGAGAAGGTCCATTTGCTGGTTTGCAGGTGCTTCTGGGTTGGTAAGAGGAGGGGAAATCTGGCTCAGTCGATCTTAAATCTCAGGAATCTGATTTTCATGGAAGCACAGTGTTTTACAGGCACAAATGAGAAGAGAAGCTGTATTTACCGACAGAGCTGCTACAAAGTGGTCAGGACACATTTGCCACTCACACTCCAATACCACAGCTTTCAACTGTTGTCTCTGATAAAGTTCAAACCTGCTCAGAACCAAATAGTTTGTCTTCTGGTCACAGTGAGCAGCCTTCATTCCTAAAGTTGGATCCTTACATGGTTCCTTTGTTTTAGCTTAATTTTTAAACATTATCAAATATCCCCAGTGACAAAACAACATTAAATCTTTGTAGAAAGTTTGCTGCTGATATCAAGAAATATTACATTTATTTATCTTCTAACTCCAAATTTTAATAGATTTTCTTCATTACAGATAATATCAAGGGCAGAGTGAGACGTAGATATAGTCGTATTTTGCCACTGAACTATTTTTCTAACCATGATTCCAAAAAAAGAAATCACTGTCAAAACCTACATTGACTGAAATAGCAGCAGACAGACCCCAACCAGAGCGAGTGTTTCAGTTTGGGCAGTTTTGATTTCTCTCTGAAAGAAAATACATCAGGATTGTGTTGGTCTGTCCTAAAACCTCCAAATTTTCTACAGCACCTCTAGGCTTCGTGTCAACGTCCATTGCTTCTGGAAAGGGTTGTGCTTAGTTTTGGACTTCGTACAGCAAGAGGGACAGAGGGTGGTGCACATGAGTAAGGAGAACCTGTTCAACAATGCAGGTAAGGTTCCCATTGGCATCACTTGACCTGGAAACACTATTTTGTCTAAAGAAATTTAAGGCTTTTTCAGGCAAAATTGTGACTTGCCATACCCAATTTCCATTAAGGAGTCATTGAGAGAAAGGGTTAAATCAGTTGTTTGTTCTTTCCTCTTCCCTAAGACATTTTGCTAATCTGTGGGAATGTATTCCCCATCTCTTTGTAGCCCCAGTGGTTTGTGGATTTCAGAGTGACTTTCATTGCCCAGGAACTGGGGGTGAAATTCACCCAGTGCATTTGGTTAAAACAAGGCTCCAGCTCCTGTGTTACGAGCCTTGGGGATGTTCCTTGTTCTTGGGGAATTCTCTTTGAAGGAGCAATGAATGGGATCTGTTTACTAAACTCATCTCCTTGCCCTTGATTTTTCACCTGGGGAGGAAAGCCGAATTGCTTTAATACAGTGACTTTGTCTGGCTTTGCTGTTTGTGTTTGTCTGAATTCTCCTGAAGTAACAGAGCCACCCCTGCATTCCCAGTACAATGCACCTGTTAGACTGCAGCCTGTCAGTTGGAACTACCTGGCATGGGAAGAAAGCTCTACTGGGCATTCACATCTGGACTTGCTAGCAAGCTTTTTTTAAGGCAAAAATAGTCTTTCAGTAACTCCAGTGGGAGAATAGATGATGGCCAGGCAGAGCACAGGAGAATAGAAGCTCTGAACAGCACTGCGAGCTGGAGAGATGCTGAAAAGCTGCCTGTACTGGCTGCTTTTTGTGTGCAAAAGCACACTGCTTCTGAGGAGCTTTAGAAATCTCTAACTGTGAGACTGCAGCCCGTGCACAGGGTGCAGATATGAGCTGCCTGCCAAGCGTGGAATTTCCCAGGGGTTTGGCTTCATCCCAGCAGCAGAAGTTGTCAGCACCAGCAGAGGGTCACTGGACTGACCAGCACTGCTCGCGTCGTGACAGCCTTTCGGTATCTGCTTTGACAAAACTCCGTCCAGGAAACTGTCGCCAAGAGGCAGAGCTCTTCATGGCTGGAGAGATGAGCACAGCCACAGCACAGAAAAGCAGGTTTAGTGACTGGACTTCAGGTCCTCCATTACATTCTCTTCACCAAAATCACTGCCTTCATTCACATCACCCAGAACAGCTTCCACCCGGAAATCTATTCCTAATGCAGTAATTAACTACCCTTTAACTCACCGTTCGGTTTCAGAAAGTTCTTCTTTTGAGTGATCTTTTCTCTTCTTTTTTCTCTATAGCAACTAAGTTTCAGCTGTTGTTTGCTTCTCAGATGCCCAGCTTTGGGAAGGTGGTTTTTGAGTGACTGTGACCATAACTGGAGTGCTGCGTGCTCGCAGAAACCTGGACACCTCAACCTGGTGGGGCAGAACCAGTGGGCACAGCAGCGAGCAAAGGAGTTTGTGATCAAAGTACCTCAGCCAGGATTCCACAAATTAGGACTGAAGCAGAAATACAATGTAAAGCCCCAGTTACTGTCTTTCATTTAAGTCCCTCTTGGGAGAAATACAAGAAGCAACATCGTAGGATCAGGATTAAAGCAACAACATCTAAGCCCAAATATCTGTATCCCTGCAGGAAATTGGATTTCACCATGATGATGGAAATCAAGACTCCCTTTCCCTGCCAAAGGACTTTGGAAATAATAACTTTCCAGGGCAAAACCACAAATGACCTTCATCTCTGCACAGCAGACCAGACCAGTTTAGCACCCTTCCTCTATACACATCTCAGCATCCCTACCCTGATGGATGAGCCTGTGCTCGTGCTAAGGTGAATTTCAGTTTGTCAGACCAGCAGAGCTGTAATGCAGTGGCTTAATTAATTCCTGGGAAAATACATGGGATGTAGTCAGTAACTCTGAAAATGATAGGTTTATGTAGAAAACCTTGGAGTGCAAAAGCAAGAGAATGTGGGGGAAGGAGAAGGGGCAGTAGGCAGAAGAGGGTGCTGTGACTTTCCAGGAAGCCAAAAGCCTGGAACAACCAGTCCTCAGAAATACTCCAGAAGAAGGGGGCAGAGCAGCACCGGCGTGTTTGGCAAACACTGAGACAAAAATGTCACCACCTTGCCAAGTTGGCAGAGAGGGGCACGATGTGTGGTGATGGTAAAGAACCCTGGCCAGCACCGGGGTGTCCTCAGCACAGGCTGGGCAGGGAGTGAGGGACCTTCTTCCAGTAAACACACACCACACCCCCAGTTCTGTACACGGGGGGGCAGGGCTTCTTCATGGACTAATTTCCACAACTGCCACATCCCAGCCCAAAGCAAGAGCTGAGGTCTCAAAGGCACTGTGGGAACAAGTCCAAAGTCTGGTGCTGAAGGAACCTGCAATTCGTATGCTTGTCTGTATTCATCCAAACCTGTGCTTCTTCATACGCACCAGACGAAGTGAAACAATCGCTGACGCAATCCAGAGTGACTCCAGATCATTGCAGGGTATCTGTCAGAGTCATAAGAAGCCTTCCTCGCACAAATGAGGAGCAGCTGAAACAAGAATGCAGAAGTAAAGTGGCTCCTCTGTTACTGACCGAAAGCACAGACAGAGATTCAGTCTCCAAAAGCAATTTGTGCTCTTCCTCTGGCTGTCGGAGGGCTTCAGGCAATGGGGAGAGCTGAGAGCAACGGCTGCAAAGCAGCAGAACCTGGCTGTGTCTCAGCATGTCAGCTGTGACCTCTTTTACAGCAGCTATGGGCACTAATAACTGGTGCCTCAGTCGAGAGAATCCCTTAACCCATGCAGCGTCTGGTGCTGATTAGCATCTTCCCTTCAGTTTTCAAAGTGCTGCTTAAACAGCTTTGTCATTGACCTTCCTGCAAGTCACAGTTCCAGATTCTGTCTGCAGACAAAGCTCTCGCCCCGGCCCCTTCCCCAGAGTGACCCTGGCTGTCCCATTTCACGTGTAGGGTCACTGAGAGGGGATGAATCGTGGTTTTAGTCCTGAGATGTTACAGCTGGTGGCAGAGAGAGGTCAATAAGGTCTCTGAAAGCAAAGGTAGAAACACCAGGCAAGTGTTTCTCACCAGTTGAGAGCTGAATTGGAAAATCACAGCTTCAGGTGAGACCTCAAGCCTTCCAGCAGTTCTCCTTCACCCTTGAAGCAAACCTTACTCAAAAATAGTAGCAAAATCTACACCACAATTACGATTTTTGCCTCTTGCCATTTCTCTGTTGTTGCATTTAGAACAAGCTCAGTATCTTATAAGCTCAGCTGGGTTTGAACCTTCAGAGCCTGTGGATGACTGAGATGCTCTTGTGCCTTTATGGCACACTTGGCAGAGGGAACTACTCCAGGCAGCACTGTCTGGATCTGAAGCAGAAAAGCCCATAGTGCTGTGCTCTGGTTAGTCCTCCCCCAGGAATGCTGTCAGCTGATGTGTACAGAGATGCTTATTCCAAAGGGCTTCAAGCTGTTTTCCAGGAGAATGCACCTGTTCAGGGATGCATAGAAATGCCACGGCGTTAATAAGGAATAACAATATATAAAAGGTAAAACATGATTCCTAGAACTGGCTCTGCAGCAAATAGCAACGATTGGCAATTATTTCAGTGCCTGCACAAGAAGCCTTCAGAAGCAGCATTCCTCACAGCTCCTGCATCTCTGCATCTCCTTAGAACATCACCAAGTAGTGGGAATCTCTTTACTTCAGTGAACTTTGGACTGGCCCCGTACCGGAGGCGGAGTTGAGCTGGGCCTGAGCTTGCCCTGTCCCAGCTTGGCTTGATGTAAACTGGAACGGCAGAAACACCAGATGCAGATGGTTTCAGTAACTTCTTGTGTGTCTACAGCCGATCTAACAAATTTTATGCTTTGAGTAGCCCATAATAACACTGCAAAATCCTGGCACAGGCAGCTGTTTGGAATTGCAGCTTAAAAGCCTGCCGGAATGCAGTCGGCTTGGAACAAGTCCTCAGCTTTTCCAAGCTGGCCTCTGTCACCTCCTGCAGAGAGAGTGAAACCTTTCATTTTTTAATTCTCTCCTTTTTCCTTTGTGTTTTATGTTTCCCTGGAAAGGCAGACAACTGAGGGTATGCTCCAATGGAATTTTTGTCTTACAGAAAGTTTTGCAGATTTGCAAGAGGATAAATCAACGAAAACTGGATTTTTTCCAACACCGGAAAACTTGTTTGAATTGATGGTTGATTTCAGGGATGCATGCATTAATGCAATACATCATTAATGAGATGCTAAATTACTAAAAATATTGCCATTTTTTATTAAACACTTTGGCTAATTAGAATGGGAACGTTTCAGAGGCTGAAGAACCATGAAGTACTGCAGAAGGTCAGGGCAGAAGGCAGCAGGCTATGGCTTAGTGAACACAAGAACCCAGTGGGTCCCTTCCGTTCCACCACAGGATCGCGTTGCTTCTAAAGCCAAGAAACCTCAGGTTCCTAAGTTCCCCAGTGCCTTTTTTCTACCTGTAAGTATGTAAAATAAAAGTAAAAACTCTAATCATGATGGCCATGCTCGTCTGCAACAGATTTGTTAAAAACACAGACTAAGAACTGCACGATCACCTTTCATTTCAACTCGTGAGGCTCATTTTTGAGGTCAATGCCCTTTGCGATGAGCTGAATAGCACGTCAGGTCACCTGTAAATGCCATCCCACGAACATCAGAAACAACACAAATAGCAAGGGTTTGACTGTGTGCAGGGGACCCGTTTGCCAGGCTGTAGGTACAGCTTCAGTCTTGTTTTCAGACTGGAGAGCTGTGAACTGGAAACAGGGCACAGAAATGCGAAATAGAATCTTGTGCTATTGCAGTTTTCTTTTTATTCGCTCAATTTGTTCTGTGATTTATATGGAGAATGCAATTTGGAAGATTGTATTGTTGTGTGAGCTATAAGACCACACAATATTCTTTGACTTTCTTACACCAGGATGAACTATTTCGTGACTTTGTCCATGCTGTTAAATCATTAAGTGGGGCAGTGGGCAGAAAATGGACCTGGGATTGAATGAGATTTCCTGTTTCGTGTGAATTTCCAAATTTTGACGTATTTTTGATAACATAATAGAAAGTAATTTATTGCAAAAGTGTAATTTCTAAGGAAAAAAACATCATTTGGATTTTAGGGGTCTTAAATTCTCTTCTGAAGAACCCCTCTCCCTCTGTTTGGAGCGAGGCAGAGATCAGTGCTTGACTTCCCTGCCTCAGATATAAACCTTGGTGAGCTGAATCCCGGCCACAACAAGCACCTACTTCAAACACCGTTATCCTTGATAAAGAGCATAAATTAATTGTATAAGGAAGCTGAAAACATATTTCTATTGCTGTTAAATGTCTGGATAGTTTTCCAGAGGGGAGGCACGTCCTGCTGTCTAAAGCAACGACATCAGGATTAACCTGCACAGTGATGAGAGCCAGGACTTACTGAAAACTCCGGCCAAAGTGATCCAGAGTTTGAAACTCTACAAGGAAGATATTTACCCCTGTGCTTCTCCAACAGGTGACTGATTGCTGACAGCTCCTGTAGATTGAATTTAGCCCAGCTGAAGGGAATTCCACCGTTGCTGTGCTCCATTAAGGTCCTTAGTTCCTGTATTTAAGTGCCAGCTTTGGCCTTGGCTGGTGATTTCTCAATGGCACAGCTCTAGACAGGCAATCCCTGCTCAGAGAGACAACCATTTCAGATACGGTCCCTCACTCAGGTGTGCTGCTGGGCAGAGGGGCTGCAGGACAGACAGGGTTAGGAGGTGGCACCATTCCCTTCGAGCCAGCAAGGCAAGCACAGAAACAACGCCAAGGCCCCAAAGAGATTCCATGTATTTTTTATTTTGTGGGGATTCTTCAAATTTTTATTTTCCAGATTTTTTTTATTTTGTGGGGATTCCTCGGGGTTTTTTTTTTTTGTTGTTATACAGAAAGCTATTCCAACTCACAGGGAAAACAGAGAGAGAATGTAATTAGTTTGATAGCTGGGTTATACCAGAGGAGTTTGGGGAGTACTGGCTATGATAACAAGCCCCTTTTTTCAGCCAACAGTGCATGAGCTGGAATCTGCAAGCAGTGTTTGGCCAAACATTTGCAGGCTCAGGTAGATGCATCTTCTGAAGGATTGAGTGAACATCAGATATTTTCCATAACGTTCCATAGCAGGAATGCAACTGCAACATTTTGAAAGCCAGACAGTAAATTCAGGTAGATTTCAACTATTTCTTTTCTTTTATACAGATCTCTGCTTAACTTCTAAGGGGCAGCCCAGAGGAGCTCTGTGAAGGGGTAAGTGCCCTGGAGAAGGCTGGCTCAGTTGGAATTTTGATTGTGTATTTGCCACCACGTGGCTGATTTGTGAATGCTGTAGGCTTGCACACAGTCAAATACTGCT
This sequence comes from Dromococcyx pavoninus, assembly GCA_033558185.1. Taxonomy (NCBI): domain Eukaryota; kingdom Metazoa; phylum Chordata; class Aves; order Cuculiformes; family Neomorphidae; genus Dromococcyx; species Dromococcyx pavoninus. The sequence continues at coordinate 269,265 of JAUMJL010000720.1, forward strand.
AAGGAAATATCAGCCTGACCCCAGGCACACAGCCTTTTGGCTGTCTTCAGCATCAGAAGCCTGCTTAGTGGAAGGATTATTTTAGAGGTGAAGCTTGGTCAGAACCATAAAATGGAAATGTGCAAAACTGGCAGTGTGATTTCCTTGCCCTGTGCAACAACTTTCATGACCATTTTCCCTTTTATAAAAGCAAATGCTGACATCAAACTTAAGCACATTACAAATGGCTGTATTTAATGGCCTGATTATATGGACAGATCTGACTCTTGGTAATCCTGTGAAAGAAATGCATTGTAGATATTGATTGCTGGTGTAATTATGAGTCATTTCCTCTGATATAATGCTTGTGCCAATGAAGCTTAGGATGCCCAAGGGGCTGTTTTAGGCTAACAAAAAAAAATGGCACTAGAAAGGGAGCATGGCCTGTAGAATGGTAACGACTTCCATTCAGAAAATATCTTTACGGGATAACGTGGCTTTGAGAAGAAAATGATTTATATCCCTTCTGATAGGGAACTGGAATAATAAGAGACAAAACTAAAAATGGCAGAAGAGAGCAAGATACCATTGTTCCAAAGGCTTTGTAACATCGAAGTCATTTGAACAAATCATGGTTCAGATTTAACTGTTGCATGGAATCAGATGCTTAATAGGCTTTAATACAGTTTGATCTGGTGCCATCAGGAGTACGTTCTGTGCTGCTCCTCCTCCCCTTACTCTTCTCTGAGAAGTACCATGTCCTGTGGACCCTGTTTTCTCATACAGAGTTCACACATCTGCTCTAATTGTTCTATCAATGAATACTAAACTTTTGATTCAGTGCACAAGAAAATAAAGGATGGTGGCAAATTGTGTTACAGGTGCAGTCAGGGAAATCAGCTGGATGGCTCATGGGCCTTACTAGGATGCTGAAAACAAGTGGTCAGGCTTACAAGGAGTGATCCAATAAACACTTAAACCCCCAAAACCTCCTTGATCCTGCTGTGAGCTCCTCCCTCTTGCCACAGGGATGCGATGATGAGCACACAGACCTGGAAAAGGGTGGTGGGCAGCAGGGAGGCCAGTTGGGTCTGCATTCCCTTGAAGACTCCAGTTGCTGTCCTGTCAGCCTTTAATTGCTCTGTTACTGTAACAGAGCTTTCTGCAAAGTGGATGAGGGGAAGGGAAATAATCTTTTGCTGTTCTTGCGTTTAATTCCATTCTCCAGCTTTCGATATTGGCCTTTTGGTTAATGGTTTAAGCCGAGGCTCGGGATATCTGTTTTCCATTTCCTGTTGGCCACAGATTTCCTATAGGGAAGCACAAGGCACATCATTAAAATGAATTTCTCGGTGTGTGCAGCGAAGGTGTTTTACTTTGTTTCATCTGTTTTACACTGTGTGCTGTTGGAGTGAGGACTGTTTGTTATTGTGCTTCTAAAAATTAGTGAGTTTGGTTCTTCTAAGCACTCTGCTAAAAAAATGATGAGTTTGGGGAAAACAGATTTTATATCATCAATCCTCACCAAGAGTGAACTAGAAATATGAAACAGTAGAAAGGTGGATGTTGAATTATGCCATCTGGCCAGTACTGCTAATGGAATCCACACAGTAAGAGCTGTATTTAGGAGTAATTATATGTTTATCTTCATGACATTTATCAAAATAAGTTGTATACCCTAGGGACAAACTGGCTGCCAAATGCAGTCTTTTCCTGATTGTCCTACCTGACTGGGATCTCAAAGCCTCCAAAAAGGATCCTGACTGTCAGTAAGTCTTCTCTTTCTTTTTTTCTCCCCCATAATGAGCACAAACCTGCTCCAAAAAAAGCTGATGCTGCTGTGCAGATGGCAGACATCTGCAGAAGAAATGCATCATCTTGCATCATCTGGTATTGCTCATCTCATCTCTGTAGGCACAGAGTTGTTGGTGTTACCTAACAGCTACCTCGTTAGAGATGAAACTTCGGTCAAGAGAGCTAATACCACACATCCAAGACGTTGCTTTAATCCTGTTTTGATGACTTGATTAGCATTTGTGCCAGCCTAAGAGCTTTTACCTATAGGTGTCAATATAAACTGCTGCATCTGTTAATGTGAAATGCTTTATACAACAGATGATGCCCTGCAAAGCTATGAAGTGCACGTCTGCATTCTGTTATCTGGTGTTCAGGAGATTATTTAATAGTAGATTAATTTGAATTGGAGATTTACAGTACAAGAACAGCAGCGATTAAAACTGACTTTAAAAATCAGGGAAAGAGTCATCAGACAAAGCTTTGAAAATCAAGGCCTGATGGAATGGGGACCAGCTGCCTTGGCATCACTTGGTGATCCTCACAAGTGAATTTGGCCCCTGTGTGTGATACCAGGCTGGTGGTGGCAAGGACCAAGTTGCTAACCTGGTGCCAAAGATTTCACGGCTGAACTTTAACATCCTGACTGAAGCAATGAACCCAGATGTGCCTGGGTAGTTGCCTCAAAACAGACCGATCTGATTCCAGGCTGTTTTGTAACCTAGAGCCTAGATCCAGCCTGTGGTGGTAAAGCAGAGTTTATATGCAGTTCAGGCACAATGATTCTGCCTCAGCAGCAAGAATTTTTTAGGATCTTTTCCTTCTCACTGCATTTCAGCACCATCTTAAAACTATTATGCAAAAATAGAAACACTACTTTCCTCGTGTTTTTATCTCTACAATATTTTTAGAGAAACGCCAGGCTGGGATTCTATTACCAGCCTTATTCTTCTATGCCTTTAATCTGGTTGCAACTAAAAATGTTGAAGAAACAGAAGGCAACCTTGAAAAGCAGGGGAAAACGCTGTGTGTTGCCTGCAACTGTGCTCCGGGCTGATTTTTAAATTGAATTCTTCCTTTTTCTGTTCAAGTGACTGTCTGTCTGGGGTTTTATGCCATCAGCATAATCCTATTTTGTTGCCTTTCAGCTAGAAGAAAGTTTAAAGCACAGTGCTGCTTGAGTTGTTTCAGAGAACTTGACTTCAGAGGTGATTGTAGTTCTTCAGCTGGTGGTACAACTGAGGAGTTTGTGGAATAGTAGAGGACAAAGCCTCCGGATGACTGTTTTAAGAGTAGAGTTTGAGTAATAGGAAGGGAAGCAGTGAAGGCTCCTGGTAGAAAGGTGAAGACCCTCTTTCTGGCCGGATGGAGGGGATTGTGAGAATGAAGCTTCTTAGCACTAAGTCTTCCAAGGGGAAAAATCCCCAGCCTTGGGCAGTCTTCTCAAGAGGTGCTGTGGTTGGGTCTTCCAAACATGTCAATATGTGCTGTGTGCCAGTTAGCAAACAACACAAAACCTCTGTGCAGGGCTGGGTTTGCAGTTGTATCTCCTCTGCACTACAATATTTTCAAATCTCTATTTATTCTCTATGATTTTGCTTTCTCCCTCTGGTGACAGCAATTTACAGTTTGTTTATAAGTTGCACCCATTGGATTATTCTTTCTACTTTGTCACATACTTATACAATTTTCTTCTGCAGAAATGGAAAGAATGGCAAGATTCCTCTTCTGGAGCCTTGGCTTGAAAGGAGCAACATCTGCTCTCTACCAAAGGTGCAGGTACCACTCTTATGGTGAGGAAGAGGAGGAAGAGAGGGTTGTAAAAGATCATTTTACACTGTCTCTTGGGTAACTTGCTTGCTGCTGGGGGATGGGGGAACCTTCCTGAAGCTGCTCAGTAGAGTCCAGTGGTCATTTATGCTTTAGATAAATGACCCGCTCCTGGGGAAAAAAAATGTGGTTAGCTTGGGTCTAAATGTGAAATGGAGCTCCCTGTTGGTAGAATGTGGTTTCTCTTAACTTTCAGAAGATTCCTGTCGGGCATATTTGTACTTATTTAAATAGAAGCAGATTGAGGGATGGATTTTTCTAATTAAGATAACTGCTTATTGCTTGCTACCAAATGTTTAGCCAGAGACACCCTGATGTTTTGGTCTTTTCTATTTTAATTTTGCATATACTGGTTTTACACGTGTACTACTCCACATAATATGATGGTGAGTCTCCTAATTAATGTTAGTATAAGTAAAAGCAGACGTAGAACAGCTGTTGTTTTACAATAGCTAGGTACTAGAGATGGTTGTGCTGCTCTTTAGAGGCACGGGGCGATGGATGTGCTTCAAACTAAAACAAGTTCTAGAGGTGCCATGGGAAGAGTGTAAAAGAACAGGCAATTCATCCTGCTGTGCTCTTTACAGTCATCTTATTTTCTGTGATTCTGATCAGCTGAGAGTCTTTCTCTTCTGAATTGCAACATCAGAGTTGACTGGCCAGATTAAAAAGATTAAAAGGAGGCAATCCCTGCACACTGTAAGTGCAGTGGCTTTGTACACGGAGGGATACATATTAAATTTCAAGTTTTAACTTCCAAGATGGAAGACTTGTTTTATTTTGAAAGTACATGGAAAGTAACTGCCAGATAACTTCTAGGAAAGCCATTGGATTGCTGGTGAGGTTCGCATTGTGAGTCAGAGTGACAGATGATCTTCTTGAAGCTTCTTTCCCTGGATATCTTCATGGACTGGTTAAGGGCAGCCGTGCCTGTTCCCTTAGCTCTGTGCACAGAGCCATTACCTGCTTGTGCAGATGCAGCAAGCAAAATCCCAGAGCAGGACAAATGCTGAGATCAGTGCTGGAGTCCGTTCCAGGTACGGAGATAACATAGATATGTTTAATGCCAAAGTTCTGAATTTCTGGCTTGTAATTTTATCTCTCAAATTCTGATGACTTCATCTTCATTCTTGTGGTTTATGACATCACCACAAGAGCCTTAATAGTCAGTTTTGTAAGCGTATTGCCTGAAGGAGGAAGAGGAGATAGTATTGTTTTCTTTATTAAGACTTGCTTACAAAATAATCTGTGACAGAGAGAGGTATTTTAAGGGACTATCCCTGCTTGGATTGCCTGTCTTTGTAGAGCCATCTTGTTTGTGGTACGTTTTGCATAGTGTTGTTACCCATCATAACAAATACTCACACAGCCCAGAACAACCCTTTGGCCAGAGAAGCCGTTGCAGTGCCTTCTCTCTGTGTGCCACTCCTGTAATACCTGTTTTCTGTAGCCTACAAATGAGTAACACATCTACTCTGTGGTTTCTAAATCTGGGTCTAATGGTTCCCACAGAAAATTCTTTGCACACTACATTAATGACACCAGCACGAGGGGCACAGTGATGAAAATGATTTCTGTTGCTTTCTGATGACCAGCACCTCACAACCTCTGTCCTTAGAGCTATGGCTGTTCTGGCCTCTTGAATCAGGTTTTGATCTTGGGATCCGACCTCAGCAGCAGTTTTAGATTGTAAACTTTTCTCTTCAAAGACTGCCTACAAAGCAGAACTGTCTGCTGTGCTGTTTCTCTGTCGTTTCACAGGTGGAGTCCTCTCTTGACCCCACACGATGCTTCAGTGTCATAGAGAATTTCCAGTGCATCCTGTGGTAATCCTGTCTCAAACACCAACCAGTGAGCAGCTGGGAATGCTGGTTGCAGAGGGTGTTTATTCTACAGTCCTGGATGCTGGAGCTGCACCTACTCTGTGAAATACCTGTGTAGTTAAAGCTCTAGTTCACTTGTTCTCATATTTGCATAGTAGAAATAGCATTAATTGGGTAGGTACCATCACTGCTGGTCTTAAACCTGGGAGAAAACTTGGTCCAAATTTCATGTTCACCTTTATGCAAAATACCCAGTGAAGTCAGTAATCAAAACCTGTGTCAACCCTTTTTATTTTATAGATTAAGGAGAAGAAATGCCTGGATATGGCCCAGAGGTGTCTTAATGGCAAAGAAAAGGGGAAATGTTTTTCATCTCATTCAATTCAGATGTGCTTGGGACTTTGATCATAAAATCTAGAATTAGCCACAATTTTGTTTTTAAATTGCTTAGAAGCTTAAATTCAGACTGGTCATGTGGTGTCTTTGCTCTGTCAGATCTCGGGGAGGGGAACGCTGGTGTTTCTGGAAGTCCTACAAGTGAGGTGGTGTTCCCTGGTTCTCCTTTACTCTGCTTTGTCACTGGGTTGGAGAGGGGTTGGTTTTTTTTTTTCCATTGATTTCCCTGTGAGTACTTCCCTTTCCTTACCCTGAGAATTAATACTAATGTGTCATGGGCTAAGGTGTTGCTTGATAGGAATAAAGGTATATTGGATATCTCCAACACAAACGGCTGCTCACTCCCAGTATATAATAATTCTTGCTGGTTGTTGTAGGTAACAGTTTTTCTTAAGTCTTTCTGTTCTAATTATGCAGTGTTGGCTTTTGAAAAAAAGAGCTGCCTTAATTGATTTAATGTTCAGTACGAGACTATAATTCATCTTATCCAAATACTGTGGGTTTGCAAATGTTTTGCCGCTTTTTGTAGAGAAGATGACTGGGATTTTTCCATGAAATCTCAGTCGTTTTCTCCATAAAAATCAGCAAAACAGAAAAATACTTGGATATTTCATGGGACAGTCTCAGTCGCAGCTTCTAAAAATGAACAGCTGCTTCTTCTAAGTTAGTGATGTCGCTTCCTCGTTCAATATCTAATGACCTGTGCGTTCCCATGATCTCTTATGAATGCTATAAATGTAATTTTTACGAGGTAACTGTCTATCTGGATGTTCTTTGCAGTGAATGGAAGCAAATAGACACTCATCTAAGGCCTCTGGGAACTAGGACTAATTCTGCAAACTATTTCTGACAGTACTAATCACAGAATGACAACTCAGTCTCTTTTCTGGGTAGGAGATGATTGGGCACTAATCTGGCTGAATGCAGAAGAGTTTATCTGACTGCTCAGGGTAGAGATGGAAATTCCCTGGTGCCAGAAATCCAGCTGGTACAAAAAAAGACCACATCTCATGAAATCATGTTTTATTATCCTTTGGGTTACTTGGTACAGGGTGAGCTCGTTGAGAGGGTCAGTGGTGGAGAGGAGACCCAAGGAGAAGCAGATGGTTTGCCACTGTGTTTATCCCCATTTGTCAGCCAGCAGGTGAAAGGATGGAGAAACAAGGTGGGAATCTTGCAAGATGTTCTGGTTTTGGTGGGTGATGGAGATCCTGCCTCTCTCCTCTGCAGCCACCAGCTGACTTCTTCTGCCGAAGTTAGGTGACAATTGATGTAAACTCAGCGTGCTCTTCATGATAAGAGGAAACCTATCTAATACATAACCTGAAATCAGCTTCCTATTTGCAGGGTGAAGGATACTGTTTCTCCAGAGCGTTTTCATCCCAGCCCAATACTCTCACTGAGAGACTGGTTTGCTATTCCAAAATGGTCTGAGCAGAGCATCCCTATGACCTGGAAAACGTTTAATAATGGCATCTTCCTGGATGAGTGACTTGAGGTGTGTGGAATAGAGACCAAGTCTGCAGGATGGTGGGGGTTTGTGGGAAGTGGGAGAGCAGGAGGGAGCTGAGTAATAGCACATGGCATGGTTGGGCAAGGTTGCTCTGTGCAGATAATCAGTCCAATATGAGGCTGGGGGAGAGGAGGGGCATGTTTTCAATCACTGTGCAATAAGAAATCTTGTTTGTTTCTTTTAGAGAAGGATTTTTTATAAATTGGAAAGGGGGAAGGGGTTTCTCAAACAGCAAAGGGTGAAATAGAAGAATACGATCTGGCCTGGAATGATCCTTGGGAGAACCAACAGCAAAGTATGGGAATGGGTTGACTATATTAAAATATTGTTGAAAAACTGGTGTCAAATTGTATTCCAAGGGAGGGTGTTTATCTAAGTAAACAATCTTCTGCCTAAATGGTTTCTGCTGGGAGGTTTTCTGCTAGTAAAGTCTTGGTGTTGTTAGAAGTCCTTAAGTGTTCACAACTACTCCAGGTATTTTTGAATTTAATTTTAAAATAAACTGCAATTAGCCCACTGAGACAAATTATTTTGCATGTTTTGACAAAGGTCTACTTCACTTGAAGTGCTTTTCTCTTGTACTCCTGTAATGAAAACAGACTCCAAGCTACATCTCAATAAAATAAATTGTAATTTTTTTCCTAAGAGCTTTCCCCTTGGATTCACTGCTCCCTGTGTTTACAGATCCTGAAGGAAGTAAATGCTGTGTTCAAGCAAGGAGGGCTCTTGGCAGTTCCTGTAGTTTGGGAAGATGCTGTAGGAGCACTGGTAAGACAGGATCATGTCAAAGTCAGGGTTTGATTGCAATGTTAGTCTAGTTCAAAAGAGACTTTTCACCCTTATATTTTTTCTGCACATCATCGTTGGTGCTGTGCCTGGATGCCCCACCACCTCTTGGATCTTAAAGGAAGAGGAGTTGCTGCTGTGGGTCTTGGTGTAGACATGTTGAGTGATGAGGTGTTTGAGGTGTTGCGTATGTACACACAAACCAACCTGTAACTCCTTAGGAGAGCTCTGTTGTGCCATCCATGTGAGTTGGGGTGGTCAGAGCACCCACGCAGAGCTGTGTGAAGGAAGACTGGGCAGAAGTGGTTCAGAAGGTGGGCAACATCCTTCCTTTGGAGCTGGGTCTCCATGGAGTGTCTCTGCACCCACAGTTCATAGAATCGGGGTTGGAGAACAGCTCTAAGTTCATCCAGTCCAACCATCAGCCCAAACCACTGCCTACTAAACCATGTCTGAAGTGACACATCTACGTGGCTTTTGAACCCTTTCAAGGATGGTGACCACTGCTTTCTTGGGCAGCTGATTCCAGTGCTTCACTACTCTTTCAGAAAAGAATTCATCCGCTCTAAATGTCCCTTGGTGCAGCTTGAGGCCCTTTCCTCTTGTCCTATCCCTTATTCCTTGGGAGTTTTTCCTTCAGTGAAAGGGTTCTCTGGCAGAGGCTGTCCAGGGAGGTGGTGGAGTCTCCATCCCTAGAGGGATTTAAAAGCTGGTTAGATGAGGTGCTCAGGGGTGGTTCAGTAGTGAACAGATATGGTTGGACTGGATTATCTCAAAGGTCTTTTCCAAACGATTTTGTGATTCCTGCAGGTAGGCCTTTGGGCAGGTGCTGGCCGAATGGGCAGGAGTTCTTTTCTCAAATTCCCATATGCTGTGGATTTGTTAATTTAACTTTGGGAGAATAGTATGAATTTTGATTTTTTGGGAGTAATGTTAATTTCATTTTTGAGGGGAATAAGGTGAGCTGCTTTTTGGGGGGATAATGTGAACTTCATTTTTGGGTCATAATTTGATTTTTGGGGGGAATTATGTGAATTTCGTTTTGGGAAACTAAACCGTCCCTGCAGGCCCCCTGCTGCCTCCTCCGCGGTCTGTTCCCCCCTCCGCCTTCCGCGCTGCACTATTTGATGCGGGCGCGGGGTGGAAGAACACGGCGGTGCGGAGCGGCCGGTCGAGCCGGCGGGCGGGCGGCGCAGGGATCCGCGCGCGGCGGTGCTGCGGCCGCTGTCAGTCAGCACGGCGGCGCCGGCGGGCGGCGAGGAGGGGCGGACGTGTTAACGGCACCGAGGGAGCGGGGGGGAAGGAGCTTCAACCGAGCGGGCTGCGCTCCTGCCGACCCGCGGGGAAACGCGATTTCGCCGGCGGCTCGCTCTCGCCCCACAGCCGGCTGCGATGCTGCTCGCCACCGTGCTGCCCTGGACGTTGTGTTTGCTCGGAGCCGCAGGTACGGATTGGGGAGGGGGCGGTGGTGGTGGGCGGTGGGTGCTGCCTCTGGGTGTTCTGCCCGGGGTCTGGGGAAGATGCCCCAGCGGGTGCTGCCCCCGTGGACGCTGTGAGGGCGGTGGGTGCGGCGGACGTGGGGGCAGTTGCCCCGGTGGGTGCTGCCAAGGCGGGGGTCGCCGCCCCGAGGGGCGATGCCCGAGGGCTGGGGGCGGTGAGGGTTGCCCCAGGGGGTGCTGCGAGGGCGGGGGTCGCCTCTCCGGTTTTGCACGAGCGCTGCCTCCGGGTCGGTGCCGGTGGGCATTGCTGCGGGGCTGGGGGCTCTGCCTCGGGCGGTTCTGCCCCATCAGCGCTGCCCTGGAGGGAGGAGGATGGGGGGCGGTTGCTGGTGGGCGCTGCCACCGGTGGGCAGTGGGCTCAGCTTCGGGGGATTCTGTCCCGGAGGGCTGGAGGCGCTGCTGAGGGGGGGGTTCTGCCCGGAGGCTGCAGGCGCTGCAATAGGGGGTGCTGCCCCGCGGGGGCTGGGGGCGCTGCCCTGGGTTTGCAGGAGTGCTGCTGGGAGGGCTCTGCCCGGAGGCTGGGAGCGCTGCCCCGGGGGGGTGCTGCCCCGGTGGGTGCTGCCTGGGGCCGGGGGCTGTGCCCCGGGGCGCCGTGGGCGCTGCCGTGGACTGTGGACTCTGCCCCGGGGAGCGGTGGACGTTGCAAGGGCGGTGGGCGCTGCCCCGGAGCTGGGCAAGCGCCGGGAGAACAATGGGATCGAGCGGACCCCACCGTTACCGCTGAATTTGACGAAGGGGAGCAGGCACAGCCCCTGCTGCGGTTCCTCTTCCCCCCCGCGCCTTGGTATCAGGAGGACCCCGCTGTCATCGCTGGATGTGGGGAGGATAGGGTCAACAGCCCCTGGTGGGGTCTCTCCCGGTGTGTTGGTTCGTGCACATTGTTCTCGGGAACGGAAAGATGAGGTTGGGAATTTGACAGAAGGGAAGGATGCAAGCGGGTGCGCTGGGAAGCATCCATCGCTCCCCCCCCCGGCCCCGCGAGACCCGGTGCGCCGCGATTCCCAGACAATGGGGATGGAAAAAGGAGAGCCGAGGGGATGCTACGTGCGCTGTGTTAATGGTGTCGCCGTGCGAGGAGGCGGAGGAGGCGGTGGATTTGGCGTTGTCGCCTCGGTTTCATTGTGGATGGAGATGGAGGGATGCTGCTGCGCTGCGCTGGCCGCCCCCGCCCTCCTGCGAGCGAGAGGGGCGATCGCAATTAAAGCGGGGGAAAGGGGGCGAGAGAAGCAGGGGGGGCTCGGCCGGTGCCGTTACGGGGGTGTGGGGAGAACGGGCGGCTGATGGCGGGGGGGGTGGGATGGGGAGAACGGGCGGGGTCGGCAGGTGATGGGGAGCTGGGGAATAACGAGGAGAGGTCGGCAGGTGATGGGGGAGCTAATGGGGAGGGGTCGGCGGCGGATGGGGAGCGTAGAAATAATGGGAGGGGGTGGGCGGGTGGTTGGGGTGTGGGGAACAGGAGGGGTTGACACGTAGTGGGGAGCGTGGGGATAACTGGGATGGGGTGTCGGTGGCTGGTGGAGAGCGTTGGGATAACGGGAGGCGTCAGCAGCGGTGGAAAGCGTGGGGATAACGGGAGGGGTCGGCGATGAATGAGCACCGGGATGCGGGGGGTGCCGGGGGAGCAGCCGTGGGGCGCTGTGGCGGGGTCCCCGGGAGGCTCGGGGCGCGGTTGTGGCCCCGCCCGTACCGGCCCCGCCCCGGCGCCTCCCTCCTGGCATCCTCCGCGCTGTCCTTATCCACACTCGCTGGGAAGCGTTCCCAGAGCCTTCTGTGCCCACTCTTGGCTCTGGCAGGGTTTCCTCCTTGTCCTACAGCTCTGCAACCGCCCACCCTACCCCCACCCCTCCCGCTTTTTGCGAGCACCGTGTCCTGAAGCACTCACGGGCTTCTCGCAGTCCCTTCCCAGCTCCCCCGTTCCAAAACTGCTTCCCAGTGGAGCTCCAGGTCCCTGGTTTCCCAGGGCAGCTCCTGCACCCATTTCTCCATCCTTGCAGTGTGCTGTTCGTTCCCATTACTGCTGTTCTGGATCTTGCTGCACCCCTCGTTTCACTCCTCCCTCCAGTGTGACCACAGCTCCTCACCACCTTATTCCCACGGTGCCGATTTCTCCTCTCTTCGAGCAATCCATCAAATCCTGGCTTGGTGATGATGGCTGTTGGGTTCCATTGCCCGTTATGGTGCTCCATGGCCACCAGTGTGGCTGGATCCAGGCACCTGTTTCACATCAGCACAACACCCGTCCTTAACAAAACTCAGCACTCAGCTGCGATAAGCACTACCAGATTGTTTCTCTTTATTATAATTACAGCTATTACAGCTTATTGGAGGGTAGATATAACAAATAAGGGGGATGGGGGTGGTGTGTCTTTCCATTTCCAGCTTTGCATCCGGCTCAGCCACACCCTGGAGTCACCATCTCTGCATCCACTCTTGATCTCAACCATTATGGGATGCCAGACTGCTCTCTGTGATTCCGCAGCTCTCTGCTTTCTGACACATCCACATGACATTCTCAGCTGTGAGAGGGGAAGATAAAGCTTTTTTTTTTTCCAGGGGAAATAGATGGGAGAAAGCAAAGGAAAATTATCTGTGTATCATCTGTTGCCCCACTCAAATACATGTTTATCCAATAATAATAATTATAAATGTGTAGAGTGCCTAGGGAGCTGCACAGCTGGAACTGGGCTATTAAATCAGCAGAAAATGGGGCACACAAAACCCAAATAAAATATGAAAAAGCTGGAACAAAGCAGCAGCACTGTTTGTGGTAAAAGCAGCACCCAGCATGTCAGTTATGCCTTCGGTGCTTAAGGATGATCTGCTGAAGCTTGTGCCTTCTTTTCCCAGCTGACCTCACCACAGTCTGCGACGAGGAGGGAAGGGCTGTTGCTTCTGACTTTGGAAGCGGTGATGTTGAGGGAGATGGCAGTGAAAGAGGGGGAGCAGCTGTGATGATGCTAATAAACCCTACCTAAGGCTTTACTGTAGCTTAAATCTAAGAGGAGGCAAAAGATGGATGCTTATTAGTGAGGAGTTCCTGAAGAGAGTGTTGTCAGAGCGATGGCTGTGTGGCAGGTTCAGAACACAAGTGTGCTTTACGTCTTTTAGCATAACTCCATATTTTGTGTTTGTTCCGGTGGCCGGTGATAGTGATGATTTATTTCATCTACTATTAAACAAAAACATTCTCTTGTAATTTAGAGGCTGATTTATAGACACAGCAGATGGCTCATCTCCTTGCATTTACATCCTGAGGATGGTGGTTTCTTAAATAATAGAGAGTATTTTGTATAAACTTTTATCCTTTTGATGTATGAACTTCAAAAGTCCTGACTTGACTCTTGGATTTTTGGGGGGATGGGTGGATTTTTTTTGTGTGTGTGTGCTTTGTTTTTTGTTTGGTTTTTTTTAGGACATTTAATCTAATAGTAATTTAATGAATACGCAATTTTTAAGTACTAAAGATTGTGGCTGCTCTCCAGACTGAAAGTACCTTCTCTATTCTTGGCTCATCTGCAGAAACATATTTTAAACGTAGACTTTTGTGCCATTGGGTATAAGCGATTGGTTCCTTGTTGATAGGGAATGGCATGGGGTGGGGGGGTTGTTTGTTTGGGGTTTTTGGTGTGGGGGTAATGCCATGGGTTTGCCTGGACTGCCTGGCAGGAAAGCGGAACGAATTGATGGGGAGGAGGAGGGGATGCTGCATCTGCTGCCATCAGTCTGCAAGAAACAGGAAAATAGCTTTAGTGAGAGACAAAGCACAGTTTATTTTCTTATTTAAAAGACAATTCTGCGTTTTTACTCATTATTTAATGCACCTGGTGATGTGTTTGCATAGAGAATGCACAGTGCCAGGGGGTTTTATGGTTTTCTTGTGTGGCTTTTGAAGCATTGGTGTGATTTCATCTGTCAATAACAGTTCAGTTGTACTCTTAACTCACAAATATTAAGACAGGTTATTGTGAACTTCCCAAACGCGAGCTGTGATAAGCTGTCATCTTTGGAGGTGCATGTGCATCACAGCTTTTATGCAGGGAGCTATCAGAAGAATTTAAGCAGAGGCCGCTACAGTGTTTTCCAGGTGTGGTTAGAAGGTGGTGTCTTTGTTTTCCTAATTCTGTATCCTCACAGAGATCTGAAATGTGAGATAAAATAAGCAAAGCAGCTCAACCGTGAATATAAAAGTTTGAAAACAATGAGGAAACAAAACTGTGTTGTTTGTCTGCCTCCAAAAGGTTCCTATTACAAGGAGAGCATCTAGGAGTGATTTGGCTGGGGGTGTGTTTGTACAGAGAGCTACAGCTCCCAGGCATCTCCGCCTTCCTGAGTGGTGTGGCCTTTGCCCATGGTTTCATAGCACTTTATGTGTCAGTTTTGAAGGAGGGGAAAAAAAAGGGGCCACCAGGCAAATGGACTTTGAGACATAAAAATCACAGAAGCAAATTTGAAGGTCAGATCTCTGCTGGCTCTGTGGTCTTTTGTTTAGGAAAACACATTACCATGGCTTAAAGCCCTTGCTGATGCAAAGGGATGTAAATGAGGTGGGTTTTGCGGTAGTGCCATTATGCTCTTTCAGTTCATGGTGTTGAAATGCAGCTGCTCATTAGAACGTCGCCTTTTGAAGTCACCCTGGGAGCCAGGCGGCACTTTCAGGCCCTCTGACACATTGCACTTGTGTATGTTGGAGGCAGTCCCTACCGAGTACAGAGTGAGAGTTCTCTGTGGTTTTTAGTTGACAGTAGAGGTTCCTAAAGAAAGTGGAAAAGATAAAAATCAAGAAAAACTTTAGATTAAACCATTTTTTTCACTTAGAGTTCCACTATTTGTTCCACTATATTTGTCTGAGATGGGAAGGCAGCGAACTGCTGTCCATACAGTGAATCATCGCTGCAGCCTCTAGACCTTAGAAGGAGAAATGAAAGAAAAGCTTGTGCCAAAACGTATTGAGGTGTACAGGGTAGATGACGTATTTGAAAACTATCCAGGCTACCTGACAACTTCAATTACAGCATTTGTGAGGGTGGGGAGCCAGTGGCACAAGAAGTGTGGCTGCCTCATCCCTGGACGTGTTCAAGGCCAGGTTGGATGGGGCTTTGAACCCCCTGATCCTTGGCAAGGGATTGGAACTGGATGGGCTTTGAGGTCTGTTCCAACCCAACCCATTCTATGATTATTTGGACCTTGGTATGGGATTTGACATCTGAGGTTGCTTGTGTTTTGTTACAAGCAATATCTGTATTATAGGTCCTTTAGCAAAACTGTTGTTTGGACAAATGCAGACCGTCAATGGCCTTAGTCCTAATAACTTCAGACCTTCAGGCAGCTGCTGATGGAAACGCTGATTTTTAGGAAATAGCCAACAATGGGAGGTCTGTCGTGATAGGCAAATGCAAATTGCATGAAGATACCAGAGTCCTCTGAAGAAGCAGCAGCTGTGGGGTACATTCACAGAGTCCTGTACTTAATAGCTGGATGAGTTATCCAAATTCTTAAAAAGTGAATAATTAGTATGGAGATCTAGTAATCATTTAGGTCTGCGGATTGGCAGCAGAAACAAGGGAGCTGTGTTATGTTTGAAGAAAATAAGATGCGCCTGAAAATTGACGTCTCAGTTTTCTACTGTATGTTCAAAATTAGACCTCAGATTTTAAAATAAGGGGACAGGTTTTCAGGCCAAGTCTCTAATTATTCACTTCAACAGTGCAAGGTCTGTATTTCTTCCCCATCCAGATAAATGAGGTTTAGGAGGTCCATAAGGCTCTGACTGTCCACCATGGTCAGTGTTGAACTTGACATCAGTTGGCTTAAGGCCAGGTGACAGAGGGACCCAAAACCAGGGGTGGAATGGCAAAAACTGATCCTACAACTATTTGTGTCTCCCATTTGTAATGGCAGGGATGAGCTCCTATATCTGTGGACCTGATGCAAGAAAATTTAAGTTTAGGCTAGAGACAGTAACATGATGCGTGCCGTGGCTGATCCTTCGGCTATTTGTATCCTGGATCTTATGACAAGGCAGTCACAGGGATCTGCAGGGTGTGGTGTGAAGCCTGGGAGTTGCCTCGTTCAGCACGAACTTGGTAGAATGATGTGGAAAATAATTTTGAAATCCATTGAAATGGTTAATTTCTTAGAATGGAGAGACCATTTGGTTTATTTTGAGTTAAATATCCATCACCTTATCAGGTTATTGTTTGCCAGCACAGAATGGATGTAAAGAAACTCTTGATTGTGTTCCAGAATTGTCAGTCTGATAATATATTGAATAAAAATGTTTTTTGTTTCCTTTATAGATAAGTTCTTAAGAATGCTACAACAATTAGGTCTTTGTAAATCCAGATGGGTACTTTCCTCAGTTTGGTATTGATTTTAAAAGTACTCAAGACAGGTTAATGTTCTTAAAATCCATCTGCTCGACACTGGTGAGGCCACGTTGTACAGTTCTGGGCTCCACAGTTCAAAAAAGATACGGACTTACTTAATAGAGGGGTTCAATGAAGGGCCACGAAGATGGTGAAGGGACTGGAGCATCTTGTGTGCGAGGAGAGGCTGAGAAGGCTTGAGAGTGTTTAGCTGGGGGAATAAAAGACTCGAGGGGATCTTAACAATGTGGATCAGTACCTGGTGGGATGGAATGAAGAAGGAAACTCACCTTTCCTCAGTGATGCCCAGTGGCAGGACAAGAGACAGTGGACACAAACTGGAATGCAGCACATGCTGTCTGAATGTAAGAGAAGAGAACAGACCCCTTTATTTTATTGGAAAGGTGGTAGTTGAATCCTGTAACAGGTTGCCCTGACAGACTGTAGAGCCTCCATCCATGGAGACATCTGGTCCCCCTCACAGATAACTCGGGAGCTCATTTTGGGCAGGGTATGGTGTATCAGCACTTGAAATGAGAGGTTCTTTCCATAGAAGAGTTCTGGCTGAGTTGTTCATGGAATCATTAAAGTTAGAAAAGACCTCCGAGATCATCAAGTCCAACCATCAGCTCAGACCATCATAGAAAGTGTAGTTGACCAGGTCATAAATGATGAAAAATAGTGATGAAAATTTTATACAATCGAAATAGAAAATTGGCGTCTCCAAATCTGAACAGGTTTCTCTGGGTGTTTCATTTACTGTATCTCTTGTCCCAAAAGCAACTACATAAAATAAGTAATTTAAATTGGTGCTGAAACTGCAATATATTCATTCAGGAGTTAGGTAATTGTCACTGAAATTAGTTTTTAGTTATGTAAACTTTTTTGTTTTATTTAAGAAAAACATTTCTTTAAAAGGAAGGTGCTGTTGTTTGCAGTGGATTTTAAATGCAGTGGTTTTAAAGTGAAGATTGATATACATTAAGGATTCAAAAATATAAATCATATTATTTTCAGTGCTGTCATAGCTGAGATATTCAAGGCTGCATTTAAATATGATACAAAAGATGAACAGCCAATTCAGTGTTGTTTACACAATATTGGCAAATTGGTCTTAATGTGTGGTATTATTGCATAATATTATGTTTAAAATAAACATTGGAAATAATTGAAGAAACCTCAGAATCTGGAAATGCTCGTTGGTGGTTCTTCACATCCCACGAAAGAGCAGGCTGCCTCTGCATATTAATCACCCTTTCAAAGGAAGTTTCCCTTATTTGCATTGTGCATGCACTGAGGAGTCCCATAGTGTGCCTGAGAAAAAAAAAAAGGGAGGGGGAATTGGAATTGTTGTTCTCAAAAGGGTTTTTATTCCATTCAAGTGGAAAGGCTGAATGCAGGAGAATTAGCGCAGTGTTTTGTGGAAGAACAGTCCCATTTGGTCATCGCGTTTCATGTGGAGCGGTCCTGGCTTGTAAGGAGCCCCAGCGCTGGGGTAGGGTTAAGAGGGGAGTGACTGATCGTGATGTAATCCACGGGGTGCGGGATCCCCTCTGTCAGGGGCACAGAGACTCTGGGAGTTAAAATAAAACATTGGGCAAGTGTTTCGTGTTTGCCTTCTGTGGATGCAGCGGCCAGAACTCTGGGCTGTGATATCTTTGGAAAACGTGGAGGATGTAGAGATTGGGGCAGTCGTAGAATCAAAGAATGGTTTGGGTTGGAAGGAACCTTGAAGAGCATCCAGTTGCAACCCCCTGCCTTGGACAGGGACACCTCCCACTGGATCAGGGGGCTCAAAGCCCCATCCAGCCTGGCCTTGAACACCTTTCAGCTTGCATGAGTTTTGGACTATCAAGACTCATGAGGTGCCTCTTGCTCCTGGTGATGTGGTTTTACCTTCCCTCAGCTGTTGCTTTGGAGCAATGTGAGGTGACACAGTCATGAGTTTTGCCTGTACTGTTCTGGCTGCAAATCCCCAAAAAGTGAGTTTTCTGTTCCTTTTTGCGTTAGACACCCTTGTGTAATCAAGAAAACTGTTTGACAGTCTCAAAAAAACCCTCAAAACTTCTTATTCTGAGATTCTGAAACATGAATTTTAGGGAAGAGTAGAGATATTTCAGAGCTGTTGCTCATCCAAACTATTTTGTTTGGTATCCTAAATGAGAAGATGTACAGATGAAAGGGGTGTGGGTGTGTATGTATAGTACATTACAGTGAAAATTTGATTGTGGAAGGAGCACAGGGAGTAAGAGTATTGGCCTGCAAATGGAGTCTGTGTGTGGTGGTTGGAAGCAGCATTATCCACAGCTTCTGACGTAGGTACAGGTGAAATCCAAAGCAACGGCATTGTTGCTGCGGGAAGCGATGGAGAAATAGAGACATTTGTTGGAGGGAGAAACTGCAGCCCCAACAGCTCATACAATCACTGCACTCCCCAAATCCAAAGATTTAATCATGTGTTTGTGTTTAATCAATAATATTGAGCTCTGCTGTTTGCTGAAGACCTTGGTATCTCTTTTCCTTTTGCTTATCAACTACTTGGGCATATTTTCTTACAATGAAATACCTTCATTTTGTTCCACTAGAAAAATATCAGCAGGTTTCCTTTTGATGTGGAATTCACGAGGTTCCCAGTGAGGTAAAGTAAGACAGGAGGAGTTGTAGAAATGATTTTCCTATGAGCTAAAGAGGGCAGAAAAGTCTTGAGTGGTGATGTTCTAACTGGTGTAAGGTTGGTTTAAATTGAAAAAGTCTTTCCAGAGATTAATCACAGGAAGGGGACTTTGGGTGGTTTTATTGCTGCTATCTGTAACACAAAATGTATTTTCTTAGCTGACCAGAGAGTGGGGTTTGTTGTGAAGGTGGGGAGTTTTTGTGTAACGCTCTTAATGCAAGAGGACAAGAACATGCTTACAAATTTTCACAGTTGTTTGTGTTCTGCTGAGAACAGTTGGGTTTGTGCAGTTGGGTTGGGTAGAAATGGAAAGGTGTCCCTAGCGTGACGTGGCTTTGCTGTTGGTCCATCCAAGCGATGCGCTTGCTGTTACTCTGCACATTTATTTTCTCCATACGTTTACATAAAGCACACTGCCCTTGCAGTGTTTAAAGGTTAAGCCTAGTAGCAAATGGTAATGCGTACAACTAATGCTGATGTTCCATTTCCCTGTGATGCATTTTAATGACCGCGGCCTTAATACGTAGTCATTGGGTTGTTGTGCAAGCTGTGGCATTGTTGTGATAAAACAATGCACTTACACAGTGCACTCTTGTGTGTGCTTTGAAAGCCTGATAAAGGACCTTTTTTAAAACTTTCTCTCTATCTCTGGGTATAAATAACACTAATGTGCTTAAAACATTCATTTTGTGCAGTTCAGGATCGAGCATGCAAAATGCGTGCTGACAGTATTGGTTAATTATAATTTTTCAAGAACTTCATTTTGTGGTTTTGAGTGTTAATACTGAGAGAAACAGTCATCAGACACTTGTGTATAGCATTTTAGACAAATATAATCAGCAGCTGCTTGTCCAAGTAACTTATTAAATTATTATAAGCCTACAGCATTCAAAAGAACAGAGCACTGTAACCATATTTCAGCTCTAGTGTTTTCAAATGATAATCCCTTAGCAGTGTAACACGCTTCTGGGGGTTGGGAGCAGACAGACAGAATTACTCCACAGTCCCATAAATCCTCATGGAGTTTAATTCTCTTCATGATCGGCGGGATACAGCTTGAAGGCGTTTAGTGTTTATTACCTACTCCTGAGCGGGTGGTGTTAGAAAAAAACAGGCGTATTGGGATACTGCTAAGAAAATAAAATTTGTGTACGTGTTTGTTATGGACTGCAACAACAAACAGGTACTAAGAAAGGCATCGTAAGTGAAAACCTGAGTGCTGTGAGGTGTGAGTCCTGTTCAGCTCATCTCCCGGTTGCCATCACTAGGATTCCAGGTGGCTGTTCCTCCATCCCTTCTATCGTGGATGGACTGTAGCTGGTTACACATCTTGTTTCAGCCCCGTGAAGCTTCTTGAGCTGCCTCATCTCACTGGCATTTTTCACGTTCTAGATTTACCTTTGTTGATTACATCAACAAGAAAAAGCAGGAGCCTTGGTCTTTAAGCTGAGTTTTGCTTAAGAAAGCTCATTGCCGTGTAAGAAGAGGAGTGGCAGATGGAATAGAGATTTAATTTAACGTGGATTCACTTCCCAGCTTTGCTCTTGGGGTTTTTTTGCGGATTGGCTTTGGCCACTTAGCTCTATCATTATTCTCCGTTCCTCTGTATAATGAATATTTCATAAAATACTATATTTATACAAGCAAATTTAGAGTAATTTGTGCTTTATGGTCAAAAATAAAGCAAAGAATGAAGTGCTGCAGTGTGTGCTTGTGTTTGTATCTAGGAAGAGACTGTAATTTTCCGCTTCAGGCTAGCATGAACATTGGCTCTCGATTAAGGCAATGCTGTGAAATGTTTCTGTTTAATAGAATAAGAGTTATTTTGTCTAGGTACTTGAAAATGAGTGTTTCTGTTGATAGGATGCTCTTATCCCTAGCAAAGAAGTGGACTTTTTATGGTTATGCTCTTGTTCCGTTTGCTCTTGCGTGGTGTTGGTCATGAGGAGGTAAATCCTGCATTTGGCGTGTGCGGAGCCGTCACCCACACCCGTGATGGTCACATGCAGGGGCAGGAGGGAACCTGTCTCACCTGAGATGCTGTCCTGAGGGATTGTGTTGAGCAGCTCCTGGCCAGCACCATGGCCACGGAGGGTTCAGAGTTATTTTTAGGTTTATTATGAACTTACTTTGTGTGTTAAGGTGCTGCATTATTTATGTGTTTCTGAAATGTCTTCTGTGTGCAAATGCAGCTGTGATTTATTATTTATTGGGACATAGAGAAGTACCTGCAAGTATTAAAAAATAAGGGACAAATGCTTTCTTATCAAGTGAATGGTTTTATCTTATCTTATTTTTCTTGGAGGCTGCAGTGAGTAGTGGGACCAGAAGAATTCAGTTGAAGTGGTGAGTGAAAGCCGTGCTGCTGATTCCCTTGGAATTTAGCACTTTAAATGGATTAGGACTAAAAATATCTCTGCCTGACATTGCATCAGATCGGAAGCGTTTTAAAGTATCTGCATTTACATATTTGATGTAAATTCAAAGAGATTTTCATATCTGAGCTAAATGAGAGCGTTTGCACATGTAAGCTCTTTGGGACTTGGTATTCCTCTTGGAACATCTGAATGTTGAATGTAATTGTAAAATTAATGTGTATTTTGCTAAAGTGGCAGCCTGTAGAACAAGTGTTTCAGAAGAAAAATGTAATCTTTGTTGTAGACAGGATGTATAATTCACTCCTTGGATACCTGGAAGCCTTTACAAGCATTAACCTCCTTTTGTCACTTTGGGGTAGTGTGGGATATCTCAGCTTCTTGACCATATTTTGCTATTTCACACATAACTGTGCGTTGTCCTCAGTTCTGCTCTGTGTTTGTAGTCTTCTGTACCTTTGCAAAATGAGTAAAATGCGGGGAAATGAGAAAAGAACTCGTAGGTTAGGGCAACAAAAAGGAATGGGTACTTGGTTGCATGGGTTCTTCTCTGTAAATAATGCTTTATCTTCCTGGTCAGTTGTAGTGCCAGGTAATTCACCCATAGCCTCTATTTACGTTACAGGACGGTGTGTTGATGTGGCAGTATGGCTTGAGGTGGACTGTTTGTGATCCCATAAAATCCAGAAATAGTGTTTTAACAACAGGAATTAAAACCGTTGTATTTTGTGCTTATCTAAAGGCCTGAAATTTCATTACCACAACCGATGATGTCTTGTTTTAAAATGTGGTGTGTGCTCCCGTTATCATAGAGTCAAAATGGTTTGGGTTGGAAGGGCCCTTAAAGATCATTCAGTTTGTTAGTCCTGAGCCAGAGAAGTGCTCTCATCTCTGATTGTTGGGTAAACACTATTGTAATTGCCTTGCATTTTTATAGGTGGGATCTGGTCTTGTTACCCAGCAGGACACCCTGGACGGCAGATCCACAACCGGATTCCTGTCTTGCTCACGGTTACAGGAATCAGAAGCAAGTCCAATGAAACAGGGGTAACTTTGATGCTGCTGCTTTACCTGTTGCGTTGGGTGCTGGAAGGCTACATTGCATCATCTGATTTACTTTTCCCCCTTTGGGACATGGCACCTGCACTCTGTAGGATGTTTACGTTCACCTGGCCTTAGAAATTATGAAGTGTTTTGAGAGTCAGTTGTTGAGACAAGTAAGGCTAAAGATCTGGAATGGTTTGGGGTTTCCTTCTGCATTGGGTTTCTTTCCTGTCCTGTGTGAAGAACACTGGGTGAGGCTGATCACCTTGCTTTCCTCTCACACTGTGAGCGTGGGGTAACAGCGTTGCTTTTTACATTTCGAACCAATTCTGAACATAACGTGTGGCGTTCCCGTTAGACTTGGCGTTCTCGGTCTACTGAGCATACAGCAACAACCCTAAATCTTTAAAAAAGCAAGGAAGCTCATTTAAATATAGCTTAACTCACAGATGACTGGATTAATGGTAATAGTTTTTACTTTCACACAGATAAATGATCTTGGTGCCTTTGCGGAGGGTCTGAGGTAGGAATACATAATCACAGAGCAAGAGTAGGGGTTTTTTTAATAAGACACGGTGATATCACTATGTTAAACCTTCCTATGCATTCTTATTTTCAAAACTACTGGAAAAAGAGATTGATGCATTTTTTTTTCTGTTTTATGGAGCATTTCTGTTAGTTTTTTAGCTCATCTTTCTTGAAACTCGGAGTCTCTTGGCTGAGTGCTCTGTAGCTCTGAGGATGAATTTTTGCTCGTGTTAAAGGCCTGTATTGGTCTTCATGTGGCTTCTGCAGATTTCTAGAAGTTGAGAAAGACTTAAGTGCGTGTTGCACTGATGTATTTGCTCAGCAGTGTGCGCTGCAGGGATCCCCTATTGAGTTGTTTCTGCTTTCATTTAATGTAGGTGGTTATATAGGTCCTAAATCAAAGACATTGCAGCAAGACATGTCTGTTTTGGAATCTGTGGGCCAGGTTAACATTTGGGAATCCACTAGGTGGCACTGATTTATTGTTCTGTTGATAAAGCTGCTTTCTCTGAAAAAAAACACCAAATGCAGTCTGTGAATTTTTGGTGGGAGATTTCTCCTGTTGGAGTAGGAATCATAAATAAGATGATGGAGAACCTTTATCTATTCAGTATCCCTCAGGACCCTGTGCTTTTGAAATGGGGTGATGAACTGCTCTTTTCCATGGGATAGGCAAATCATAGGCATATTTTTCAAATATTTAGAGCTAGGAAGACATATCAGAAGAAATGATTGCCTGTTTTTTTATCCTCTTTGCTTAAACATCCTCTGCTGATGTTAAAGACGAGAAACTGGTCCTGTGGATTGGTTCAGGCAATGTTTGGTGGGCAGCTGAGTTTTCCATAATTGTCTCTAAACATCTTGGCATTCAGAAGCTCGGCCTGATAAGGAGAAGGGAAGAGTATATCTGGCAGGTTGTGGTCATACTGGCTTTGGTTAGCATCAAAGTGATTCAACGCGATAGTGCTGAAGGACATTAGATGTGACGTGAGCATATTTTATTCCAGCACTAAGGACAGAAAGGGCCCCGACAGTTATTTTTGTAAAGTTGATACACAAAGAGTTCTCAACAAAGACCCTCTGTGTCCTGCTGAGCCAAGCTCTGTGTGCACTGTGCAAAGATGACAGCCTAATCAGAGGAGCTGGGCTGGTATGGCCCTTTGCCATCCCTGAAAACGTTATTTTGGGAAGGACATTGGGAGTGGTCTTTGCCTCAGTCAGCAGTTGGCCGGTTCTGGCTCCCTGGGAAGAAATTTCCCCTTGCAGCTGGTAGGGAACTGTGTCTGCAAAGTCTGTAGGTGCTCTGCTGATGGCAGGTGTGGTAGGGCAGAAACTCGGTGAGCTGGCTCACCAGAGCCCGTGCTCGGGGAGGGCGTGCAGCAATTAATCTCTCGTCTTTTTCCCGCATTGTCCACGCCATCAAATACTGCTTTGATGGCCTTGTATAATAAATGCATGAGTTGCATACGGACCTTGGTTTCAAGCCAGTAGGGGAGGTTTTTAGGATGCTATATGAGAATAAAATTTGAATAAGGCTTTGTTCTACCAAACAGTGCCTTATTTTCTTCATCTAATCTTGTTTTCCATCAAGCTGAGGAGGAGCTACAATATAAGCAGTGTTGCAGTGTTGCCTCTGTTGACTTTGAATCCAGAACTGGTGGGTGTTTGAATCCGGTGCCGCACAAGAGAATGGAGCTTCTCTTATGGTTTTTGTCTGAACTCAAGAGCCCTCCTCTTGTGCTTAGAGTACGTACAGGTCCATCTCCAGGCTCCCTCCCTCCATACAGTAAAGGCCATGCATTTCCTCTGTCTTCCGGGCAACTGATTTGCAAGTAAGTGGTCTTTCAAGGAAAACAGCCTCCCCGTTTTGCCTTTGACAGTGTCTGCTTTCTCTGGCCTGTATTTGAAGGGATGAAGGCTTTCAGGAGAACCTGAAGTCTCTGAGAGTAAAATCTGGTAGTAAATCTCCAGACATTTATTGGTACTGGAGAAGCTGAATGGTTTTTATTGCCAGGCTTCTGGTCGTTGTGTTGCGCTGTTCGGAGCCGTATGGAGAGCGCAGGGCAGCTGCCCGCTGAGCTCTGTCTTTCCCCAGGGGCTTGTGTGCTGTTAGGACAGGTCGATGTGCTTTTCCAGCAGCTGGTGGCTTTGTCTCCTCCTGCCTGGCATGGGGGGGTTCCGTAGTACTGAGAAAGGAGTTTCACATCTGAAACCAGGTTTGAGGATCTCAAGTCGTGCTCCAGGGCCAGCCAGTTCTTTGCTTGAAGTATTTGGGAGACAGGGGAAGGGCAGGTTTAAAATTGAATGACAAGGCTCTAACTCTTCAAAACCTGTGTCGTGGTGTTTGCACGGACAGCAGCTCTGTTGGATGAGACACTGCAGCGATGCACGAGGGAATCGAAACACATTTGTGTTTAGTTGGCAATCTGCCTCCAGGCGTTTGTGTGTTAACTGCCATGAAACACTTTGATTTATCTGCTGATATTCTTTGTCTGGTTTAGGGTTTGGTGTTGGTTTGTTTGGTTTCCCCCCCCTCACTGAAACTGCAGGTTCAATTGTCAGTCTGGCTCCTAATACATAATCATAGTTCTCTTTCAGCAGGCAGAGCACCCTGCGATCTGCGTAGACCCTTTCCAATGAAACTGAAAGGATTTTTAATAAGTCTTTTTTTTTGCCCCTCTTCACACTGTTAATTTTTACATAAATTTATGTGCTTTAAGAATTTAACCCATTTTGAGGACTCGGTGATCTGTCATGGCTCTGACTTCTATGCTTGTCCGAGTGGTTCAGTTTTCATGTGTTAGCTTTGTTTTAACAATGCAAGGATTTTCCTATGAATTAAAGTTACATGTAGGTAAACACTGTGGAAAATCCCACAGTGTTTTCAGGCAATGTATGAAAGGTGCAAGCTGGTAAAATGTTAATAATTTGGATTTTATTCAAATTAGATAAAGGGTTTAAAGATTTTGTAAAAATACATTACCTTCTGGATTATGGCCAGTATATTTCTTAATGACCTTTTTTCACTGCCACTTCTTTCTCTTACTCACAATTTCTGTATCTTGTTCGCTGCATATTGTTGAGCAATTGACAGTTTTGATATTACCATTCTAGTTATAGCTGCATAAATGCATTGTTAATAACTTTACCACGTCAAATGTGGCTACAAGTGGTTGGGAATAGCCTCTGTCTGTCCTCTGAGGCCGATGGGGACTGGATGCCTGCTGTTGATCAGACAGATCACAAATCTAATTGTAAATCAGCCAAAAAAGGGGAAATTTCCTGAAGCATATCTGGGTCTGTTTGATTTGTTCTGTTGGGATAATCAATCAGGACTGATGACGGAAGTGGGTAGAGATACAGGGGGGGATGACGATGAGTACAGGCTCTGTTTTTCAGAACAGAAGGTGGAATAGTAATTTATTATCTGACATTCTTTGGAAACAGATGGAAAATACTGTGCTTATAAATTTGCAAGGGAAAGAATTTTGCAAGCAGGCTTTGCACATGTCCTTCCTCGCCTTTTTTGCATGTTTAGAAAAACAGAGCAGTTAAGTCCTTCTGTGTTACTGGAAGCAAACTTGTGTGGTGTTGAGCCCCTGCTGTTGGGTGGATAGCATCAATAACAAGTCCCCCAAAACGTCCAACCTGGGTGCATTAAATAGATTGAAAAAGTGTGAATAAAATAAGAATGTCCAAGGAGTGCAGTGAGTTTTGTGAGCTGTAATCCTCACGGTATACTTTGCCTTTTTTTGATGTGACACGAGTCAGTAGCAAGGACTGGTGGGGCCCAGCACTGCATGCAGCACTCCAGGTGAGGCCACGCCAATGCTGAACACATTGGGACAACCCCTCTCCTGGCTGGCTGCCTCCTTTCTGCCCCTGACATGGGGTTTGCCCTATTTTTTTCCTTACCATTACATTTCCTGCCATTGATGGTTGCCCCGTGCTCTCTGATCTATCCAGATCCCTCTGCAAGGTCTCCCTCTTTTACATTCTGGGCTTTATAGATGGGATTGGATGGTTGTATCTGACTTACAGGTTTCAAGGCAGCTTAAAAATACATTCTCATTTATATTTTCACCAGCAATATTTCATTTTAGGAATCACATTGAGTCGTGTTCTTGTAGGGTTTTTGTTGCTGTTTAACTAAATGACAGAACTGACTAAATCCATGCTTTCATGCCCATACCAGATACCACATTTCTCGTACCATCTGTTACCAAACTTTGCAAGTTTGTTTTTCCCAGTTTGTGGCAATTTTAGGGAGAGCAGGGGAAACAGAGCAGGTGATTCAAAGTAAAACTCAAGTGGGAATTCAAGTGGGTGCAGAGCATCATACGCATTTCCTTGGTACTGTAATGGTCAGAAGGCCAAGTTTCTGGTTTGGGCTTTTACTGCATTCGTCAGCCTCTCACAGAGGATAATTTGATTCAAAAATTATTCCAACATGAACTGCAGATCCCTCACTGTGGATACCCTGTCATTAACCAGTTTGGTTTTTTTTTTAATGTGTTTATTGCTGCAGTTGCAGCTCATTATCTCTGTTCTGATGAAGGAAAGGCTTAGGATGTCCCAGGAGGTACTGACTGATAACAAGATCACCTTGCGTGTTAGTTCCGAGTCAGAAGGAGGCCTCCTGAGTGTGTTTTTAATGAGCTTACACAGCAGAAAGATACAGTGTTCTTTACACAAACAATTGCTGGCTTGTGCTATTCGGAGTGCTCTGGCTGGGCAGCCGTTTTTGCCTGCTGTGGCAATTACCGTTGAGTTTGGGCTCTTTCTTGTTCAATGGATACAAAAGGAAAAGAATCATTAAAATACGTATTTAACTGTTTGTGGTATAAATCTTCCACTGTATCGATTGATATAGACGGTCTTGGAAATAGACTTTAGGGGAAGTGCAAGTCAAGATGAGTAAAGCAAGGGATAAGAACGTGCTCTTGGGAACATGATTCGGTTGGCACGGTGGGGCTGGGCTGATGGTTGGACTGGATGAGCTTAGAGGTCTTTGCCAGCCTTGATGATGCCATGATTCTGTGCTCCTCAACAGAACTCAGCCCATCGATTGAGTCCATATGGATTTTAGCAATCAGTTCTGTGGGACATGGAGTTACGTACGTGTTCCTCCAGAGTTTAAGTTCCCTTTGGGTACTGGGGGTGTTTGTATGTGTGCAGCTGTGTTCCTTGGTGCAGTGCACGACTGAAGGCAGAGGTGTTGTAAATACCATGTTTGCTATCAGGGGAACCTCCATACCTGTAAATGCCAATTTACAGTGTTGGCCGGTGTCTCACCAAGCGATTCTGCAGGCAGGACTGTATTCACAGGACACAGTTCCCAGCCTGCTGGCCTCACCTGGTTTGTCATCGCTGGTGTAAGAGCTGCAGTCCAAGCAGTGGTGGGTGTCTGTCCATGTAGCTGCATTGAGCACAGTTCCTGTCAGCTCAGTATTGTGCGTGTGCTCTTGTTGCTGTAGAGCCAGTTATGTCATCAGTTGTAATGGGAGACTTTTTTTTTAAATATTCAGTTAGCAAGCTTTGATTTTTATCTTTTAGCAGACAAATTCTCCCTGCTCTTAAGATTCTCTGACCTACTGACTTACGCACCAAATCATTTCCCCCCCTTATTTTATGGCAGCCTAAATGCAAGTACATTAAACAAATGAATCTGCCCCCAGGTGTTAAAGCTTGGTGTTAAACTGATTTACACTTCCTTGGTTCAAGTTCATGTATTTGCCTGGTTTTTTTGTTGGCATCTGGCCTTGTTCCTAGATGGGTCAAACTGGGGATGGTGTGTGAGGCTTAAGCAGGAGGAGATTGATCGTAGCTGTAGTGCCGTTGTTCAGTTCTAGTTTCTTGTTTATATTTCTCATGTACTGTTGTATAAAACCATGGTATATTGAGCAAAATCTCAGTTGTTTGTCCCAATGAGCAATAGGAGGAGAGGCCAGAGCTTTGTTATGTGTCTGTGAGCATGATGCACATCCATAGCTGTGGTTGAGATGCAGCGGTATTCACACTTGGCTTTGCACCCTTACTCCACTGGCTGCTATGCTGTGTGAACAGCCTCGGTGCTACCCTGTGAGGAGAACAGAACATTGCAGTTGGAAGGCATTTCTGTTTAAGATTTGCCAGAACTTTAGGACTTGCTGTTTCTGTCAGAATTTAAGCAGTTTTGCCTGTGGAACTGAAGCCCAGTCCTTAGCAGCGATGCT
Organism: Dromococcyx pavoninus; assembly: GCA_033558185.1. Classification (NCBI taxonomy): domain Eukaryota; kingdom Metazoa; phylum Chordata; class Aves; order Cuculiformes; family Neomorphidae; genus Dromococcyx; species Dromococcyx pavoninus. The sequence continues at coordinate 298,086 of JAUMJL010000720.1, forward strand.
CTACTGCCTCTAGCACAGGACTGAGGGCTGTTGAAGAGGCTTTTGTACACACAGGTAAATTGAGATTGCAGAAAACTTCTACTCCTGCTCTCTCCTGCAATCCTCCCTTTATGGTCCCCCAGTGTCTTCTTTTGCTGTTCTCACACGTACTGTTTTCCGCTGTAGTTTCAACAGAACGCGTAACCGAGCAGCCTACTGGAGACAGCGATGGCTGCAAAGGCAGCTCAGAAACTCAGGAGGTGTCTTTTGAGGAATTCTGCCTCTAAGAGCTGGCAAACAGTTCCACTCTGTTCAATACTGTGGGGTTGGATTTATAATGTGATGACTACTGGGGCTGAAGCTCTGTTTCAGACATACCTCCCTAGCCCTCAGTGCACCCTTAAAGCCTCTGGTCTTACTGTAGCCTGGCTTTTTATTTATTATTCTTTCCCCTAAAAGGAGTAATACGTTTATTATGAGTTATGAAGGATCTCATTCACTTACTTTTGACATCTTCACAGAAGAGCAGCCTGGAAGTTCTTCCTATTATACTTCTCCCATGCTGGATATGCCAGCGTGTGTCCAGAGACATGGAAATTGCTGTGGCTGTGATTGCCACATCAATTGAGCTTTGGACGTTCTGCTTCGTGTGAGATATTATTAGCTGTGCTGCATGGCTTTTGTAGAGTGTTTCTAATTGCCTCCAAATCCATCAGCTAATCCATTTGTTGAAAGAAAATTATAATTCTGCACAGTATTGGAAATCCTTGTTAATATTTCTATGTATATTGTGTGCTTCCTGATTATTTTGGTTTTAGCTTGACTAGCCTTAAGGATGGTAGCATTTGCCAGTGTCAGTGAGCTGTTGGTATGGTGTGAGTACAAGAATTAAACCAATCTAGCAGTGACAGCTCCTGCTGCAGTCTGGGGAAAATAGAGCTGGCTGGTAGGAATATGTTAAAACTTAAAAAACTGAGCTCTATTAAAGTGCAGGAGGTGATAAGTAAAAGCATTTGTCAAAGGAAAACAATGAAAAATGTGTAATTTAAGAAAAAAAAAGGAAAATAAATGCTTGCAACTTCTCACTGGGTGGTCTCCTTCTGGAAGCCAGAGTCTGGAATTTTATTAGCTGTTTAATAACAGAAAGACAAAAAAAGCTGTTAGAACCTGTTGTTCCCCTGTCGTTTCTGCAGGAGATGTCTGTGTGCCTTATTGATGTGGTCAGAAGAGCAATCCTTTGTCTAACAGCTGTGAAGCTCTCAAAATCGAAGGTATCTTAGTGCAGTGTTACCCAGGCCTGGGGGCGCTTTCCTGAGCGTTTCAGGTGGCCAAGGGTCTGGTACTGAGGGTCCACTCTCCTGGATCTGGCAGCAGCCGTCACCTGGGGTCTTGTCTTGGATGGTAAAAGTGTGGTTTGCAGTAGGAGCAGTTTCTGCCCGCACTGGGTATTGATAGATTTTCTACTCTGAGGGAAGAAAAAACCCGAACAAACATAAAATTACACCTGGAAGCTTTTAGTAGAAGAGATCTTCAGCGTCACTGTGAAAGCATAGTTCTGTTCACAACGTAATGCATTCTGGGCATCCATTCTGTGCTGCAAAGACTCTGGTGGAATATTGACAGTGTGCTCAGGAGCATTGAATGTGTTGTCTTTCTCTGGTATCTTTTTGCTTGTTAAACACAACTATTAACCCTTTTACATCATTTTCTGTATTGTATGTTATTCTGTATTGTTGTGTTCATCTTAACCATAAAACAGATAATCCCAGTCTGTTCGAGCTCTGGACAGAATCTCTCTAAGGCTTCAGGCACTTTCGTTTCTAAACCCTGTTATTTCTTATCTATATGTTTGACAGAAAATATGATCAAGAACTTCGAAGTAGCTTAATGCATATTCATTTTACTATAGAAAAACTCAGCTACCTGCAGAAACAAAATAAAAGCTGTATCAGACAACAGAAGGTTCTGTGCAGTTGCAGTTAGTGATTGTGCCTCCAGTGTGTATACAGAATGAGATAAAATAATGACAATGTGTTAACATCAGCCTTCAAACAGAACACCGTGCTTGGTTCTTGTCGAACTCTTCTGCCACTCCCAAAGTAACGCGAGGTTTTGGATATTGTTTGTGTTTCTACTGATGTTTGATTAAAGAGTGGAACACCAAAGGAAGGGCTTTTTTCCTAGTACATCTAAAATTTTGTAAAACAAAAGGATGTGTGGGCTCTTGCGTTGTTTTTTGAGAACTGTCGTCTGCAGGAGAGATTGATAATGATGATTTATTTTTTTTTTTTTTTGTAATGTAAGGAGCCAGTGATTCAGGTCTGTGGGGCTCTGTGCCATTCATACCCTTGCAGAAGTTCTGCATAACGGGCATCCAGGCACAGGTTTGCATCCCTGAACTCAGTCATCTTTCCCCAAGGATGAAGTTTGTGCAGAGAGGCAATTGCTGTCCTTGTTTCTTCCCCTTCAGGTACTTCTTCCAAACTCTTTGGAGCTCTCGTTACTCCGCAGACTGGAGGCCAAGCCTGGCATAGTTTGTTTTACAATGTTTGGGTTTTGGTACAGTAAAACTGTTCCTCTGGAACCCCTCAGCAGTCGTAAATCTTCTTCCCACCGTGAAACCTTAATGTCCTTGATCAGGTTCTCGTCTTGTCTGACTTCTGATTGCAGAAGCTTTACTAAAAGATGTATTTTTGTAAACATGCACAGATGATGTAAAATGAGCATTAAAACACTGTGGAGTACAGATGCCCTTTTGCAGAACCAACATTTCGTGTGCAAGCAGAACTCCTGTATGCAGCCAAAGAACAGAGAAACGGAAATAATTAGATGCCAGCAGCACAGGCTGTATAGCGATCCTTTCAGCTGCCTGCCCACAAAGCACTTCCAGCAAAAGTTAGAGCCAAGGCTCAACTTGGCAACACTTGCTTGATTTTTTTGTTTGTTTTAGATTCATTTAAATTATCATCTCCTGTAGAAAACTCTTGACTAAATTTCCTTGTTGTAAGACTTGCCAAAACTCTGCGCGCAAGATCCCTTGTCTTTGGTGTGAGCAACTTAAAATATGTGGATAGGATGTTGTCAGTGCTGTGATTTTTCTAGTAACGTGATGATCCTAGAGTTTTGCATGAGGGGGAAAGCAAGATCTCAGATGGTGTTACTGAAAATCAGTCAGTGATGTTGAAGGGGTTGGGAAAGTAGAGTTCTACTGAAATAACTGACAGATGTTGATGGCTCTGCTGTAATGAATGCAACAGAGAGGGGAGTGAGTGCACCGGAAGAATACCAGTCTCCCTGGGATTCTGTCTGGGAAGGATCACTGCAGTGTTTTGGTTTTCTAGGCTGGGGGAGTTGGGGTTGTTCAGCCTGGAGAAGAGAAGGCTCTGGGTGGACCTTAGAGCAGCCTCCCAGGACTGAAAGGGGCTCCAGGAAAGCTGGGGAGGGGCTCTGGATCAGGGAGGAAAGGGTTGGGACAAGGGAGAACAGTTTTCAGCTGAAAGAGTGGAGCTTGACATCTTAGGAAGGAATGTTTTGCTGTGAGGGTGGGGAGGCCCTGGCAGAAGTTGAGCAGTGGTGGCTGCCCCATCCCTGGAGGTGTTCAAAGCCAGGCTGGATGGGGCTTAGGAGTCCCCTGATCCAGTGGGAGGTGTCCCTGCCCATGGCAGGGCTTGGAACTGCTTGGGCTTTGAGGTCCCTTCCAACCCAAACCATTCCATGATTCCAAGAAGATTGCAGAGGTCTCTCATGACCATACAGAGACGGAGAGTCTTACAGTTTGGAGGAAGAGCTGATTTTACCCAGTTTTCTCTGCTGAGCAGCACATTCCTGAGGGATGAGACAGCAGCACAAGCTGATATTCCTGGAAGTGCTTTATTCTCTGTTCCCTGCCTGGCTCCTGTGTGCAGCCGTGAGGGAGCGAGCTGGGGAGATCTGGGGAGTCCTGTGGCTGGGTTGGAAAGGGCTGGGGTAGTGTGCTGAGCTTTCCTTTGGTGCCTGGGATCTGCCAGAGAGGAATGTGGGAATGGCTGATGGATGATACAGAAAAAAAATAATCGTCGGCCTTTGAAAGAAGGGAGGAATCTGTTCAAGGAACAGAGCATGGCTGTTCTCCGTGGGGTAATTCAAGTGTTTGGCTTTCTGATTTATTGTTCAATTGCTATAGATACTGCCCTGTGTGCCTGTATGGACTTTGTAAGGCTGGCATTGTATTTAAACATCTTTCTTGCTGTGCCCTTTGACTTTCCAGTGGATTTCTTTGCTCTTAATTAATTTAGCATCATGGAAAAGGTATTTTCTTTCTTTTATAATGAGTATAGTGTTATTAATTCAGCGTGTCATAGGCACAGATATTGAAGGGAGCTCTCCACATGGATTGCATTGTCACTGAGACCTGTCATTATTTCCCTGTCTCCTTCTTCAGGAAGTAGAGATTGTGTTACTGAGGTAGGAAATACAATTCTCAAGTAATTCATACCAGTTTGTATGGAATTTTTTTTTTTAAATAATTGTTAATGAACAAAATGTTGTGAATTCTTTGCACATCTGCTTGGAAGGAAACTCACATGAGTACCTGGGGGGTTCATAGGCGTGCAGTTAGTGACAGTAGTGTGACTCTAATGAAGGTGGCAGTGTAATACAAAGAAAAAACACATTTCCTTGTCATTTTTCCTAAACTGAAGCTTCCAGAGCTTCGTGAGGTATTTGGCTGGAAGTTTGTGCTTCACAGAGCTGTGGAATGAACAAGAGAGCTATTCATGATTAAAACCCATCCAGTTCCACCACCTGCCATGGGCAGGGACACCTCCCACTGGATCAGGGGGCTCAAAGCCCCATCCAACCTGGCCTTGAACACTCCAGGGATGGGGCACCTCCACTTCTCTGGGCAGCCTGGGCCAGGGCCTGTCCACCCTCACAGGAAAACATTTCTTCCCGAGATCTCACCTCAGTCTCCTCTCTTTCAGCCTAAGACCATTCCCCTCCACTATATTTAGCCTCTGGCTGATGCCATGAAAACTATGATTGTCAAGAATTGAGCTCTGCAGCCAGTGGTGTTGGCCCTTGCAAAGTTTCCTTTTTGTGTTTAGAAAGCAGCAGGTCATGAGCTGGTTTTGCAAATGTTGGAGAATCCAGTTGGGAGGCCCAGAATACAGAACATTTGTAGGACCAGGTGGAATCAAATTTTATCAGCAAGTGAAAGCAGCTGCCTGTATGGCGTTGCTCACGTACAGCACTTTTCCTTCTCACTTCATTTTATTGCAGCCTGGTTTTTTTCCTTAGCATTTCATTCTTTGTTATTTGTTCCCTGTACAAAAAATGTAAGGAATGAAACATATGATTTACTGCAATTATCTTGCACATTAGAGGGGAAAAAAATGATACGATTTGTCTGGTTTCTTTGGTGTTTCAGTTTGCTGGACTGATAAATGCATTCGTGACACATTCATTTTTTAAGTTTCTTCAAGAGAATCTCCAGTGACACAATGAACAAAAGATAAATGTAATTTATCATGGTATTATTTTTTCCTCTTTCATTCTTGTAATACTCCTGGTTGGCTTGATGCATATGTGAATGGGTTTTTTGGGTGGCATTTTGAATTATGATAAGTGCATCTCTCCCACCCTGTTGTGAAGACAGACTTCAGAGTTATAGAGAAGTGCCTCTGCCTGTGAAGCAGGCTTCTTGTTTCCTCTGCAGAAAGGCTCTTGCTAGTTGTAGCCAAGTGTTTTCTAGCACATGTGATCATTTTCAATAAAAAGCATCTGAACTTGCATTAAAATATTCATATTGCTGTCTGCTAATGCAGTGGTTGGTGTGTATGAGACAGTGAGAGCTGTGACAAATCTAGGGAGAGTCTGACCTGAGTATGTGTTTCGTAGTTCATAGAACCACAGAATGGTGACTTCTCTGGGCAACCTGCGCCAGGGCCTCCCCACCCTCACAGGAAAACATTTCTCCCTAAGATCTCATCTCAATCCCCCTCTTTCAGCTCAAAACCATTCCCCCTCATCCTGTCCCTGCATTGACAACCTTAATGTCCAAATGCATTTGTACGCTCTGCCCTTGTACACCAACATAAAATCTGGGAGAAATTATGAAGAATTAGTACAGAATCCCAGAATCATCCTGGTTGGATGGAACTTGTCAAGATCGTGTTGTCTGACCCCAACTGACACTGTTTGTGTGGTGGTTCTTTCTGCTGGTAGATTGGATACAGCCGTAAGGAGGAGCTGAGCCCTGAAAATAAGACTGAGGTTTCCTTCCTAATCGTATTTTACCTCGTGGCGAAATCTATTCTTGAGTCTGTTTCTAACAGTGCTGGTGCTCGGCCCTTTGTAAAGCTGCTTCTAAATTTATAAAAATGCCTTGTGACTTTGATGCAAGTACATTTTATTTTTATTGATGACCTGTCAGAAACACAGCAAGGTTTTGTTTCTGTGTGTTCATTTCCATAATCAAGGAAATGGCAGTGTGTAGAGCTGCACTTGCAAACTGAGGCTCACAGGATACTTTATGTTGATGTGATCCTTCTGTTTCTGGAAATAATTGCAAATATTTGTATGACAGAAATCTCCATTATCCTGGCAAGAGCGATGCCCCGTTGAGCTTGTCATTAACTTAAGGGAGGTATAAAAATAACAAGTCAAGCTAAAGAATCATAGGAGAAACATATGGGAGGGGCTCTTTGTCAGTGAGTCCAGGGGTAGCATGAGGGGAAATGGTTTTCAGCTGAAAAAGGGGCAATTGAGATGAGATCTTAGGAAGAAATGTTTTGCTGTGAGGGTGGGGAGGCCCTGTCCCAGGTTGCCCATAGCAGTGGTGGCTGCCCCATGCCTGAGGGTGTTCAAGGCCAGGTTGGATGGGGCTTGGAGTAGCCTGATCCAGTGGGAGTTGGAACTGGATGGGCTTTGAAGGTCCCTTCTGACCCAGATTATTCTATAATTCTTTGGAACTCAAAGATGTTCAACCTCTTGCCCATGGTAAAGCAAGTGGCAGTGGCAGAGTTCAGAACAGCTTCACAGTGTCAGTAATCCAGTCTAAAGGAACATACATAGTCTGGTTTGTACTGGTTTACTTTAGGAATAGCCCTCATGGTATCCTCAGGTACTGTTGTGCAAGAAGGATCATCACATTCCGTGTCTATCCTTAAAATATAAAATGCTACAGGTCACTGCAGACAAATAGAATGTGTTAAAGGAAAGATACTGGGTGTAATGTTTGAGACACTTACAGGGGATGTTCATGTGGAGGGTGAGGGGTATTTGTAGTGGGATCCCCAGGCAGAGCTCTTGCGTTTAGGAAAGAGATATTTCACCTTTCTGCTTTAAAATAAGTGTTTATCTTCACTGCCTAATGATTTACAGGCAGATTTGCTGCTCTTAAGAGTCAAATAATCCCAAAGAAGGGTGTCTTTATCATAACAGCAGTTTCTGCCCCGGTCTGTGGGACCAGTCTGTCAGTGGGGTTCACTGGAGAGCGCGGGCAGGTTGTGCTGCTGAGTCAGATCTTGCCACTGTGCTGAAGTCGTTGGAGCCATTCCTGCCGTGTGGTGGTGTAGAATTTGGCAGAACACCCCAGAACCTGGAGGAGGTGTGATGTAACGTTGATCTGCCGGGACATCTGTGCAGGCTTGGCTGCGTGTTTGCTCTGTCAGTCCCCTCTTGTTTCTGCTGGAACTGAACACCTACTCAGCAGGATTTCCTCTTACAGTGGGAAGACTGGGTCTTTCCCAACGTGTCTCATTCCTTTGTGCTTATTGGTGATGTGAGTCTTGAATTCAACGCAGCGTCACCGCGTGTCTGAGCGCATGCTTGTACGGGAATTGCCGTCGCTGCTTCTGTTCATGAGGTCAGGTTATCTCATGACTTCTGTTTCAGACTGGCTCCAGCTTTGTGAAATTTGCCACTTGTGAAATGATTCCATTTAGGAGACTGGTTTCTGTTACTGCCTATTGCTTTTCACTAAAATTTCACGGGACTTTTATTTAACGTGCGTTCTGGCCTCGTTTATGTGGGACCTGTTGGAAGTAAAGTGGATTAGACCCTTTAAACCATGTATAATCCATTCCCTGGAGACTTCTGAAACGCTGTTCCCTACCGTATGGCTATTGTTATTTTTTATTCCCAACTGCCCATCCAGCAGTGTGCACAAATGTGCACAAAGAACAGGACTTTTGAATTTTCTGTAGTATAAATTAGCGTTGCTTTCATTCCATGATAACAAACTCGTTCCAGGTCTCTCTTCAGCGTGCTCAACAGCTGAGTTCCAGTTCTGCTTCTCTAAGAGAGCACCGTTTTGGATGGAATTATGCCAGTTCTGATTCTCTTGTTGACAAGAGTTGGCTGCCATGAACACGTAGCATTCTTCATTGGTTTTACGTGGTTGAGGGTAGGTGTTTGTTAGTTTTCAAACCCCAGTGTGTTCACGGTGTGTCCACTGTGTTGGAGTCAAGCATGATGTGTCTGCCCAGCGAGGCCCCGTGCTCTGCAGGTCAGTTCTGGCTGCTCATTGATAATGCTGTTGATTCTGATTTCATTAAGTATGGCAGCCCTTCCTTTCCCATTCAATTCTACTTCTTCCACATCACAAAGTTTACAGTAAGTCAATGCTTGGCTTTTAGTTCTTGCACTTTCTAAGGGTTTATTATGCTTAATCACTCACAGCACATAGGCCCATGAGTTCATGGCACTGAATTTGCTTCTGGTGAGAGTTTGACCAGTTATGGGTTCTAAAAGTTTGCAAGAGCTCATTAGGAGTACAGGTAAAAAATGATTCTGAGTACCAGAACCGTGTTATAATAGAGAACAGTCCTCATGTGTCTGTATCAAGTAAAACAACTGATATTCTTTGCAGCAGACAGGGACTGCAGTTGGTTGCATAATATCTCATAAACTGAGAGCTGTTTATAATAAATACATTTAACGTGGTTCGTTGGTACTTCAAAATTAAGCTTTTCATCATGCTTCTTCATTCTGAGTTAACATCTTCAAAGGCTGATTTAATCAAGACAATCCAGTCATTACTCTGTTATGAAATGTGGTTGATAATTCAACACGAATGTCATGACTCACTGTTTATTATGTCTTGTGCTCCAACTTTGATTAACTTTGACATAGTTGGTAGTAAACGGGGGCAGAATGATGAAAGCCGGTCTTTCCATGGGATCGAAAGGGACATCACAGCATGGTTTTGAGTTTCCATAAGGAAGTCTACAGTTCTTTGTTCCACATCTGGAGCTGTGAGTCCACTGAGCTGTCACGTTTTGTTGGTTAAATGTGCGGATGAAGCTTGGTAGCAGCTGCAGGTATTATTTATGCCCTCTTCCACGGGGGCCCTGCTCTGTAGCTGTTCAGAGGGAGATCTGTGGTCTGTGCAGTCTGTCAGTGCCTTGCTGTTGATCCCAACTCCGTGTTACGTTAGGGAGTCTTGGTAACTGGCAAATGGGAAGAGAGATGTAAAGCAGACTGAAAAGAAGGAGAGTGACCAATTAATTTGCTTCTCCTTGTTTTATCAAAAAGCTCTGAAACTCTCCCTGTTTGGACTTCTCTTTGTTAACCAGTGACTGAACAATTAGGCCAAAGACTTCAGTTAAAAATGTATGCAAACCGTACCCAAGAAGTGTCTGGCTGTAGAACCACTTCCATTTTCAGTGAATCTCTGGAGTTTAGCACATACCAAGCACACAACGATCGAGGAGCTTGGGCCAGTGTCACACGTGTGCTCTCGTGTTCCTTGCTGGAGCATTGATAGACTGAAAACTTGTCAAGTGGTTTGGGGTTGCATTTCTTCCAGTGCAGTCCAGCATCTGTGCAACTCTGATCCATCTTCCAGACAAGGTGTTCCAGAGGCTGGGTGGGACCTGCTCTGTGAATCAGATTAGCATTCCTGTTTGCTTTCCATGCACTGCAGTCACAGCAATCCTCGTTTTCAACTTGCCCTGCTGGCAGATTTCGCTCCCAACCCCTCACCAACCTGCGATACCTCCTGGTGCCGGCTCTGAGGAATTCAATTGAATCATGGGATGGGTTGGATTGGAAGGGACCTCAAAGTCTGTCTAGCTGCAACCCCCCCCAACATTGGATCAGGGGGCTCAAAGCCCTATCCAGCCTGGCCTTGAACACCTACAGGGATGGGGCAGCCAGGACTTCTCCTATCCCTGCTCTCCCTGATCAAGTGCCATTCCCCAGCTTTCCTGGAACCCCTTTCAGTACTGGAAGGCTGCTCTGAGGTCTCATAGAATCATAGAATCACTCGAGCTGGAAGAGACCCCAATGGATCATCGAGTCCGACTCCTGTCCCTACATAGGACGCTCCCAACATTCATTCCACGTGACTGAGGGCATCATCTCACAGGAGCCTTCTCTTCTCCAAGCTGAACAAGCCCAACTCTCTCAGCCTGTCCTTATAGCAGAGGTGCTCCAGCCCCCAGATCATCTTATGGCCTCCTCTGGACTGATGGTCTTTTAGGGATGCAGTCTTCACTGAAGCAAAAGGAGCTCCTTGATTCTGTAGAGATAACTATCATAATTTAATACTTTGTACACATATAGCTGGTCTTTTTTGTTAAAGGGAAAAGGAATTGTAGTGGTGGAAGGATGAGAAAAGGGTCTGTGTACATCTGATGCTCTTATAAAAAACTGAGATGTGCTTTTACCACCGTGTTGCTCCTGACCCTTGGGCAAGCAGGGAGATGATGGAAATGTAGAAGAATGCTGCTTGTCATCTGCAGATGCCGCCCTTTGAGTGGAGCAAACATTTGTTTAACTTTACGGTATGAGTTTCAGGACTTGACAGTGGAATACATTCCTGGAGCAGCAGGCAGTGATGGTAGCTTGTGGGCTAAAGGTTTCCTGGAGGCAAGGAGTTCCCAGCTGGGAGATCGAGGTGTGTCAGTCGGCTGGCACACGGCGCGTCTGGTAGAGGCTGAGGGGTGGCTGAGAGCGTCGCCGTGCCCGACTCAGCCCGACGTGTCTGCTGACAAACAACCCAAGCTGTGAGAAGGTTTGACTGCCGTCGGAGCAGGCTCTCTGCTCCTTTGGGAAGAAACAGGGAGGATGTGCCCATGGAATACACGTTCAGTTACTTTATTGGCACGTGGTTTAATGACCAGTCACATCGTGTGCCGATAACCATTCCATTTATAACTCAAAACAATGCAGGATGGCCTCAGGAGGGTATAATTAATGTGGAACTCGGATTTAGAAAACTGCTGCATCTATTTTGAAGGTCTTTAATTATAGACCTCAGCATGCTGTGTCAGAGAACAGGGTAATTAATTTCGTATTAGAAATGTTCCCATTCCCACACAAATATTCAATTTTTTAGGGAAAAAGAGAGAAAAAAGCTGTCAGATGTGCAATCCACCCTGGAACAGTGCAGTGGGGACAGCGTGTGGTGCTCTCTTTGTCAGAACTCATGATGGGAGTAACGCACGCAGCAGTTCCGCATGCGGCAGCATCGCTGTGTGGGGATTGTTTTCCCCTCTCCACCATTTCTATTATTGGCTGTGAGCATACGCCATTTATTTTAATGCTTTATTCACTTATTTCTGATGCAGCATCTTGCTGTGGGGGTTGAAATAATTTCTTTCAGCTCCATTTTAATGCCCCTGGCTTGTTGGCTGATTTGATCCAAAAGCTTTTCTCGAGGCTGTTTTAGTGGTTGTGGTTCCGTGGAGAATACAGCACTAATCTTGGGGGGATTCCAGCTGTGGTGCTTGACGTAGCCTTTGGCCGCAGATGACCTTTGAGGACATTCCCAATTAAGTAATGGAAGCTCACGGTCAGGTTTCGAGAGAGAAGTCACTTTCCAGAACAGGCTGTCTGAGGATGTTCCCCAATTTACTGCAGACATTCACATGGGAATTTCTAACATAGTCATACTAAAAGTGACAGTTTGTATGCAGGGTGAGAACTGCAGAGCTATAAAAACAGCTGTAAAATACCAGTTCTGAGGTGGGAGGAGGCGATAATCAGCAACAGAAGGTATTGCAGAAATGCAGTATGGGACCATTGGCTTTTACTAGTTGAGATTTATAGAATCATGGAGTGGTTTGGGTTGGAAGGGAGCTTAAAGATCATCCAGTTCCACCCCCTGCCATGTGCAGGGACACCTCCCACAGGATCAGGGGACTCAAAGCCCCATCCAGCTCGGCCTGGAACACCTCCAGGAATGGGGCAGCCACCACTGCTCTGGGCAACCTGGGCCAGGGCCTCCTAACCTTCAACGTAAAGAATTTCTTCCTAATGTATAATGTAAATCTTCCCCCTTCCAATTTAAAGCTGTTCCACCTTGTCCTGTCCCTGCACTGCCTGATCAAGAGCCCCTCCACAGCTTTCCTGGAGCCCCTTTCAGTCCTGGGAGGCTGCTCTAAGGTCTTCCTGGAGACTTCTCTTCTCCAGGCTGAACAACCCCAACTCTCTCAGCCTGTATAGGAGGTGCTCCAGCCCTCGGATCATCTCCTTGACCTCCTCTGGACCATACCAGCAGTTCTGTCCTCTTTATGCTGGGGAATGCAGAACTGGACACAGGACTCCAGGTGGGGTCTCACGAGAGAGGAGCAGAGGGATAAAATCATTGATCCATGTCACTGGTGATGGTATCATCTGCACCATTAATAGAAACAGAATTACTTTTGGTTTGTGCTGTTTTTTCTGCTGCTCCTGTATTCCTGTGACTTCAGAGGTTTTGAAGGAGATGCTCTCTGTGACTGAAATAGTGCAAAAATAATGGTTACTTGTGTGTGCTAATAGGTCAATTGTTGTTTCTATCTCTGCTTGATTTTCAGCTCCTTTACTCTCTGAAGGGTGATAAAATAAGGCAAAAGAAAATCCAAAGGCATTTTCCTTTCTAAACCTCCTTTTTGTAGGCTTCTGAAACACATTTATGCACTGGCTTCAGTCCTAACAAAGGGCTCTTTGAGGATCCTACCATAGTGTAACATTCCCTTCTTTCACATGAAATTAAGGGCTGTGATTTACTGCAGTGACCCGGAGTGCCTGAGTGCTCTCATTTACAGCAAGCCCTTTTTCTGTGTGTGCTGTGCCTCCTCTGGGTGCTTTAGTTCTGCTGACATCCCGCTGGCCCCGAGGGACGGGCTGGTGTCACAGAGCTCAGTGATGTGGTGATGGTCAGGGGAGTTACTGGGTGGAATTGAAGGAGTGGATGGTTTTGGTTTGCCTGCTTGATTTTGTTTCCCCTAAATGCTGAAGTTTTTTGCTTTTCATCGAGGTGAAGAAGGGGAACATATTAATTGGCTATTTATGTAGATTTATTTTAGGTTTTATCTCAAGTGATGGTGGAGGGCACAGAGCAGAAAGACCCCGTCAGCGTTAAAGGCTTGTGGACAAACTCCAAGATGATGACTGTTAGAACCTGTCACTCAGCCTTCTTAGGAAATAATACTTTTGCTTCCCAAAATTCAGGGTGTATGACCTAGCTTAGATGTCCAAGCCATTTCTGTTACCATGGGAGAGACATTCAGGAGCACAGAGCTGCTCAATAGACCTTTATCTACCAAGACAAGGGCATATGCAACTCGGTTACCCCATCCTGGGAACAGTCAAGGTCAAGTTGGATTGGACTATGAGCAACCTGATCTGGTTAAAGATGTCCCTGCTTCTGCAAGGGGGTTGGACTGGACGACTTGTGAAATGTCCCTTCCAACCCAAACCAGTCTATGATTCTGTGATTGCTTGGATCCTGTAGCATTTTTGATGTGCGCCTGCTGTTTTTATCTCTTTGCTGTAATTTTGTACACATCCTCGTGGTATTTAATGATGGACCTAAACAGAACATGTGCAGAGTTGTGTTTTGTACCTGGAGATGCTTAAATTTTCTTTAGGATGTCCTTTCGTAGAAAATGCTGTCTGAGTCAAGCAGGGCCTGATAGTTTTTCCTGTGCTAGACACACAAAACCCCAGATCCAGCCCCCAGCCTTGGGTGTTCCATTGTTTTTCTGAATTTTTGGCCAATATTTAGCCAGATCAGCTTCGAAGTAACAGAAGATGGTGTAGGTTTTTGCAGAACGTTGATGTGAAAGTGTGGTTGTGCAGCACAGAGGGTCTGGCTGAAAATGTCTTTCTGTCTTGTTCCTATTTATTGTGCCTGGCTTACAGCATAAATGTACTGAAAAGTAATAGAAGATAAATCTTTTGCTTAGTGCTCTATGGTGCTTGCCATGATTTTAAGCTCTTCCACTCAAACTTAGAGTGTGGTGCTCCCTTTGACGTGGTGTTGCAGCTGCATTGCTTTGTCATCTTCTGTCTCTCTTTTCCTCTTATTTTTATCTGTCCTTGTCTGCCTCATCCTTCACTTTGCCAGAAACAAAACACCCTTTGTGACTGTAAACTCAGCACGCCAAATAGTTTGAATAACTGTAGCACTCCGAGTGAGAGTGTAAAACATAAAAGCGACAGTAAATTCCTTTTAATGCCATCCTATAACAACAAGAATTCCCAGGTTAATAATTGGGGCAGTAGAATGGCTGACCCTGTTGTTTGATGCAACCGTTAGGTTGCTTGGCTTGGTTCAAAGTCTACTTGCGTTCTGTGTTTAACTCTGCAGCCAGTAATTTAGTGTTAATGATGTTGCATTCATTAACATCCCAATGAGGCCTCTTTTCTTTTGCGTGCTTTTCTTCATAGGGCGAATGGTTCTGTTACCTGAGTCGCTGGCTTGATAAACGCTCACATGAAGCCTCCGTTGTTTTACTGCCTTTGTTGTTGTGGGAAGGGAAGGGCCTCGAAAGCGAATCCGTCAGGCATTTCTGTGGCTGCTGTTCACATCGACACGTCTGTCACACACAGGGGTCTGTGCATAAACTGATGTTAGAATATTAAGAATGGTAGTTAGGATTATCCTTAAGAAGATTTACCCTGTCCCTGGAGGTGTTCCAGGCCAGGTTGGACGGGGCTTTGAGCTCCCTGGTCCAGTGGGAGGTGTCCCTGCCCGTGGCAGGATGGTTGGAACTGGATGGGCTTTAAGGTCCCTTCCGACCCAAACCGTTCTAAGAATCCGTAAAGGATTTGTTTCATTATTTTCAGCCGTATTTCCTGTTGTAAGCTCCCTTCTTTGTGAGCATTCCCTCCACTCCCTTCACTCATTGTTTGCAGACACTGATTTGCTGCTTTAAGGGGTTTGTTCGTTACTGCAGAATCACTTCGAGTATTGGGCAGGTAACAGATTTCCCCACGCTACCTTCTCTCCTTAAAGATGAAACATAACACGTGAGAGAAGAGGAAAGAAAAGAAAAAAGAGAAATGATTCTGTGGATCTTTCAAAAACAGACTGGACTCGGGAACCAGGTTGAACCTTATGGATCACAGGGAGGAATCGGCAGGGAAAGCCAGGCAGCCCAGCTTTTGCAGTGCATGTGTAGTTGGCAAGGTCTGTTAACTCACAGCACATAATTGCATTGTCTGCTGCCTGTTACTGATTTGTACCACGTGAGGCAGGTAATGCCAGGGGCTCCAGCAAAGCTTTGGGGCAGGGGGAGGCGGCATCAACCGCTCCAAGGGGCTGGCTCAGAAATTTATGTATATGCGTATATTTCTGTGTGTACTGCACACCGAGGCGGGCAAGTGTGGGGTGGTCTTGGGGTCAGAATTTGTTCTCTTGTCAGGGAAGCAGGGACCCTGCTGGCACTGGGCAGTCCTGCTGCTAGGGACTTGCTGTGCCCCTGGCTATGTCTTACCTAGACACCAGCTGGCTGAGCGGCCAGACAAAGCCTGCTGACATGCGAATGTTGATCAGGTATTGTCTGGCTCCTCCTTCTAGCTCTCACTCGGTGTGCTGGAGTTGTCTGTGTGGAATTCTGAGCTAGCAGCTGTCCTTAGGGATCCTAGTGAAGAGTGTAAAGCACTGCGGCTGTTGTTTGAAAGTTGTCTTCTGCTCCTGCCTGTGCCCCTGTGCTGGTCTGTGGCGTCAAAGGAGCTGAACACATCCATTGCTATTTCAGGTCATTTGCTCTTTAGGATGTCTTTCAGTGTGTGTCAGCTGTAGGGAGGCTTGCAGCCCTGATGCTGAATAAGTAGTCATGAATAACCCTAAGAGCACAGGCTGGGCAGAGAGAACCTGTCCATTCCAAGTGAAGCTCCCTGCATTTGCGAGCTGACTGTCTGCAAATCTGTGGTGAGAATCAAGTGTTCCCGTGAGGTTTGGTCCCTGGCATCTTGATGGAGCCCAGGACAGCAAAGAGCTGTTGGATAAAAAGATTTGTTGTACACTGAAGATTCGCTGCGGTTGAATGGGTGGTTTTACAGGCGCTTCCTAAGCTCTTCCTTTGAAGTTCCTTTCTGACAGCATCTTGTACCTATTGACATGAGTGAAATTCTGAACATGAAAGAGAATGCTTAGGTAGGTGCTGGAACATTCATGAAAGCCTGTTGGCTGAACCTGTTCGAGTAAAGAACTATCACCAGTTCCCTAGTTTTGTTGGGCAGTGTGGGGAGGAGTAACTGAAGGACAGACCTAAGGATGACAGACATTCACCTAATATTTAGCTTTTAGTTTCTAGTTACACTGAATCCCACCTCATATTTACAAGGTTGTTGCCCACAACTTGAACTTGGTGTTAAAAGTTTCCTTTCCAAGTTAAGTTTTGCACAAATAAGTGTGGTTCTAGAAGGTTTTCACTTGTCAGTGACTTCCCCAGTTGTTGCCTCACCTACTGAGGAGCCACCATTGAACTGGGCTTCTTATTGGATTGACACAAGCAGAATAAAAGCAATTTTGGATTAGTAGATGTGTTTTTCTTTTCCATGAAATGACTCTTGGATAAGAAATGTTTATCATTTTACTTCTCTAGTCTGCATTGTCTTTGTGCTTTCTTGCAGACTGTACTGTCCACTTTTCCCTGCAACTTCTGGGAGAGTCATCTGGCACGTATACATAGAATTTCATTGTGGAATACAGAAATACATTGTGACTCAAAATAAGCCCATCTCTGGCTCTTGACACTGAAAGAAAGCTTTCCAGCCCCACTATGGTCTTCATTACAGCAAAGAAAGCAGTTGTTAGCAGCAGGAGAAATTTATTCAGGTTGCTATTTTGGCAATTTCAGAGTTGTGCAGCTGTGAGGGGACTTGATAATGCACCAGCCAGGGCCCCATCTGTTCCTAATAAAACACAGAGGGAGAAAATGCAGAAATGGCAGGCAGGAGCAGTTGTGTGGTGTGGATCAGGAGGCCAGTCCCAGCAGTTGTCTGCTGCCAGTTTCCCCTCCCTCCTTTTCTGTAGGTTCATAATGAGAAGTGAACATCTAAGGAGAGACAGGAGATACTGTACTTTTCCTTCTTCCTTTCTTTTTTCCTACTAAAAATATGGATTGTTATTTATGCCCTGAATGCTGTCTGAAAAATGAGCTGTAAGAAAGTGCTTTGCATGGCTGCAGTCCTGGGAAACCGAGCAGTGATGAAGCTCTTCAAGCCCAGGCAGCAGTAGCCTCCAGCGCAGATCCATCCTGGCTCTATAGATGAAACACATACATCAGTTTTCTGCCACTGAACTTCATTAAATGCCTGGTTGTAAGATTATACCCAAGCAGATCAGGCAGGAGCTGCAATGGAACATTTTTCACCTCTACGGAAGTTCAAAAATGAAATGGTATCACTTAAGGCACACGATAATGAGATTACTTTAGGAAGGATTTGAAACTCGCTTGCCTTGCTTTCATACAAAAGTCGCAGCAGAGTTCCAGTTTATAACTTAGTTTTTCGATTTTTCTTAGTTTTATAACACAAAATGAATAATATAACTGTGATTAATTGTAGTGGAACCAGCCACAGATGGGCTGAGAGGCAGTTGTGCCAGAAAATTGGTGGACCCTGATATCTCACAATGAAATTTTAAAGGCATTCTGATGGAGCTGGGCATCTCGAGCACGTTGCTTTCAGTGGGAGCAAAATGATATTACATTTCCATTGTACTGAATTAGCTTTGATGTCAGTTCTTCCTTCTACATGAAGGCATCTTGGGATGGTTGAAAATGGGAACATGGGATCCTTCTTTGCCCTTCTGTGGCTGTTAACCTTCTGCTGTCTCACTGAGCCAAACCCCTCTCTCAACTATAGTGGAGATTACACTTGTCCTTGACTGCAGTGATAATGCCATGATGTGTGTTTGTAGTGCATGACACGTGCCCATACTTAAACTCCCAGGAGGTGGATGCTTCCATCCTAAGCTTTGATATTTGCTTGGAAACACGTGCCATGAAGGGTTAGGACCTTAGTGCATGATGTGGTATGTGAACATCTGATAAAACTAGCAGGTGATGCTTCTGCAGAACTTAGCTTCTGTTGGAACAGTAGGGCAGGGTTGGAATGGAAGTGAAAAGAGAGTAAGGAATGGAACGGGTGGAAACAGCCTGGAAGTTGAAGAGGCCATTCATGTTTCCTTATTCTGGAGTGCAGAAAGGCGTCCTCGCCGTGTGCCTTGGACTGTGTGCTGGGGTTGGCTGACGTGGTGGCACGAGGTGATGGGGTTTCAGCTCATTGCCATAAGGCACTTTTCTGTTTCCATGTCTGAACAGTGTAATCCACGAGCAGGTGGCTTCTGTCCACGACCTGAAAGGGAAGCAAGGCTGCCATTGTCCCAGTGATTTATGAGGTTGCTCAGGTGTCTCAGTGTCTGAAGGAATTAGGGATGTGCTTAAGGAGCCGCCAGCTGAGGCACCATCCACACAAAGAGCAGTGCTGGAAAGCAGAAGCAGCTGTGTGTGAGGTGTTCCCCTCTCAGGTGAAGCCTTTGCTCGTTCTGATAATCAAGGGGATGTGCAGCTTTGTATTTGCTGGGGTTTTGTTCCCCCTTTGGTTCAAAAGTGCATGGGTAGTCACTGATTGCAGCCTAGGAACCAATCACTGCACCTTTGTATGTTAGATTCAACTAATCACTATTAATAATATTGTGGCTGAACTAAACCATTCCTGCCAGATTTTGCCTTTCCTTCTTCGTAGATCCTTCAAAGGAGTGGATAAATGTTAGTGATCCTTTCTGACCTTAAAATCTATGGCTTTAGGAGGGGGAGAAAACCCATCTCTATATAATATAATCTTTCTAGGTGTAATCCAGGAAATAGGCACTAGTCCTAGTTTTTATGGGCAGTGACAAAGGATTATTTCACGTGCTTGGTGGGCAGGGGATGAGGGGAGGATCTCTGAATGCACATTTTCTCTTCCATGGGAATTTTTTTCCTGATGCACATTACTGGCAGGGACATTCTGGTAACAGTTTTCTGCCCAGTCTCTGAAACCCTTCTCTTTACGACTGGCTTAAAATAAAAATACTTCACAGGAAATCCAAAATAGCACATTGTGGTGCCAAGCCAGCTGAGTTGAGTTGTGGTCTATCGATTGGGAATGCTGTGCATTCCATGCTCTTGAGGCAAATGTTACTGTGTCCCTTTCTGTTCAGTAGGGTTTGTGGAGCTTCCAGCATCCTCACGGTTGTGACAGGACGTACATTGTGATAATAGAGACTCATTTTGACACAGAAGAGTCCAGACACCTTAAATTGGTGTCACTTGAAGGCTCCAAGGAGTGCATCACACGCTGCCACAGCAGGCACGAGGGATGTGAGATGTTTAGTATGGCTCAAGAGCTTTGGAGGAACTGGTCACCTCCAGCATGTGGTGTTGGGGTGGAGAGTGGTTGATTCTTTTTTTGGTGCCATCTCCATAACAGAATGAATGGGAACTGGCCACGAGGAATGTTCAGTTCTCTGCATTTGTGGCCACTAAAGAACATGTGGGCATCACTTATCCTGTGGAGACTTTCTTCTACACCATAGATCTGCTCCTTGTGCTTTCCAGCTCCTTCCTGCCCTTACCTTCCACCAGTTTCCCTCAGCTTTCCCATGCCTCTGGTTCCAGCAGTCTCCTCCCATTCACTCTGCCGTGGCTCCACGTTCTGTCTTGTGGATCATTCCCAGTGATGCTGGAGAGATGGATAACTGATCTTTCCATAGCAGTCCAGAAAAGTCACCCAACCAGTTGGTGACCTGGAGTTTCATCACCCATGGCAGCTCACTGAGGAACAGTAATGCATTGTGGCAGGGCTTTAGTAGGTGTCATTATATACTATGGATGGGGGGTTTGTGTGTTTTAAAATGCAATCCAAATAAGTCATTGCATTTACATTTGGCTTTTCATGCAAATAAGCTGAGTAGCTTTTAGCACAATGAGCTGAGCCTTATCATGGTGCTCCTCTGCAAAGAGGCTGAGTTGTTTAGTGTGTGAGTGCCTGCAGAACACTGAGATTCTGTACCTTCATCCAAAGCAGTTATTTGGCTGGTGGATCAACGGCCTCCTGGTGCTGGATGTAGCCTGTGGTGAATGAAGCTCCTGCACAAAGATCTCCCAGCTTGGTTTGGGTATTTATTTCACATCAGCGACGGAGTGAATGCTTCCATGTATTTACGGTCACGCTCACTCCATGCACTCTCTTTATGCATCACTGGCGATGTCCATGGAGTTTGCAGGTCATATAATGCAGTTTCTGGCTGGAAAGTGGAAATTGCTTGGATGCTGAGAGCTGGCCCTCTTGCAGGGCTCGGTGAGCTGCCTGGACACGCCGACTGCTGCTGGTGTGGCTTTCAAAGCAGGTCAGCAATGGGAATTATTGATCACCTCTGACAACTTTATTGTATCCATTTGGGTTTTATGTAGTGCATCATCCTGTGATGAGATGGTCATACCCTTCATCCCGATTGGGGGGGATGTTTTAGTACCTTCCTGCTCGGCTGTTTCACAGTCTGAGATGGATGCAAGGATCAGATGGGTAGAGGCTGACTCGTGTTGATTATTGACTTGTATTGCTGGGGGTTGTTTGCCTGTGGACCTGGCTATGATTAGGAAATGTAGTAGTGGGGCTTGGACTGTAAGAATGAATGTTGACTCTTGATGATAGAGATCAAGGATAGGATTTTGTATCTGAGCCATTCAGGCACATCTCACTGTTCCTTGGGGACTCTTCATAGTAAAGAGCAATTAATAATGGTCACAACGATTCCAAAAGGGGGTTTGGTGGTACTTTACATTTTGCTATTTTTAGTCAAGACAGTACAATGACACTTATACTTTATTCTTTCAGCAAGCCTCTGCATTGATTACTTCGTGTATGTGTCTGGGGTTTTGGTTTATTTTTGGTCTGAGGACATTTTCATTGTTTTTGTACTCTCAGAGGACATTTGTCTTACTTCTGCATTCTCTGTTCTGCTGTCATGTATCCTATAACAGTGGTGGTTTTCTTATACTATTATTTCATGCCCTGGAAAGTAGAAGGGAGTGTGAAAGTCCCCGGTTACATTATAAACAAGTGAGATAAGGTAAGAAAAAGAGAACACAGTCTCTGTTTTGCAGTCTCTGTTTTACAGTCTTTACAGTCAGAGAACTGAAACAGATGGAAAGTGAGATGGTGAAGCCTGTATTGCACTGATTGATTTTGGTAAAATGTGGTGAGTCAGTTTGGATCAGAGATGGACGTGCAGAGATAGGAGAGCTTTAAAACAGACCCAGAGGTTTTGAGTTCACAATGGATCCATACAAGGTGAATATTCAGTTTACACTGTTGCTTACAGACTCTCATGTCACAAAACCTGATGGCACTGGGCATGACCCGTTAGCAGATCATAGGTGTGATTGCTGGGGCTGCCAAGTTTTGAAGGAAAAGATTCAGTTGGGAGAATCTGCTTTTTGATTCCAATACAGGAGTTGACCTTTGTAGGGGAAGTAATATTAAATATCACATAAACAGAAATGAATTCTTCACTTGGGATTCATTTGGTATTTTCTTCCTCGAGCTGGCTGAGCAGACAGGACACTGGTTCTGTTAAAAGTGCTTCTAACTAAATGTCAATGGGTTCAGAAACCTCATATAAGCACAAATTTAACACATTAGGGATAAACAGTATTTTATTCACATCAGCATTGAAGTTTTACAGTCTAACAGCATCTTGCTTGTGTTTTATACTCCAGGACTGGCTGTATTAGTATTCCTTCTCATTTTTTTTTATGATAAAAAGCATGGCTTTACCAGAGAAGGGCAAGGATGGATAGTTGAAGGCGGAAACCTTTATGTTAAGGGAAACATTTTAATTTACTGTTGTGGCTTTAAGGCTTAGCTAGACTCTCAGGTTTCATGGAAGAATTCAGTTGGAAGTTCCTGACTGGTCAAATGAATAGTAAAACCAAGTCAGCATCTTGATTATCTTGATTATGTTATGGTATGTGTGTGTTCAACAGTCATGTCGAGATTTTTGGATCTTGTACCAGAAGTTATGGCAGTGAGTGCTTGATAGAATAAAGGAAATTAATATATCCAAGGGAACTTCAGGAGACAGATAAATCCTCAGCCTTCAGGGTGTGCTCCACCCCTGGCCATTAGTAAATAAGGGGTCAGGTGGAGTCTCTCCCTGGATATACATTATCCTAGGGATTAACCTTGCCAGCTTCTATTTCAGAAGCTGGTGCTGCCAGTCCTTTGAGACAGCCGCTGCCCCCGACCCATCCTGCTGGGCTGAGTACAGGGAGTAGACCAGGGAGTTGTGCTGCCAAGTGCTCTTCAAATCACAAACAAAACAGGCCTGCCCTGAAAGGCTCCACTGCAGTTCTGGTCAGTGTAACCCCTTGTGACAGTTTCTATTTTCCTATCGGAACACATCTCAATAAACAGATCTGATTTTTGAAAGTGCGGAGCAGGCATCAAATATCTCTTGGTGTTCAGTGCTGAATATTGGGCTGCTTGGTAAATCTCAACAAGGATTTGGGGCTTGAGATTCTGCACAGAGCCTGAAGGAGAAAAGCTTCTTTAGAGAAATCCCACCCATGACCCTCAATTTAATCCCCAGTATTCTGAAAATCATGATTATCGTTCTAAATAAAACTATAAACCAGTTTCAGTAAAAACACTCCTGGCCTCTCGTGATTGCAGGGATCAGGACACCTGCAGACTCTTCCACTGCTCGTGTTGTTATAGTGGGCAGGTAGAGTTTAGGCAATGCAGAGCCATTTCTTGGTCAGAATCAGCAAAGAGGGAGGGTTAGCAGCTGGCATTACTATGGAAACCTGCACTGCATCCTAGAAAAGTCTGGGAATGGTGCAGGGAATGACAGTAGCCTGTGAAAGAGGGGAATGGGCAGGGGAGTGTACAGTGTTGTGCAGGGACATTCTGCAGAGCACAGAGGGTCTTCATGGCTTGCAACAGCAGCAAACTGTTCAGAAACTGCCCTCCTGTGAAGGGAGATCCTGGGGGAGACAGAGTGGGACAGAGCAGGAAATGTGGGTGCAGCCAGTGGCAAGGCTAGAAGAAAATAGAAGTGATGGATTAACGTGCATGGCTTGACCAGGCTGGTTTTACTTCCGTGGGATTAGAGAGTTGTGCTTATATTTTGATCAGTAACTTTGGCAGAATCACAGTGGTTTTAGCACAGATTAGATAACCTGTTCTGTCAAGCCTTTACTGTTCTGCTACAAAGCTGCTTCTTCGTAATCTTCACGATTAGCTATGGTTTAGGCTGAGCTCACATAATTTACAACCTTCACCTGTTATTTTCCTTCCCAACCAAACTGCTATAACAGAGTTCGTTTTTATGGATTATTTTATGCGTACAGTATAAATTCTACACACTGAGCACTTGATGCCTGAAGCCACTACTCCAGCCAGACACGCCAGTGTCCTGAGGAGATCTGGATCACAATACAGTGCTGAATGAGGGAAGGAAACCAACTCCAGTGCATGTTTGTGCCTAAAGCGTTAAGATGCCCCATCCCTGGAGGTGTTCCAGGCCAGGTCGGATGGGGCTTTGAGCCCCCTGATCCAGTGGGAGGTGTCTTTGCCCATGGCAGGGTGTTGGAACTGGGTGGGCTTTGAGGTCCCTTCCAATCCATACCATTCCATGATCTCTGTAGAGGAGTTGCACAGTGGGATCAGAAGATAAGTCCATGTGTGTGACTGCTGTTAAGAAAGCAGCATCGTGCGAAGCACTTGGCAACAACAGCAGGAGTCTGGTTCCCCATTATCCTGTATTTTACTGCACAGGGAGAGGTGTGAAAATCCAGTTGCCTTCAGAGTGCACTGAAGGGTCTCCTGACTGGGCATTGTCGTTAACATCTCTTAGTTCAAGGACTCTGTTTGGACGCTTGCCTGCCTGGAATATGTTTGTATTTTAGGGTTTGAGTCTAGCAGGTCTTGGATACACTTGGTTGTGGCAGTGGTCTGAAAGCTATTGAGCAAGACCTCTACCAGCTCAGCTAAGACTTGATTGCAAAGCCCAGCAACCTTTGAGTCAGCAGTATTTTCTGTTTTGTGATGTATGGTGATGGTGTGGGGTATAGCTGTGGCTCTGCTTACGAGCTGCCTGTGGAATTCCACTCTTTCTTCCTCTTGACCACACAGTTTGAGGTGACCTATAGTTTAATATAGTCTGGGGACAGACTTTTTGGCAGAACCTGTAGCAATAGAACAGGCAGTGCCAGTTTTAAACTAAAAGAGGGGAGATCCAGGCTAAATACAAGGAAGGAATTCTCTACGGTGAGTGTGGTGAAGCACTGGCATGGGTTGCCCAGAGAGGTGGTAGAAGCTCCATTCCTGGAAGCATTCAAGGTCAGGTTCAATGGGGCTCTGAACGACCTGATCAGGTTAAAGATGTCCCATGCTCACTGCGTGGAGGGTTGGACTGGATGGGATGTGAAGGTCCTTTCCCACACAAACCATTTCATGATTCTATAATATTTGTTTTATCTGTTTTCTCAGTCAAGGATGCTCTGAACAGCCAGATCTCCAGCCCTGAGGCTTTCCTGGTTTTCTCTCTGTGTCCATACAACAGACAGCATGTGTTTGAGAAGAGACAATTGTGTAGTCCAAAGGGTGTGTTTTCTAGAGAAAAGGGGCAGGCTGGGCTCTCAACAGCTGTCTGGGAGTCCAGTTTCTCTTACAGGGACCATTCCACACAATCCAAAGGCTGTGGAGATGCCAGCTCACAGCTGTCACACCGTAAGCATTTCCTCTGATGATAACATAGATACCATCAGAGTAATTGTCCTTGGCCTAAGTCTTCTTTTCTTTCCTGTATTTCTGGCAATAGCAAAAGGAAAGTGATATTTAAACTAAAAATACTTTGGCTCTGTGTTAATTTGAGGAGCCTCTGGCTGAACTGGCTTTTTGATTCTGGTGGCCTCTGGGAAGCAGGAGGGCAACTGGAGTTCAGTGTATTCCTGCTGTTGGATCTGGGTTATTCGTAGCAGCAGAAAGGAAGAAGGACTCCTGGTAGGGATGTAAGGAAGGATCTCTGTTCAGTCTGTCCTTCAAATATCAGAAGGACATGGGAGAGTTCAAACCTTAGAATTTCAGACTCTGTTTTTGTATTGTGCTTGTTACGGAGATGCAGAAGGATCCATTCTCTGATAATGGAGGAGATGGATTTTGCCATCAGCCTGTCTGTGTGTATCCAAAAAACCTTCATGGTATTCATGTTGGATTTGATGGTGTGTCTCAGAGTCCCTGACAGTTTAAAAACAAAAGTAGACAAGAAGAGATTTTATTCTTGCCCATTGCTCAGGTTATGTTGCTAATTCTGGGGGTGCGTTACAGAAGAAGATGCAATGTGAGGTGAAGCCACTTGATTTTGTTTTACAATGCAGAGAAGGTGTTAAAAATGGAAGAGGCTGTTTGGCCCAGTGACTGATAGATACAGAAAGAACACCTGATCTCTCATTCCCAAAGCTGATGTTTTTGCAAGCAGTGCCTTGCTTGTAGTGACCACGAGAGGTTCAGTCTTGAACTCCGCCTGTTCTCTTAGGTTTTGAAGCACAAATGTTCAGCTGAAACATTCTTTGACTTGCATGACTTCTGGGTTGCAGAAGAGAAGCATAACCAGGCTGGAGATACCTGGGGATACCTGAGGAGAACAGTGTCAGCATTCCCCCACGTTGACTGTCTGGAGAGGCTGACTGTAACCCCCTAACAGATACAATTGTCCCAGTACAAATTAAACTGGGTGCTCTGTGTGTGTTAGAGCTGAGGTAACTGGAGAAGACTGCACACTGCCCAGAGCTGCACCCTGTCATTAAACACCAATTAAGTTTCTTATATTTATTGGGGTGAGTTCCCGCGAGGTTCCCAGGAGACCTCTCCGTGGGGAGCAGATGAGGCCTTCTCCTGCCTCCTGGTTGCTGTGTACCCTGCCAGCCCCAGCTGGTGCTGTAACACGTCCAGATACGCCACGGTGGGGTCAGGTTTGGTGGGGTTTGCAGCCTTTTTGTTCCTTCCCTGGGATCACCCATTTTTGAGCTTCTGAGCTGTAAGTGATGTCTAAATTGGAGCTTGTGTAAACCGTTCCTCTTCTATATGTTGTAGTGTCTGAATGAGGACTACTAATTTATTGCTGTAGCTTGACATTAGTCTGGATCTGAACACACAGAGTTAAAACAGTAATGCAGCAGCAGAGAGAAGGCAGTAAACAAGCTCATTTGGTACTTGCCTGCAGGCATTTCTCACTCCTGTGCTTGCAGAGCAAATAGGCCAGTGCATTAGCATATTACTCTGCCTAATCTCCTGGCTTCTGTTTTCATTCTATTAATGCTTTAGGTTTTATTCAAGGGAAGGATGTCTTAATGATGCTAATAGTCCTAATGAATTTCCAAAACTCTGGACATTTTATCGATGTGGTAGTTGGGAAAGGTCTTCCAATTAACACACAACTCTAAATGTTATCACAGCCTACCCACAAATGATAGCGACATTTCCAGAGGCACTGGTGAATTTTAGCAAGGCACCAAATTCCCAGAAGCATGTAACAGTCTGCCCTTTGACAGGGCTTTGTCCTTGGAGTCTAAAGGTCTGAGCTGACTTTGTTCACTGTCATTGAAGGCTGGTGTGAAAAATGAGCAGTGTGAGGATGCCCAGAGAAGCGGTGGCTGCCCCATCCCTGGAGGTGTTCAAGGCCAGGTTGGATGGGGCTTGGAGCCCCCTGATCCAGTGAGAAGGGTCCCTGCCCATGGCAGGGGGGTCGGAAATGCGTGGACTTTGAGGTCCCTTCCAGTCCAGACCATTCCATGATTCTGTGATCTCCAGGGATGCTCGGTGGTGACCAAGCTCTGCTGTTAGTGGAGGGAGCACTCCAGCATCCATGCACGTGGCAGCAGGATGCTGTAACCAGAGCAGCTGAAAAAACAAAAATCCAGACTACTTGGGTTTCCTTGCTTCTGAGAAGTTGTGCCCTGCCTCCAGTCTCCCTTTACATCCATCATTTACTTGGGTCATTTGGCTCCAGACAGGAAGAACCAGGGAAGAAACTGAGAACTAGAGCTGTACAAAGAGGACAAATGCCCTGAGGCTTGTAGTTTATACCTTGAATTTTTTGTGACCAGCTTTACTACTTCAAAGCTGCCAGTCCTGTTACAGTTGCTTCTGTTTTTCTGAGTTGCTATAAATGATAAAAGCTTGTTTTCCAAGTTGAAGAATGAGGAGAATAGATGAAGCAATTCAGTGGTGCTTCCAGTCGGCCTCTGCAGTTCAGTCCTGTAGTGCTGTGCTTTTTCTGTTCCTAAAAGAGTTGTGTTGTATAAAATCAGTGATCCCATGTGACTCCTGAGCGTGGTCTCTGGCCACAGGG
Source organism: Dromococcyx pavoninus (assembly GCA_033558185.1). Lineage (NCBI taxonomy): Eukaryota > Metazoa > Chordata > Aves > Cuculiformes > Neomorphidae > Dromococcyx > Dromococcyx pavoninus. Next base: position 325,669 of record JAUMJL010000720.1, read on the forward strand.
GGAGCTGAGCCTGCTCGGCCGTGCTGTGTTGGAATATGAGGTGCCAAGTCACTGCATGATGTCACAGTCCATTGGGTTGGGAGTTCAGGTAAAATGAAGATGGAGATGAATAGTAACTAAAAGCAAGAGCTGCTTGTCTTAATCTGTGGTTGCTGGTTTGTGCTGGGACCACAGTTCCCAGCACAGTATGGTGTTGTAGGGTCCATGGTCTCTTCCACCACTTGAGGGGTTTCGTGGTGAGCAGCCCATGAGAGCAGCAGAGATGCTCAGAGTGTGCAGGATTAAACAAAAGAGCCTGCCACGCTCTACACTGATTGCTCTGAACCCCAGCAAAGAGGAAAACTACCGAGATAAGTCAGGGAGCGGCGCCTGGATTATCTGGGAAACCATTAAACAAGAGTTAAATAATCCATTTTCTAATAAATAGTATTGTAAGCTGCATTTCAACAGCAGCTTATCCGTAGGAGGTGGCACGAAACATTACTTTTTCTGTCTTCTGGTAAAAAGAGACATCAGTGTGCCCAGGCCCTGATAGTCACCTTGATGCTTTATTCCCATCAGTGTGAGCCACTGCCATCTCGGCGTGAGAGGGGGAAGTGGTGACAAGGCCTTCTACACAAACCCTTTATTTAACACTGCAACCGCAATCAACACCGCAAGTAACAGTAGAGTCAGTAATTCAGCATTTAATGAAATGCTCTTAATGAAATACATCAGCTTAGATTTCCTTAATTTACACAAGTAATTAGAACTACAGAGGAAATTGTAGTAAGGAAATTAAACTTAAAAAGCCTTAATCTCAGGTACTGCTTGGATAAAGAGGCTGCAACAAAACACGGAATGGATGAGCTGGACCCAGAATTCAGCTTCCTTGAGTGAATCCAGTAACTGCAGTGATGAGAATGTTACACTGCAGTTAATCATTTCTACGAAATGAATATTTAATTTCAAGCTTTTCAGCTAGTCCAGCTTTAACTGCTGATAAAAATACATCCCAAAATTAAATCACCGTATGAAAAAGTTGGTAAAGGATTATTTTCAAGACTTTAAAATCAAATCTCATGCTAGCAATGCTACTGCATTCACTGAGATGAAATGATAGACCCTAGGGGAGATGGGTCTCACAGGTCATGGGGATTGTTTCATTCCAGGAATGACAGGAGCATCCCAGGAGCTTCAGCTCTTGCAGGGTTGTGAGCTACTCCTCTGTTGCAAGTGAAGCAACAGTTCTGTTCCACAGAAGAATACAGTGTGTGTGTGCTGCTCAGCAGGCTGCCAAGGTAAACCACCTGCAGCAAGATTAGATGTGAATCATGAGCTTTTATAAATCCTGGTTTTCTCCTCTTCTCTGGGTTCTTAATATCCCCACAATGCAGCGTCACTCGCTCACGTTTCTTTTTTTCAGCAGAAGATTGTTTAATTAAGATTGTTCGTACTCTGATTTAATGGCTCCATAAAGTATCTTGGCTTACTCTGCCCCAGGTAAATGAAAATATTTGCTGTGGCAAATAGGGCTATTAGCTTTATGAGCCATAGCAATAAAAAGCTTTTATCAAGTATGTCATCAGCAGAGGCATAAACCTGTGTGCCGTGTAAAGCTGCTGATAGGTCTGAGAACTGTACTTTGGTTTGTGTCTGCAGGAAAAGTTGGTGGTGGTATCACTTTTTTTGGTGTATCTTGTGGTCACTTCCAAAACTAAAAGCACTTGTGAACAATGTTTGAACAGATCCATGTGAAGGATGGGTTACAACCTGGGCCAGAGGTCTGGGCACAACCCGAATTATTCCCTCTTCTCTGCACGGATTCTCTATATCAATTTGGCTGTGTCACTTTGTCCAGCATCAAAATCATTTTGAGTTAAATTAAGCATAGAAGAAGCCTTTCTGAAGTCCATGTTTTTTGTGGTTAGACTGATTTCAGCTGCTGGGGTAAGTGTTGTCTTTCTCTGGCAGGGCTCAGTTTGAAATAACCTACAGGCGTTGGTGGAACCACAGATGGCCTGGTAGACAAAGCTTTCATCTTGGAGAGATAACTTTGTCCCTTGTACTGTGGACCTACACCCTGTCCCACAGGGAGACTCTTCAATAGCAATGTTACACTTTTTTATGGGACATTTTGAAGCATATTTGCCTTAAAAGAAGACAGCATCTGTTTTTCTTAAAGCAGTGAGCGAGTTAGCCTTCTCCCACCCCCAGCAGCCAGCAAGTCCTTTTGGAAATGGCATTTTTCATCCCATAAATCCACCTTGGACTTACTTTGGGTACTGCTTTATCCAGCTGAGGTCAGGGTAAAGCTGATGGAGGACTGTCTGGAGCTGGAGCTGGCTGGGCAGGAAGAGGGCACTGCATGGGATTGGAGCTGCCCCTCTGTGAGAGGGGCAGTGCTCTGTGGGAGCTGCTGCTCTCCAGGCATTTAAAAATGTGTGGCTGAGAGCACTGTGCTCAACTGGAGGGGGGATACTGGGGTGATGGGCAGTGGATGTGCCCTCTCCTTGTTTGTGTTGGCCACAGCAGGGTGTGTTTAGCAGCAGGGTGAAGAGCAGCCCCTCGCAGACCAGCTGCAGGTCTCCCCTGGACCACGAGCCTAGGGTTCGGGGTAGTTTTTCTCCTCTAGATGTTGCTTCAGTCATGTCTTTCTCTTTGCACTTTGCCCTGGCACCATGGTAAGCTGCTGTTTGCTTCCTCTCCAAATCTGTGTGTTCTGATATTCCCCAAAGGTATCAACAATTCCCTCCTCCAGTCGATGGCAGAATTACTGAGCGGTTGCCATGGCGATGGGGAGGAATGGGATCTGCAGACCAGCTGCGATCAATCCCAGCTGCCTCCCTCCTACTCCGGAGCAGTCAGCGTATTTTTAATACAGTGCTGGTGTACAGGAGGCACGGCTTTGTCTTGTTAAGCCTTTGTTGTATATTAAATCCTGAGGGGTTTCGCCATAATCTGCTGAACTTGCAAGCTTTACAAATCCTACCCTTACTCAGAGAGCTGTGGGCATTAGAGCTGTCCTTTCCTGATCAATTTTGTTTATTTCTGGAATTTCAAGTTTAACTGAGAAACTGAATGAAGTTAAAGGTGCGGTCTTTAAGAAATGAACCCATGGTTCTGCTTTAAAACTCATTTTATCCGCATTGGTTTCTGTTTGCCAAAGGGTGCTGCATTTTTTCTTCGCTCTGCTGGCGTGTTGGCGGAGGAATGTGATCCAAAGGAAAGCAGAGGGAACATAAAACTGAAAGTTTGGGCTGTTAGTGGGTTTGCTTCTAGATTTCAACCTTTAGCCTATATTTCTTTCCACCAACTTTCATAAATTCTATTTGTTTCCAGGTGTCAGAGATGGTGTCAGCAGGCAGGGCGAGCGCTGCGGTGACCCAGTGCTTCTGTCAGTACCTGAGTGGGTGCTGAACCCTGCTTCCAGTTCTAGCAGCAGATATTTGATGTTGCCTTTAGAACTATAAAAACTGGGTGCCTATTTCACGCTCCAGGACCTCGATGCCAGCAGCTAGCACAGTCTGACCTCCAAGGCCCCAGAAATTCACCTTCTTCCCCTGCTCTGAGGGTACAAACCAAGCCCTCCTGCTGGTGCTGGTGCAGTCAGGCTCTTGTGTTACAGGACAGGTGCGGATTTGGATCAGAGAATTCCGACAGCTGGAAGTAGCTTTGTGTTGGGTTCTTCCTGTGAAATCAAAGATGTTCTCCTTACAAACTTATTGACTGGAAGAATCAGTATTCTGTACTTAAAATTGAGTGTTTAGAGATTGCACCATAGTAGATTTGCATTAATACAAATCTGTAGTTAAATGTACTTAGTGTTGCATTTGCATGGCCCCAGACAGATCTTCAATTAAGCCTTCCTGCTTCTGGTGTGGAAGGGTGACTGCAGCTCAGTGGGGTTCCTTCACCTCTGCTTTTGAATTCAGGCCCCAACACCCAGTGATTAAAGCACTCCCCTCTGCCTGAAGTGCCCTGGTATTTACTGAACAGGTAGAGCCTGCTGGGCTCACCTCTGTCTTAGACATGAGACATCCTCCCTGCCTGTTACCGAAACCACAGCTTAATTTGAGCTCATTTCTTTTGTTGAGATGCAAAACTCATTGTATTTAAGTACAGATGAACGGGAAGTTGCGTTAGCGGAGTTTTTTTCAGATCAATGGGGAGTTATTCAGCGTTATTCGGGGGCTGGGGAACTTTGTAACCAGATAAAAGATACAGGGGAGGGCAGAGCTATAAAAAGTGTTATTGTGTGATTATGAAGAGGCCTTTTAATGCAGTTATTATGTGATGCTAAAAAGGCCTTTATTGCCTGAAGTTGGAAGCAGAATACAAATGGGCTCCCAGTGTCTGTTAAATGAGGAGTGGAAAAAAAAATAGTCTCCATTTGCCTGAACTGCAAAGCAAAAATAACAACTAAGCAGTGATTAAAATCCGTGGCAGCATTGGGTTTGTTAGTTTGATCATACACTGGGCAATGAAGTTTAGCGAGTAGGAAGCAATTATTTGTGTAATTTAAGGCATAGGTCACCGTTATGGTGAACCTGTTTATCCAGGTTATGATGTCAGCAAATTGTTCTGCTGATGAGGGCTGGCTGGAATGATCAGGGTTGAATTCTCCCCGGTGTAAAACAAGTACAGATGAGCTTGATGTGAATAATTCAGAGGAACATTTCTTCTTAGGTGATACCCCTCTCTGGACTTTATCCTCAGCTTCCCTGGCTGAAGGCTGCTGGGCTCTTTTGTGCCTCAAACCAAGGCTCTGCCTCCCAGCCCTTTAACAGCTCCCAGGAGGAATCCTTAACATTGTTTGCAAACACATTGGGAAAAAAAGCCAGGGCAGGTCCTGGGCTGGAGCAGAACCACAGCCTATGCAATCCTTTTTCTTGCCTTCTGCAGGGAAGCTCAGCCGGGGTAAAGCACAGGAGACTGAAATAATGTGATGCCGGGATCTTTTGTATTCCCACTGCAGGTGACCTGCTGAGCTCAGTGGTTTTCCACTGACACTGGGTTCAGTGGTGGGATAAGACTTGGAGGAGGAGGAAGAACATTGTTCATTATTCGAAATATTAACCGTCAGCCTGTTTTCACCTGACATTTATCAGGATGCTGAGGAACTCTTGAGAAGTAGAGGAGCAAGAGCTTTTGGGAGCGTATCCAGAGCCAAATCATGTCTGTACTGTTCAGTAATTGTGTATCTGCAGACAGGAGAAAAGACCAGATAATTGTGCTGGCTGTAGTTCCCCTTCTGTGCTGTAGAGTGGCGCTGAAAAAACAGGGGCAGTTTCAATGTCTGATGCACAAAAATATCTGTGGGCAGTGGGGTCCACAATAACAGCCACTGATTGTCTGGGTTTCTGATGAAATGATAAAGGTCACACAAGGCACATGCTTCCTCTGGTCTTGTTTTGCAGAAGCTCAGACCAGCCAGAAGCAGCTGTGGAGAAGGCAGGCAAGTAATTTTTCAGGTTTTGGACATTAAGAGGATTATTTGTGCCACTTGAGGTCTTGAGCAATTAAGAAGAGGAGGTAGCTTCTCTTATCTCACAACCTTAAGAGCTCATCATTCTTCTGGCCGGATGGGTAATTTGGAGATTGCAGTGCATATTTATGTCTCACCTGCCACTTCTTAGACGCCTCTTCGATTTATGAGAGCTGTTTTCAAAGGATGCTGTTGCCAGTGAGTAATTCTTGGTGACCTGGAAAGCACTGGCTGTATCTGAGTGTATTTAGCAGAGTGTTGGGGTTTGACCTTTCCTAGAGACGACTGATAGAGGAAAAGTAAAGAGCTTAGGCTGTGATGTGTAGTACACATGGGCACAGCAGTCTGTGTTGAGGAATAGTTATATATTATATTGACAGTCTTAGAGCTTAGACTCAGCGGTGCTGGAGATGAATAGTGGGTCAGCAGCCTCGAGTGTGTCAGATATGCTTCTCCTTCCAGCTTCATAAACAAAAGAGGTTGAGCCAGGTTTGAATTCTGATGATCTTCACCTTATTGCCATGCCCTGTGCACATCAATCTTCCATACTTGTCTTTCCTATTGTCTTTGTGCCATAGAGAAGATGCTTCTACCTGTTGGGTTGAAAGAATTAAAGTGGATGGATGGATGGATGGATGCACAGATGCATGGATGCATGTCAGGCAGCGCTGACTCACCTTCTGGGCAGGGCACTGCAAGAGCAGGACAGACAAGAGCAGCAGGTACCCTCCAAAGCAGAGCACACCGTAGTGACTCCGGTCTGCTGTGCCAGGACCCCATTACTGATATTCTGCACTATTTCCCAGCACCTCCTCTCTGTGCAACAGCAGCGCTCAGCAAGACCCTGTTTAGAAGACCAAATCAGTGCTTCTGACAGCAGCAGTTTGTGGAGTGATGCTGCCTTCTGTAGATTTTCTGGGTTAAGGGAAATCGAGTGTAAAGGGCGTGGATTCGTGTGTGTCAGCGCGCTCAGAGGGAGCGTTTGAGGGGGAGGCCTCCTTCTGTTTGTTTTTACAGCCTGTCCTTTGAGGGAGGTAAATGAACACTAGAGAAGGAAGCATAAAGGGACATTCAGACCTTCATACTGTCTGTGTACAGTCTCTAAACGCTCTTTTAGGTACAGAACACTGATTCTATCAGTGAATGGAGGATGTTGATTTCACAGGTCATCTTGAAATAGTAGTAGGTTGGTGCAAAAGTAATTGTCATTTTTAATCATCAACTTTAAAGCAATGTATACCTTGAAAGATGCACTTTGGAAGTATCCCTGCTGTGTGTGCTGCACAGAGATGAAGTGTTCTAAATAGGATGGAGCATGTAAGAGTGCATGTGGATTTCTAGTGGATGAATAAGGCAGTAGTGAAGTTGCTGTGTTCAGGATGGAGCAGCGATCACACCACTTCCCTACTTGTGCTGGAGGTCTGCGTGGTGTAACCTGCTCAGGTCAGCTCGAGAAGTCTGGGTAGCAGGAAGTGTCTATCGAAGAGAAGACTTCCCAGGTTAGTGTTTTCTCATTAAAGAGATTAACTAGACCTTATGCTGTGGTGATGTGGATACAATGCTGTATGTTCAGCAGTTTCCCTCAAGAAAAGTCACAAGATACAGTGTGCGTCTGACCTGATCCTCTCCCAGGGCACTTCAGCATCTCGTTCCCAGTATTAGATTAAAGAAACACAAGTGTAGTGTGAAGTAGATTTATTAAAACTGGCTCTCTGGTTCCTCCTACTCTCGAGGTGACAGTTTCTGTGTCATGGTAATTGCTAGGCTTGAAATATGCATTTCCAGTGTGAGTAATAATATTGGGAGGTTTCCTCCCCTCGTGTCATGGTTGAAGGGACCATGCTGACTTGCAGGGGGACTGTTGGCGAAGGAGGTGCTGCCCCTCTGCATAACCTTTCCAGAAGTTCTGTTTGTTAGGCCGTTAATGAGGAGATTTAATGATCCCTGTGCAGCTGGTGGAGCAGAGGGAGCGCTGACTGAATGGGGCATAACCAAGGATGCCCTTCCTTCTCTTATTTCTAGGACTCCAAAATGTTCTGCCTTCCTGTGTCCCGAGAGTGGTTTCTGGGTTTCATTCTCTTGGAGCTGAGCCCTTAGAAAAAAACAAGGGAAAATCTTAGGAGCTGGATATTGTTGCCTGGGCTTAGATTTCTTGTTGGGCCCTTTCAGCTGCATTTACAGTGCAGTGGTTCTTGGTTGTGTGATTTCCTCCTGTTCTTTACATTCACTGGCACAGAAATGCGTTGAAAAGAAGTAAGGTAAAACACAGATGCTGAATTCTGGGGTGATGAAGAGTTCAATGCTTTACACAGAGCCTTTTTTCTCATTTCTTGCTGTAACAGAAAGCACCTGAGAAAGGAATGTAAGGCATTAATAACCCCAGCCTTTGTCACGGCCTTCCCAGTGTGCAGTGGCTCTCAAAAGCGTAGAAGAGGTCTGTTGGTGTATTTATATAGTGTAGAGTGGCAAAAAAAAGAAAGAAAGAAAAAAAGAAGGTATGAATTTATAGTAGATCTCAATAATTTGAAAGCCATTTTCTGAACACCCCACTGTTTGCTAGCGGTGCTTGGCTGAGCAGGAAGAAAGTTGATAGTCTAAATGCTCTTCCTTGGGCTGGCCTGGATTTCCAAGGCAGTGCTGGGGGGAATCCAGTTACAGCCTCGTTGTGTTTCCAGCTGATAAAAAGTGCTGGGTTCAGGAGAGCATCTGGGACAGACCAAGAGGGGCTGTAATAACCACCTTACCATTACTCCCAAGATCGAGGGATACTTTAATGTCATCTCCTTCTGAAAGCCTCTTGGCTAGGCGAGAGATAGAGCTGTACACGTGCATGTGAGCCGGAACACACAGCCCTCACAGACTCTGGTTTCAATTGAATCTTGGCTGGGTTGTTCCCATTACTTCTGTATCCCAGTCTTTTGAGATGGAATACCAGCATGTATCAGTCTAGCCTGCTAAAATCTGGTGAGAGTTAAGCTAGAGATCAGTGCATGAACCTTGCACTATTATTATCCTTTGCGGAGCTCACTGGCTCCGATTAATTGCTTCCAGTTTTCTTACAGAGAGAAATGCTGTGTTGGAATGGTTGTTGGCTAAAGAAATGTGCTCAGAGTCCTTATCAGAAGATGACAGCAGGCAGTGCTCCTTCGTCCTGTGTGTAGCTGTGTACTGAGTGTTGAACCCCCCAGTCCATATCTTGGTAAGGATTGTCGCTGTTGGCACGTGCAAACAGGTTTTCATTGCTGAAGAAGCGCCTGGTTCTTAAAAACCCAGGTGTGTTTGGCATCTACAGCCAACGCCTCTGTGTGTGGAGGTGAAATGAGCTGCACTGGGAGAGGGGTTTGCGACAGCCCCAGCATTGGCAGTAACTTTGCTGTGAAGGGCTCTGGCTGCGTGGGGCAGAGGAGCAGCTCCGTTGAGCTCATTGTTTTCTGCAAGCTAACGGCTGCCGTTTGGAAATAAAACCTATTCACTCTGGCCTCTTGCAATTCATACTTGACCTGGACTTGTCAGGCTGCAGAGCTGCTGTGGTGCTAAGCTATAGCTGGAGGAAAGCCAGAATCCAGTTATGTTTTCTGCCTACTGGGTCGTAATTTATGCTGTGAAGGAGGCGGCGGTGCTGCTGGGGAGGAGGCGTCGGGCGTGCGTGGGTGTGCGCTGTGGGAGGCTGCTTGGGAATGAGCACTGGAATGGGGGAGCTGTGCTTTGCTTTCACACTGGTTTGGTACCAACATGATTCAAATCAGAAAATAACTGGTCGTTACGGCTCTGTACGCAGTATCAGTATCTTTTGCTGACTCCCAGCTCTTACAATTCCAGAAAAGCCTCTGGTAGGTGCTTCACTCAGGTCTATGGAGCATCTGTTCCAGCTCTGCTGCTGGAACACATCAGTCTCTTGTTTAGGCACAAAATAAGAGTAACAAAAAATCAAGAAAACAACTAAAAAATTCTGAGACAAAAGCCAAAGCTTTTACATCAGCCAAAGCTGATGACACTCCATGAGAAGACAATGGAAGAGACCAAAATACTGCTACTATTTTCATTTCTGCAGCACAAGGGTAGATGAAATGTGCCTGGATGAACTTGAATGCAAGGCTCAGCCGGTACTGAGAGGCAGAAATCACGAACTGTCAGTAGTCCTTGTCGGTGTGTGCTGGAGGAGGTGTCCTTCCTGATCCAGGTGTGCTCTGTCTGCATAAACATCTCCCTTCTGCTGGCTGTTTGGAGGAGGTTTCTGAGTGGGAGATCAAAGAGGATCAAGGACCCAGAGTGTGCCAGTGACTCCCGCTGTGTTTGTGGTGGTTGGTAACTGGGGTGTGTGTGACCGTGGTGTCACACACAGCAGGAAGAAGTCTCCAAAGCAAAGATCATTTGCGTTTGTTGCCAGGATTGGCCTTCGGGCCAGCTCCTGTTGGACTTCAGAGGAGTCCTTACAGGCTGCTTGATGTTCTGGAGTGCACACCAAGCGTGCTCATTGGTATTGCAGTGTGGTAGAGATTTGAGTGTAAATCAGCTCTTTCTGTGTTGTTCCATGTGGTTTTATGCAGGGCAGGAAGCAGCTCTGGATGTTAGCAACTCCTTTTGGGTCCTCAGGGGTCCTTGGCACTGTCCATTCAGACAAATACTGATAAAAAGCAGTGCTTATGAAGCCCCAAATGCTGCACCCTGTCCTCTTCCCTTGGATGAGTAAAGCAGCCACAGGGAATGGAAGGCAGGCAAAGCTTTTGGCTAAGACCACTCTTACTGTCTAATTATCTTGTGCTTGCTCGTTTCTTTTCCAGCTTCTCTACAAGTGGACATTGTTCCGAGCCAGGGGGAGATCAGTGTTGGAGAATCTAAGTTCTTCTTATGTCAAGGTGAGTCACAGCATCAGTTGTCTCCATCTGGGGTTGCTGGAAGGGTCGATCCATGTATTATCTTTGATGTGAAAGCTCCAGTGCCAGGTCTGGCTGCAAGATCTTTATTTCTCATGTGTCTTTATGGTTTCTAAGACTGAGTAGTGAAGGCAACACATATTGTTTACTGGAAACAGCAAATGCATTCCCCCTAGAGAGCTGGAGACAGAAAGCAGCTCCAGTAAAGGGTGTTTAAAATGGAAAAACAGGTACTGAAGCGTTGTCCCTAAGCTTGAGCAACAGCCAATAGTAGCACCGTGGATCGTTCCACAGCTTTTTGATCTTCTGTGTTTAGAATGAAGCCTGTTGTTTTTCCAAACTGTTTCTCTAATCAGCTGCCAGCAGCAGCACTGAGGTGACTTGGGAAGCGTTACCTCAGCAGCTGAGGATTTTAATGGCCCCCAACTGCCCCAGGCTGTGCTGTGAGAGTTTTCTTTGCTTGCTTCTCAGGTACCGGTAGCCCTTCCTCTGGGTCAGTGTTCCACATAGTGTTCCTGGATCTATCAAATTCCCTCTGTGCAGATTTGCTGGGAACTCATTTCATTTCGCTCTGTTTCTAGTGGCAGGGGAGGCCAAATTCAAAGACATTTCCTGGTTTTCCCCTAATGGTGAGAAGCTGACGCCGAACCAGCAGCGCATCTCAGTGGTGCGAAATGATGACTTCTCCTCCACCCTCACCATCTACAACGCCAACATCGATGATGCTGGCATCTATAAATGTGTTGTCAGCAGCGCGGAGGAAGGAGACTCCGAGGCCACCGTCAACGTGAAAATTTTCCGTAAGAGGGCATTGCCAAAGCTATTTTCTCTCTCCCTTGTTCCTGTGTGAGGCAATCATTTCGCCTTCCTAGAAAAGGCTGTTTATGAAAGGGAAGGAGGAGGATGAAAAGAAAGGGGATATGAAGAAGATGCAGCCCTCTCCTTTCTTCGTTTTGAGGGGATAGTGGGAACTAGGACCTTGGCCTGTCAGGACATTACCAGCATGTCTACTGCTCGAATCCTTCTGAAAGGCAGGAGAGCAAGGGGTAGAAGAATGTCTAGTGCATCATAAATGTCTGGAAGGAGTAAGCAGAGAGCAGCTTTTGTGGATGGCAGACATGCTGTGAGATAAGGTTAGTCTTCAGTAAAGAGGATCCCACAATCAGAAGGGTTGTAATAAATAGTCACTGTGTTGTCCATAATAGCAGCTCCTCCCCTTCCCACTGGGAAGCTGAGCTGTTCCAGGTTCACATTTTCTCTTTGCAGTGTGGACAGACCACTGAGCTAGGGAGAGATTTACCTGACTGGGAGGTGAGGCTGGAAAATGGGGTTCCTGTGGTGCAGTGTGTTGGGTCAGGCACATCTTTATCCTCCACTCAGGAACATGAGAATTCATGGAGAACACATCCTCTGAGGTGTCTTTGCTTTCCTCAGGCTTGAGTCAGGAGCGCAGCCTGAGGTGTGTTGCGAAGGCTGCAGTGACTGTCTCCTTCCATTGTTTTCAGAAAAGCTGATGTTCAAGAACGCTCCCACTCCTCAGGAATTCAAGGAAGGGGATGATGCTGTCATTGTGTGTGATGTGGTCAGCTCGCTGCCCCCTACCATCATCTGGAAGCACAAAGGCAGGGATGTTGTCCTAAAAAAAGATGGTAAGGCACAAGAGATGTCTTGGTCCTTGTCTTTTCAGGGGTCAAATGTCCAGCTCCCATCAGGGCTCAAATCGGGCTCATACGAGGGGTTTGGAAGAATAAAATGGTTGTGATGACAAGGGAAGAGACAAGCAATTTGTGCCTAACAAGAGGTTTAGGATGTGAATTTAGTAATTCAAGGTGCTGTGGTTTGGCAATGCAGAAGTGGCCGTCAGGCTTTGACCAAGGCCAAGAAATGCTAGAAAAAAACTTAAAATCTGCATGGTGTGACACTCTCCAGGCTTCCTAAGGAAAAGGGGCTAAAAGCTCCTTGCAAGAATCTTTCCTTTCTTCCAGAAGGCTGGAGATTGTCCTGCCCAGATGAGCATTTTTCTGGTGGAGGGGACTTGGAGCCCTGACTCCAGCTGGGCAGTTGTTCCTCAGCTGGGTTCCCCACATCTGCTTGTTGGAGGCACGAGGGAACAGCAGTAAGACATGAACTCTCTCACCCTGGGCAAGAGGGGCAAGTTTCAAATGGCTTCTTGTCTCATACTAATTAAATGTGAATGTGTTTGAGTGTGTATTTATCTGTTGATCTCTCTGAGAGTACCTATGGTATAAAGCACCAGAGCAGTTTGACTGCTCCCCACAGCTGGTTTCTTCCTTGGCAATGTCAGATCCAGTTAGAGCAGCATCTCCTTTAAATGATGGGAAGGGAATTATGACACTACGCCTTGTCTCAACTCAGAAAGATCAAAGGAGAGGAGAAAAAACTTGTAGCTGCGGTGAGCTTTCCTGAGGATCTTAGGATGAACCTTCCTTTTGTCTTTTCTAGTTCGATTTATAGTCCTGTCCAACAACTACCTGCAGATCCGGGGAATCAAGAAAACAGATGAGGGGACGTACCGCTGCGAGGGCCGCATCTTGGCTCGTGGGGAGATCAACTTCAAAGATATTCAGGTCATCGTGAACGGTGAGCAGTCAGCACAGGGCGGGCGCGAGGGCACGGGCGAGCTCCTGCTCTCGGGGCTGCTGGGGAGCTGTGTCAGTGATGTCTGGGTGCACAGCAGAGATTTGCAGCGAGCCTTCCACATCTTTTGGCCTTTCTAACTTGAACGTGGATTCCTTCTCTTCCAGTGCCTCCCTCCGTGCGCGCCAGGCAGAGCACCATGAACGCCACTGCCAACCTCAGCCAGGCGGTCACCTTGGCGTGCGATGCTGATGGCTTTCCTGAGCCAACGATGACGTGGACAAAGTAAGATGCTGCGTGCAGTGTCCTGATTGCGTGTGAGCATGGATGGTGTCACCCAAGGCCTGGAAAACCAGGCTGAATGGAAAGAAACATTTGAACTGGGATACGATGAATTAATTTTTCTCACAAGAGAAAGAATGGCCTCAGAATGGAGTTGTGGTTGGCTTCTGTGGTGGGGTGACCCTACTAGGCAGCTAAACACCACAACCACTCCAAACACACCCCAAGTGAGATGGGGAAGAGAATCAGAGTGATAAAATTCCAAAACTCATTGGTTGAGATAAAGACAGTTTAATAGATGAAGAAAAAAGCTAAACCCAAAGAGCCTTTGATTGCTTCTCCCCAACCCAGCTGCTGTGCTTTGTGCCCTGCAGGGATGGAGAGCCAATAGAACAGGGTGACGATGACGAGAAATACAGCTTTAACTACGATGGGTCTGAGCTCATCATCAAGAAGGTGGATAAGAACGACGAAGCAGAATACATCTGCATTGCTGAAAACAAGGCTGGAGAGCAGGATGCCACCATTCATCTCAAAGTCTTTGGTAAATACACTCTTGTTGTCCACCCTTTCCCATCCAGTTGGCTATTGGTAGCTCACTAGCACAAGCTGAAAGCAACCTGTTTATCACAGTTAATCCTGATGTGGCTTATCCAGAGCTGCTTCTTCCCCAAGTGGTGCTGTGCGCCTCTGCCATCACGCCAGGCAAAACAGATTCTGTGCATGTGTCTGGAACAGATGCCAACTCCTTTCTGCTTCCTCTCTGATAAAAGCAATCCAGTCCTGGGCAGGGGGTGGTGTGAGATTCACAGGCTGCTTGAAGTATCTTCCAGGCCTGGAGGGCTGAATCTTAATCCAAGCAAAGCTGCTATTAAAAGGGTTTTAACGCTTCAGTGGGACTCACTGTAACCTGGAGAGGGAGGTGAACTCCACCCCACCACTGTGTGAGTGACCTCAAGCCTGCAGGAATGAATCAGCAGCTTTCCTACCTTCCACAAATCTTGGAGTGCCGAGGAATATAATTCTCCTTGTCCCATCCCTCTTCAGCCACTTGCTAAAGCTGCTTATCAAAAGGCTAATGTGGGGCAGAGAAAGTAGTCAGCGAGGTGGCAGTCTTAGCTGATAATCCTGGGGGCTGAGCGTTTGTACGCTGGTAAATGGGTTCTGCTCCAGACTTACCCTCTTCCAGTCCTTTCTTACAAGCCTCAGCTGTAGGAAAGGTCTCCTAGTTCTGCAGTGAGCTACCCTCTTCTCAGTGTCTCCCTTCTCCCATAGGGCAGTAAACTTGTGCCAACTCAAAGCCTTTTTTTCTCCATTGTTGCTTGTTTCAAACATTGGTGTTGGCAGTTGAGCTTCAATCTGAGCACCAACTGAATGAAAGTTGCTTTTTCTTTTCAGCAAAGCCCCAAATCACCTACGTGGAGAACAAAACAGCCATGGAGCTGGAGGATCAGATTACACTGACCTGTGAGGCATCTGGGGACCCAATCCCTTCCATCACTTGGAGGACTTCCACCCGGAACATCAGCAATGAAGAGAAGGTATAACCCTTCCCAAACCCGTGGTGTATTTGCTGGGATCAGTGCAGATTGTGTCTGCCTGTCTCTGCTGAGCTGAGGGTGCATGATGGCTGCACGCAGATGCACATGGCAATCATGGGGATCCCTCTCTCTGTGGTGAGAACGCACAGACTGAAGGGTCAGTTCCACAGCTGAAGTGATGCCACAGGGGTCCTTCTGAACAGAGCCTCCTCGGTTCATACCAACTGAGGACAGGCTTTACCATTCCTGCTGGTATCACTCTGAATTAACTG
Organism: Dromococcyx pavoninus; assembly: GCA_033558185.1. Lineage (NCBI taxonomy): Eukaryota > Metazoa > Chordata > Aves > Cuculiformes > Neomorphidae > Dromococcyx > Dromococcyx pavoninus. Next base: position 340,703 of record JAUMJL010000720.1, read on the forward strand.
GAAAAGCAGCAGGCACTGGACCCTTTTCAGAGGGAACCTATGGTTGCGGGAAGCTTGTGGAAGGGTTTTATCTCTTCTGTTTCCAAGCTGAGAGGCAGGAATGAGCACCCTGATTCCAGTGTCGTGCATGGTGTCATCATGATGATGATCTGAGGTGGAGGTGTGGGGTGTGATCTGTCAAAGATGCAGTGGACCAAAATGAGCCTGTTAATGCCTTCTTGCCCTGCTGTATCGTATCCTGATACCACATGTACCTGAAGCACAAAAGCCTGGCTGCCTTTGTGTTCACCTGTTCTGTTGATCATGTCAATACCATTTTGTTCTTAAAAGGCAAAAATAATTAGCAGTTTTTCTTCTTAAGAAGAGTGCTGTCATTTTTATTGGCCACAATTCCCTTTAACTAGACAAGACCTGCTGTATTGCTGTAGATAGGTCATAATAATTGCATGAGGTGATCAGCGGACATAGTTTAGAGCCAGAGAAGGCCTGGATGCAAGTTGGAGTAAGGAGTTGTTGCTTCGTAATTTTCAACAGTTGTTGCTTAGTACTCTAACAAGAAGATACATCAAGGCTCAGCTAATGTGGGTGTGCCGGGGTTCTCACTTGCTATGAAGGCAGCAGTTGATAACGTCCTGAAGTGATGGAGGTATCTGCTGTCACTCATCCACATGGCTGCCAGTCTGCACTGTAGCTTCCTAAATGAGTTTGTTCAATTGCCTCCATGAGTTAGCTCTTCGTGTTGTTAATGTGGGACTCAATAATCAGGTTGCCAAAGTTTTCCAGCCTCAATTCAATCTTAACATCTTTTGGATTCGAGGGCTGGTGTAAATCCCTTCAGTTTGCAGAGAGATTTCCATTGTCTTCAGAAGCTGCTGGCCTGGGCTCTCGCTCCAGCCTGACCTGGGGAGTCCTGTTCCGACAGGATAAGATTATTTGTGTAACAGTAAATGAAGTAGAAGTCAGCAGGAGAGCCCGTTTGCAGAGCCCCATCTGTCTGGCCAAATTAATGTGACAAGGTCTCAGTGCAAAACTGCTAAGCATTTTTGAGACTCCCATATATCCTGTTTGATGCTGTAAGCTGGTGATCAATATTAAAGGAAGTGTTAATACCCTGATAGTTCCTTGTGCAGATGGGAGAAAATCAAAGGTTTGAGGTACCACCGTGTGTCTCGGGTACTGGTTCAAACCTTCAGGGCAAAGGGGTTTTTTTATGACTTAACACACACTTTCTAGGCAGGATTTTCTCTGTGTGTGTGTGTTTTGTTTTCTTTTTTACGTTTACCCAGTCTCTATCTTGTGCTGTAAGTTTAGGGGAGTGGTACAGATGTCCAGAACATTGCTAGGTCAAAACAGCTCTGATAAACATTCTATTATATGTACAACCAAATGCATATCTGGAGTTCACAATCCACTTCCCGTCTCTGGGATAGCACAAGGAAATGGGTGGTCTTGTATGTTTAAAACTATCCAGCCCTACTTTTGAATTTGCTTTAGATATTGGATGCATCTGTCTTGCTGGATGATGTTTGCTTTTCGTAATCATACTTCAGATTTTTAAAGGTCTAGAGATGCCTTGACTCCCAACTTGTTTGAACATTTAGTACTGCAGGAAAAGCTACCCAAACCCCCAACCAACCAACCATCTCTGCCTTAAGAGGTTCCCCCCAACTCAGTCTTTGTCCAAGAACAGAGACAGTCTGAGCTGTGGAGAAATAGCAGGAGGTTCTGTAGCTCAAACACCGAGGCTGACAGTGTCACAACTGTGTCATGCTTCCCCCAGAGCCCTGGTGACAGCCTGGCGTGCACAAACACAGGCTCTCCTCTCTAGGGCTCCACACGCACCCCTCGGACAACCAACCTTTTGCTTTGAGGGGGGTCTGCACAGGTAAGTGGTGGTGACAGAGCTCTGGCAACTGTACCAACACAGACAAGCAGACCAGACTTGCAGATACCTGTGTGGTGGAAGGGTCCTCTCAGTGCTAAGCTGGCAGCTTGCATCCTTCTGCCCTGCAGGGAGTGCAAGTGAGATACATAAAGAGAATTTGCCTCTTTGTGGTTTACTTTGGTGGTGAGTGTGGGAACCTGCTACTTAGGAGAAAGTTTTGCCCTGTCAGTGGGGGATTCCTGTTGATCACTACTGCAGAACACAGCAAGAACTGACAGGCCTGGAAAGTCATCAACATGATTTGAAATGGTTTGGCTTTATCTTTCCTCAAGTATTTATGGCTGTGCCATTGCAGGGAGGAGGGATGCATTCTCTCTGAATGGTACCATGTGTAAAGCTGATCCAGCCCCAGTATTCTGTGTTCCTCATCACCTTCATGCTGAGTAGAGCTTCTGTGTCTCTTTGTCTTGGTATGGGGAGTTGGTGTGAAACTCCAGGATGGATAATATGGTTCTGCCTTTTTAACTTACATCCATGAGTGCCATTATGAGGAAGAGCAAACTCTAGGAGTGTGGAACAAGCTTTTTTCCTCCTTCATCTTCCTTTAGGGTGACAGATACTGAACACTAAAGGTTAAAAAGACACCTTTATTTTTTTAAAATCCCTCTGTGCTGACGACATAGAGACTCAGAGAATGGGATTGAAAGGGGTTTGTGTGGGTATAAGCAGGCAGTTCCCTGCTATCCTGGCTTGCTTGGGTACAGAGTGATTGTGGCATCCGAAAGGGATGATGCCAGATTATTTTGGTTGCCTGCTCACCTTTCAAGGAAGGTGTGCACCACAGGATATATGTACTTAGAGATGGTCAGACAGTGGGAGAGTCCTTGCCCGTGCAGGTGTTGCTGAGCTGCTTCAGGTGGCTTCACCTCTAGTTAGAAGTGAATAGCTTGCTTTTATTAAAGCCCCTCTAACTGAGGCTGTCTGTACCATGTGTTGCAGCCTAAGTCTCACGATGTTCACTAGAAGCACCATGAAAACAATGCTGTGTCATTTATTCTCATTTCCTAAGCTTTCATCTCCATTTCTGTAATGTCACTCCTGTGTACGCTGTTACATCCATGTCAGCAGCACTTGTGCCTCACACTCAGTAGTGCTGTCATGGCTCTGATATTAGCAGGTGATTTTTGACTCCTCAACTGACATGGATCAAGTTGTGATTGAAATAGAGGCCAGAAGAATAATGTTTGAAAAATAAATTATAGGGGAAAGCCAGAACTCGGCCACCTTGGTCTTTGTGAACTACGTTGGACGTGGTCCACAGTGTCGGTGGCCTCTGAATAGGGGATGTGTTAATGGGTAAGGTTTGTGCATGTTCCACCAATGCCTGTTGGTTGGTTGTCCCGAGCCCAGTAAGGACTGGGTGTGCACATCCCTAAGCACAATGAGCTGGAGATTATCAGCTGGAGGTAGAGGTCCTGCCCTGCTGTCTCCTGCCCGGGGACCATACTGGTTCAGTGCTCTGCAGCAAAGAGCCCTGGCCCAGTGTGCATGTGAAAACCTCTACAAATGCATGACCACATTAACAATATCCGTGTTAATGTTAATCAGTGTGTGCGGGTGGCTAACGAACCAGCGTTAGAAAACCAGTTCCGGAACCATCTTTACAGTTTAGTGACCTGGGCCATCAGAATCTCTTCCCCAGATGCTGGGAACAGGCTTCCAGGAATGGTGGAATGTGACAGGGGGAACAGTCACTTGGTATGTAAAAGCAGAAGCAGTCTTTAGGCACCATTAGTCTTTGCTAAATCATTTTAAGACCAATTTATGGGATATTAAATTTTGAATGCAAATCCAAATTGAGGTTATTTTGGGAAATGGAAATGGCAAATCACCCCACACATGAGATGTTCAGCCAGGAACCTGCATGTGCACAGAACACAATGTGGTGCATACGCTGTGATACCAAAAAGCAACCTTTGATAAACTTTTATTGCTTTTTTTCTGTCGTTGTTGTGTTCTACATCTGTTCTCTCCAGGCTTCGTGGACCCGGCCCGAGAAACAAGAGGTATAAGATTACCAGACCTTTAGCAAACTTCTTAGTAGTTTGGTTTTGTTTCTTTTAAGCATTACAGATTAACAAATCTCTAGTCCAGTAACCACGCCAACTAAACCAGCATTAATGATACGAACCAACTAAATATCAATACGTGAAAGAAACGGCTTATAGAGTTAGAAGTTGCTTGGCATGTAGTGATGCGGTTTCAGATGAGCAAACCAGCTGTGTTGGGAGTGAGGAATTCTGGCAATTAAAAATAAAAGCAAATACAAAACCTGACAAATATGGCTTTTCACCATTTTATTCTATGTTACCAGTGGGAAGCATCTCTCTTTTAGAATTTTAAGGATTAACAACAGCGTGTATTGTGGGAAAGTATTGTTTTCCAAAGATTGCCTCTTCGGCTCAAGCCAACTCATCTGTTTGCTCATGGTGCTCCTTATATTTGACCTGCTCTTAAAGGACAACTGCATCACGTTCCATTTCAAAATCAATGCAGATAAACATTTCACAAGTTATATTTCTCCAGAAAGTGCTCCAAACTGCTAAATTATTATTTGTCTTTGATTTGCAAGGGTCAGTGAGGGGGTGTGGGACAATGCAGGAACTCAGTTTGGTGCAAATGTGGTTCGTTGCTGTTTTATTTCACATTCAGTGCTGTATTTTCAAAATAACAATAACCACCTACCTTTTCATGCACCTGATTTGTAGAATTCTTCCTTCAAAGTGGACCAGAAAGTGTGTTTCCGCGCACATAACAGGAGTCAGGTGGAGAACGACGTTAGCTGTCAGAACTGGGTGACTTGTACTTATATTGTTGGGATCGACTTTGTGGAGGCTCTGGGTATCCTGAATTCTTTAAAGAAATCTTTAACCATAGAGAGTGGTGTGGCCAAAGTGACCCTTGAACACCTTAGTTTCATGTGAGGCGGAGAAGGCACTGCCCATCCTTAATTCAAAATCATCCGTTGGAACCTGTGGCAAAGAAAGGCATTGGATATCGAGACCAGTTTGTGCTGAAGAATATGGAATTTGAGTAGTTGCATCTCTTCAGGCATCACATCAACCCCTATTAGAGTTGTCTCTCTCTGTTTTTTTCAGCATGCTCTCTGTCTCAAGCTTTTTATTAATATAAGCACTAATATTATTAAGCTTGTCACTAAACTTCTTACTGTGTTTGTGTCTTGAGATATCCGGGGGGGGTCTGTGAGAATGCTGCTGCAGCTTGTGTAGTTGCAGCTGGCGTGGGGTCTCTCAGCAGGGAGTTCAGTTCTTGGGAAGCTGAGTGAATACGTTTTCAGTCTTACTGGTGCATCAGCTGGTTTAAAGTAAAGACATCTCTGAGCTTCAGTCATAGCAGCAGATGGGGGTGTGAAATCTTGCTTTCCATGCACTGGAGGCTCAGTTGCCATTGGCTGCTTCTTCCTCTAAACCACAGCCAGCTCTACTGACCACAAAGTCTGTGATGGCTCAGCTCACCCTTCTGGTCCTGCCTACGCTGGGGAGCTGCTGGAATTCCTATCAGCAGCGTGTGCTAACAAAAACCCCACTAACACACATTATCACCAACAGATGGGAAAAATGCAGTTACCAGCGATGTCACACCTCATTTACACCACAACCTGGTGATGCCTTTCTGGTAACTGGGAATTGGTGCAACCTTACAAGTGTGAAGAGCTGTGGATGAGGTCTGATTGGCGCAGTGCGAGCACAGTGCTGGGAGGGACCACTCGTCTTCCTTCACTGGAATTTGTAGCTGTGGTCAGGACCTCCGGCTGCTGTTTTGTAATGATGTCCACTGCCTTGGAAAGTGGGAGGGGGGAAGATACACCTGTGGGAAGTTGTCATGGATACTTCTTTGTGACAAATAGAAAAGGTGGAGGGAAGGGGTGGTAAATGCATTTCCTATTTGTCTCTCCTCTTTTCCTTTAGCACTGAGTACTGAAATTTAGGCCAGCTTTGTACGTAGTGACTGTGTGCCCCATGGCATGGTCAGAACCTGGAGAAGAACACCTGCCTGTATCTCAGGATAGCTGGAGTTATTGGTGATGCGGAGAGCTGTTGTACCCTTTTCTGCAGAACAGCACAGTCTGTGCCCCTTAAGTGATCTTTCCATTAATATAAAGCTTTTTCCTTATCCAAACTCCTTGAAATCAAAGAGGTCAGGTGAAGGGGTGGCAAGTGTCTACATCTGGCTCGCAGATTTCCACCTGTCCTGTGTCTCCAGTTGCCAGGAGTTGTTAGTTACCATCTGCAGGTCTGAAATATGAATAAAGAGAACCGGTAGCGTGCTTTCTTGGGAGACATCTTTCTCTTCTATTCCTGTCCTTCCTAGTCTCTTCCTATCTTTCTTTTTGTTTACATTAAGAAACGCAACTTCATCTTCAGAATCAGCGTCATTACTTGCAAGGGGATCATTTTACCATGACTGCCTTGTGCTCTTGTTTGTATCAGCTCTTGACAAGGTGAGGGAAAGGCGACACTGGATGTAGAATTACATGGCTGGGTGATCATTGCCGTGTTTATACTCTTGCCTGCTGATGGGGTGGTAGATAAAGAATATTTAGAATATTCACCCAGTTCATGAGCTGAAAGAAGCTGGGAGCCTCTGCAGACCTGGAGTTTTGACATTTATGGATCCTACTGCAATTTCTCAGAAGAGAGCTGTGTTTTATAGTTGAATCACAAGTCAGACAAAAAAAACCCAATATTGTCAGTGAAAAAAAGGGAAAAGTAGGATTTGGTTGCATACAATAGCACGATGGGCTTATGTTGTGTTAAGGGATCTTTCCCTGGTTTTGGAAGATGATGGACACAACACCACATGTGTAGGAAATAAAGAACTGTTCCCAGCAGCACAAGGGGCCAAGACAGGAGCGGGAGTGGAGTTGGTAGCTTGTGGTGTTGGTCAGGGATTGCAGGAGACCTGTGTGCAGGGTAAAAGAGAGAAGAAAAATGTATATAATCGGGTTTGTGTCATCAAAGGAATAGTGGTTTTGTCCTCAAATGAACTAATACTCAGGACTAACAGAGGTGATCACAGTCATGTGCAGAAACTCCATCTGTCTTGGAGATTGAGCCCACGAGCTCAGAACAGAAAGAAGCTCTGGGCGCAGAGGATCTGACCACTTGTGATACTGGAGATGTACTTTGTGCTACAGCTCAGTGCATTTGGCTCATTAATATCCTCAGGGCTTTTACCCATAATCTCTGCACTTGTCCTGTATCTTCTGAGGAAATTAATGCTGTTGAAGCACCAAGTGCAGTGAGTGAGGCACAGCCGTGAGGGAACCTGATTTATTCACTTGTGCTTGTGCTGCTTTGGAAACGAGATGAGAAAGTCAGTGCTTTACAGCTTCCAGGCTGAAGCACAAGGACCAAGAGCTTATGTGAGCACCAGGGTGGAGGTGGGAGTCCATGGTCTTAGATGCTTCATGTTTTAAGGGAACACTTGGGCTTTGGTCACCAAGTGGAGAGGGAAAAAAAAAATTGACCAGAGCTGGATGTTTGCAGTTCTCCTTCTGGGAAGAAGCTTGATGTTAACTTGATCTTCAAGGTCTTTTCCAGCTGAAACAATTCTGTGATTCTGTTACCCAGCTGTCCTCAGACATGCAGTAGCATCTCATGCTTTGGTCCTTCCTTTTATCCCTTCCCCCAAGTGCTTTGAGTTGCTGCACTTGGCCCTGTGCGACAAGGAAAGGCCTCTATGTGCCCAGGATTTCACCTGGCCTCAGGTGGTCCCTTCTGACGTACCGAGGGCTGGCGGGAGGTAGACTGGCATTTGTTCTCATCCCTTCAGTCTGCACTGCAGGCTGAGAACTGGGCCTCTGACTCTCTTTTCCTTTCTTGCCAGACCATGGACGGGCGCATCGTAATCCGTAGCCATGCCCGGGTGTCCTCCCTGACTCTCAAAGAAATTCAGTACACGGACGCGGGCGAGTACGTGTGCACGGCCAGCAACACCATCGGGCAGGACTCCCAAGCCATGTACCTTGAAGTGCAGTGTAAGAAGTGGAGGACGGGGCAGGGAGGGTGTTTAAAAAGGTCACTGTTTTGATTTCTGTGCCCTGTGGTGAGCCTGAGGCACCCACGACTGGGGAAGTGTGTGGTGTTCAGGAACAGGATGAGGGGAGCAGCTCAGTCTGGAATTACTTTGTTGGAGATGCATTGCTCCGTGTGAAGCTGCAAGTGTTTGCTTTGGCTGTCTCCAGCTGGGCTGCTCGCGGCACCTTGGGGAGATTTTGGGCCATGAATCTGCTGCAGTCCCTCTCACTGGGTGCACTGGATTCTTCTCAAGAGCTTCTTGGTATGCCCTTCCCTGCATGCCCAGCACACTGTCTGCTCCTCCTACCACACTGTGTTAGGAGCAGCCTATGGGACCCAGTAGGTTTCCTCCTTCTGTCTTTCAGCAAAAGACATCACCCATCCCCCTGGATGAGCAGACAGTTCCCATTTCTTATATTAGATTCCCTTTCCCACGTTAAACTGGGTCTTCTCCAAGGATTCCTTGAAGTGAGGCTGACTGGGCTACTTGAGGAGTTTTTCTGGCTCAGATTGCCTTCACAAATGTCTGTCTTTCAGATGCCCCCAAGCTTCAGGGCCCCGTGGCTGTCTATACCTGGGAGGGGAATCAAGTGAACATCACCTGTGAAGTATTTGCTTACCCCAGTGCTGTCATCTCCTGGTTCCGGGATGGACAGCTGCTTCCCAGCTCAAACTACAGCAACATCAAGATCTACAACACTCCATCAGCAAGTTACCTAGAGGTGAGGAAGGCAAGGAGGGGAGAGGGAATATGCAGCCAGTGCTGTCAAATAATTAACATTCTTGATGTCGAATGAGTTAAGTCTTCTGTCAGGGCATCCTGTTGGTAGGCAGGAAGTTCTGGCACATAAACACTGAGAAAATCAGGTAATAGAAGACACCACCCCCTCCTTGCCTTTGACTTTCTGCCCTCTGCAGTTCTCCCTCCCGTGGACACCTCTCAGAGTATCAGCATGTGTAATTTATTGTGGTTTCTCTTCCCCAGCAACATGTTGAGTGCATTCACAGAGTGAAAAGGGTTTTCTGATCTGAGCCTGAGCCTTCATTCCTTCCACAGGTGACACCAGACTCTGAAAATGACTTTGGGAACTATAACTGCACTGCTGTGAACCGCATTGGCCAGGAGTCCTCAGAGTTCATTCTTGTGCAGGCAGGTGAGCATTCCCAGGCAGGGAGATAAGGAAACATGTGTGCAGCCCTTTAGCTGAGGTGACACAGTGACCATTCTTCTCTCATTTGTGTTGGTGGGGTAATGGGAGAGCCAGTTTTTACTTTCAGAGAAACTGTTCATAAATTTTATGCATCACTATGCATTGTAAACAACAACTTCAATATCTTTGTTTGCTTCTTTCTGTCTGGAGAAGAGAAGGCTCTGGAGAGACCTTAGAGCAGCCTCCCAGTACTGAAAAGGGCTCCAGGAAGGCTGGGGAAGGGCCCTTGATGAGGGAGTGCAGGGACAGGATGGGGGGAAATGGTTTTAGATGAAAGAGGGGAGATTTGGAAGAGATCTTAGGGAGAAATGTTTTGCTGTGAGGGTGGGGAGGCCCTGGTCCAGGTTGCCCAGAGCAGTGGTGGCTGCCCCATCCCTGGAGGTGTTCAAGGCCAGGTTGGATGGGGCTTTGAGCCCCCTGATCCAGTGGGAGGTGTCCCTGCCCATGGCAGGGGGTTTGAACTGGGTGGGTTTTAAGGTCCCTTCCGACTCAGACTGTTCCATGTTTCCGATTCTTTCCTGCACTTCCAGTACACTGTGACAGGGCCCTGATCTTTGCTTTCTGACAGCTGTTGCCTGTGTGTGCCTCTGGGCTTCTCAAAAATCAGCAAAATATCTTTAAGAGTACACGTAGTGCAAGACAGAAACCTCAGAGCACAGTGTACCAGCCGAAGAGATGTGGAGTCTGACTGCCTGACAGTCTGGGACAAGATTAAGGTCTCTGCACTGTTGAATTAGCATTAAGAGCCCTCTTCAGAGCCCTCCCCTCCTGAGGGGAACCCCAGGTTTACCCTTCTCCTCTCCTTTGTTGAAACCATGACAAGAGTATGTTTAGTAGTCCCTGTTTTCTTTGCCACTGGAATTTGTCTCCCGCTGTCTTCTGTATCACTGCTTGTTTTCCCTTCCTCCCCAGACACTCCGTCCTCCCCTTCCATTGACACCGTGGAGCCCTATTCCAGTACTGCCCAGGTGGAGTTTGATGAGCCCGAAGCGACCGGTGGGGTTCCCATCCTCAAGTACAAAGCAGAGTGGAGGGAGCTGGGCGAGGGAGAATGGAATTCAAGGTTGTATGATGCAAAAGAAGGTAGGATCATAAAACCAGATGTTACCCTGCCCCACCTGCATCTCCAAAGAGTTTCTTTTCTTTAGGGGAAAGCCAGAGGGGAGGCTTCTGTATCTTTGCAATTTCAGTTGTTGTATTAAGGTCCCAGACAAGTTCTTAAACACGGGCATTCCAGTGACAGCTTGAATTTTCAGTTGGAAATGAGGCCTTTTTGTTCCCCTTGGAACATAAACCCTCTTGTTCCAGAAGTATTCCAGAAGCAAGTCCAACTCCCATTACACCCTGTCTTGTTATGGCAGTCTATAGGAATACACGCTGCATCGTGTACCTTTACGTTCAGGAAACCAAAGGAGTTTTAATTTGGGAGGTGTATGAAGAGGAGGGTTCTGTTTTGGAGCTGAATGTTCCACAGCCAGTCCTGGATGGAACTGAAAGTCTTCTTTAGGTCCCTCCAGAGTGATTTATCATAGCTAGAGTCAGGTTTATTTTTCTCACTTCTCCCTTTGTGTCTGTGCAGGAAAACCAGAGCTTGTTTCGTTCCTCATACCACAGTGACCCTGCAGCAGGTTCTTGCCGTCTCTGAGGCTGTGTCTGATTTCGTAGATGGCTCAAGGAGAGAGATGGCTTTCCCTCCTTGCTGAGGGCTTTGCTTTCGGTTGGATCGTGCAGCCCAGAGGATGAGCAGTTGTGGGTGGTTTGTCTGCTGCAGTCAGAGCCCCCCACGGCAGTGGTCTTGAAGGTTACTCAGGGAGCTCCTAGGCACAGGGCAAGGGCTGATGCCCTCTGGTGTCTGCCACAACCTCTGCTGCACCCCCTCCAGAGAGGCTGTGGCAACGCGCCTCACTCCTCAGGTGGCTGACACGGCAGGGTTGGCTCTGACCTCTCTGTTTATCTGGGCCTGGAAGAGGTAGAAACACGGCATTTGTTGATCATGTGCAGCCTGAGCTTTCTTTGCTTTGTCTCTGCCACAGCAAGCGTGGAGGGCATGATCACCATCACCGGCCTGAAACCCGAAACGACCTACTCGGTGAGGCTGTCGGCGGTCAACGGCAAAGGCGTGGGCGAGCTCAGCCTGCCGGCCAACTTCAAGACACAGCCAGTTCGTAAGTACAACCCAGACTTTCCTCTTCTTCTCTGGTTCTCTTTCCTTGCATCTTTCCAGAGAATCTCTGCCACGCATGGACGACACCTTCTTCTCTTGCAGACCTTGCTGCACCCTTTGGTTTTGTTGTGTTTTATTGATTGTAGTGAGTTTTATTACTAATGAAAAATCTTCTTTGAAGGTAGGAGGCAGAGGGACTATTTCATTTGCACGGGTTTGTGCCCTGGGTTACCAGTATAGACCTGGTGTTCTCAAAGAGAAGGGGCTAATGAAGAGTTTTAATAAGACAAAGCAGCGAGTTGAGAAGGCCATTGGTCACAGAGAATGTAAAGTCATTGTCACAAAGCAGGTCTTTTGGAAATTAGAAATGAAGAGGTTCAGCATAGGACTGGCCATGAACTGGGGGAGAGGTGAGAGGGAGAGTTCTCTTTTCAGCACATCTCTGCTTTAAGATGCCCTTGCAGTGCTTAAGGCCATTTCCACAGCCTCTTGTCCACTTTACTTGGGCGATCTTCCCCCCCCGTGACAGGATGCTCTGCTGTGGCCTCCTTCCCAACTGGGAACAAGGGAGGCAAGAGGTAAAAAACAGGGAGTTACTTGAGAAAGGAGAAAGAGAAAGATGAAAACCAGTGTAGAACGGGCACGGGAAGGTGTGACAAAAGCAGACGAGGGGAGGTGTTCTGTTTTCCTTGTACACAGCCTCATCCAAGCATTAGGATCTGTATTCACAACCCCGGGGGCAGCTCTTTCCCATTTCCCTTGCTTTTAGATCTGTTCTTCTTCCCACCACTGCTCCCATACTCATGTACCTATTTCATAGCTCTTCTGAAACCGCTGTGCAGGACCTTCTCCTGAATTTGGAGCTAGTGATGTTCTAGCCCACGTATCTGCATGCAGGGAGGCCCTGGGAGCTCTGCATGGTCTTGATTTTGTCTGCCAACTTCTGCCTCTCCAGAATTCCTTGGAAGATCCGAGGCCAGTACACCAGCCCTCACAACTGCTGGCTGTGCCCTTGCGATAGCTCCCGTGACCTTCCCCAGTCTGTAGGGTTGGATTTGAGACAGCTGCTGCTGTTTTGATTTTCCAGCTCAATGTTCTCTATTTCCTCTTCTCATCTCTTCTACATTTTATTTTTTGTTGTCTATCTCTGTCTTTTCTCTTTGTCTGTGTTCCATCCATGGACAATCTGCAGGCATCCCTCACTCACGTAAGTGCCTCTCTGCATTGCTTTCACTCTCTTTTTATGTTCTTTGAGTGTTCTCTAACATCCATAACAGTAGCTTTTCATTCCCTAACAAGACTGACACTGGAATAGTCATCCTACTGCTCTTTTTAGAACAGAATTAGGGGTTAATGTCTTTGTCTTTATGGTAAAGCATGCAATTTAAATATTTAACGTAGTGGTTGTCTAATAATAATAGTTAGCTTGTTGATTAGAGTGGAGTAGTGGAAGGCTTTGTGCTTATGAATCAGTTAAAAATTCTCAAATCATAATGAAACGTAGATAATTCAGGTGAAGAAAAAATAAGAAAGGTGAAACTTTCAGCCAAATTGCAGATCTGGTTTAGTCCAATTTAAGAGCCAACCAAAACCTTCAGAATTCTTAGTATTTTCACAATTTTGAAAGCAAAAACTTGCAAGAAAAAAAAATGACAAATCACTGATACTTTTACTGCTAATTAACAGTCTTCCAGCACTTGTGTAGGTTGTGTACTCAGATAAATAAATAAACCTTATACTAAATAAATGACTGCATGTTTCTCAAGGCCAAAAGAGTTGGAAAGATTTGATGGATCTGTTTAATTGTCAGTTGGGTTCCATGAAACATTGTCCACTCCATTGCTTTGTGCCTTTCAAATTGGAATTAATGGCAGCTAAAAGAAACCTCTATCTAAGTGAGCATCATTCTGTTTTTTGAAGTAGATGTCCTTGTGAACAGTCATTATTCTCAAGATGGAATGGACACGCTTTAGGAAGCTGCTGTCACATTCTTTGAGGTTTCTGAAGCTGATGTAAAAATGGAAAGATTCTTTTTTTACCCTAATTACAGCATTTGAATCATGCTGGTGCTATTTTTTCCTTAAAGATTGTGTTATTCAGAAGCTAAAACTGCTAAGAGGATGAATGGATTGATAGTCAGGGTGGATGGATCAATGGGCAGATGGACAGACAGAACTGCAAATTGCAGTAGATTTAAAGAGTCAACTGGGAGGCATTTCTAGAACTTATGTGCAGTTCCTGGCATGAAATTGTTTGGAGCCTGTTAGTTTCAGTGAAGGAATCTATCCCTGATATGGCTTTAATCTGGGTGAGTATTACAGCCATCAGGGAAATGATTTGGTTGGCCCTTCCGATTGGGACGCGGGCAGCGATGCCCAGGGAGACGAGGGCTTAGGCTTCCGGTCTCTGCGCTCATCGGTACCGCAGGAAAAGGGAAAAGATCCCGTTAAGAAGAGAGGAAAAAAAAGAACATTAAAAGCTTTGTTTCAGCCACCTCGACAGATGTGTGTGCCAGGCCTCACGTGCATCACCTGGGGACAGGTACGTGGCGCTGAAGAGCGTTGAATCGCGGTGGCATCAGAGGGGCTTTGCCTTTTTTAGTGTCGCACTGAGCTGTCAGTCAGCCTGCAGTCCCTGACTCTGCCCCCTTGTGGGATAAATTCCATTCCTTTTTTCCTTCTTTTGGGCTGTAACCTTTTTTCCTTTACAAATTGCATTCTCCTGATGCTCTTTCAAGTATGTTTGTGCCTTTCAGCTGTGATCCTCCTCAGCAGTGGGTTCCCTAAATTCTGTCTCTGCAGTCTGGGGTTCTCAAAGCCCATCTCAGGTTCTGAGCTGGGTTGCAGCAGTGGTGAAGAGGTTCTTGGTGTGGCAGAAATGCATTTTTCCATCTGTGCTGGATTTCCAGTCACACAACATTACCTGTTTGTGGCCGAGGTCAACATTGAAGGTCTCGCATTCTACAAGAAAGAACATAAAAGCTGTGTTTTGAACCAACCAAGGCTGTTTTTTCACACAAGCCAAAGCAACTACTTTTCCTTGCCTTATTATTTAAAGTTATAATTCAATGTAAAAGTTGACACTATGTTTTAATGCCTGCTGGGATATGTCTGTAGCTGTTTTGATCTTTCAAATTTTCCTCAAGAAGCAAAAAGTAATTTCTTTGTATCTTCGAGGCACACGAAGGTCCAAGTAATCAGTGATAAAGGGTGTACTCTGCTGGCACAGATGAGTATTGTGGGGTTGGGAGGATGTCTGCCTAACTTGGCCTGGGTTGGTGTTTTCATCTGGAAAATTTGCTGGGTTTCTTGTCCTTATAATTCTGAGGGCAAACAAAAGCTGCACATAGACCTTGTAAATGGTTTCTTCTTGAGCCCCAGCTCCTCCTTGCTGTTGTGCAGGTGGGACCTGAATGGTGTTAAACCACAGGAGCGTGTGTGTGGTGTTTGGTTTTGATATCAGCTATCAGGATATCCTAATGTAAAAATACCCAAACCAACACTAAAATCATCAACACATTCCCCCAGGTCCTAAACTGGCAGAAGGATTGGTAGGAATGGCCTTAACCAAAACAGTGCTCACAGAGACTGTGTTTTGGTGCTTAAAGGGGGTTGGTTTGAACCCCCTGGAAGCACTGTTGAGCGTGGTGTGTGCTCAGTGATCCTCTGCTACGAGAAAGCTGGTTTAAAGCAAGAGCCCAGAGAGGATCCCAAATGCAGGTCTGGCAAAGTGCACTGGGCTTTGCTTGTGCTCCGTGTCCCAAGAGGCTTGACCTGACAAAATGTGACCTATTGGGGTTTTGATTTGCCGTCTTTTGGCATTATTTAACAGAATCAACTCCCCTCCTCATCTTCCTTTTTCTCTCCTTAGCCAGTCCTCCTGCACCCACCTCCCATGTAGCAGAGAGTGAGTATGGTAGAAGAGGCTGTTGTGTCTGTTCCCCTTTGCTCTGCATGCCTCTCCTCACCGACTGTGGTGCCCTCTGCCTGACGTCCTTGGGTGTTTGCCTGCTTTTCTCTATATATTTTGTTTTTTCTCTGAGTGAAAACTGCATCTTCAGGTAGAGGAACTGCAGATAAGCATGAGTTGGAATTGCAGGACAGAGAAAAGCCCCAGAAGCTCTCCTGGAATCCATGAGAGGGGTCAAAAGAAAGATGTAGAGTGAAGCTCTGCCCCTCTGGAAGTCGGTTGTTGTCACTGGCCTTTGCCATTAAGATTTCGGATCATTTTGGGGGACATCTTGAGGGAATAATGCTCAGCTTTTGTGATGCGAAGCTGAATTTCCTGAAATCAATTTAGCACAGCAAATAAGGAGTTTAGTTTCTTAGGTAAATAGAGCAGAAGGTACTCAAGTGACCAGCAGGGAACGGCTTGGCTTCCCTTAGCCCGTTACTTAGACACCTTCTGGAGCTGTGGAGAAAAATCATTTCTTTGTATCCTGCTTCATCTTTTTTTTTTCCTAAGTCCACATAATCGGATTCAGGCTGCCCGAGGGTCTCTTCTGTTCTCCTGTCACCAGTAACCACCAAGGGAGGAGAAGGAATTCATAGGATCACAGAATATCTCAAGTTGGAAGGGACCTGTAAGGATCACTGAGTCCAGCTCCCTGTTCCTCTCAGGATTACCTAAAACTATATGACATGACTAAGAGCATCGTCCAGACGTTCCTTGAACTCTGACAGGCTTGGTGCAGTCACCGCTTCCAGCTGTTCCAGTGCTCCACCACCCTCTGGGTGAAGAACTTTTTCCTAATGTCCAATCTAACCCTCCCCTGGCACATCTTCCTGCCATTCCCTGGGGTCCTGTTGTTGGTCTTCAGAGAGAAGAGCTCAGTGCCTGCTCCTCTTCCTCCCCTTGTGAGGAAGCTGCAGAGCACAATGAGTTCCCCCCTCAGTCTCCTCTTGAACAGACTGAGTGACTCCAGCCACTCCTCACACGACTTCCCCTCTAAACCCTTCACAACTTTGTGTCCTCCTCTGGACACTCTCCACTAGCTTCAGATCCTTTTTGTACATAGGTTTAGATGGTGAATGGGTGTGTTCTGAATAACTAATCATTCCTCAAAGCCAAATACTTTTGATTTGCAGTAATAATCTCTGTGTGTTTCTGCAGATGTGGTCCTTAAGATAAAGACCTGTGTGTTTGCCTGCAGTGGGTTAGAAATGGTTCATTGCTTCTGAATGGAAAATACTAAAAGCATGAAGTGTGTGATCATTGTTGGGGTTGGGATGAGGGGAGAGGATCGTACGGCTACTCTAGAGCTGTCAAAGGTATTTAAAAATAAATTACCACTGCATTTATGACTGGCACATTCCATGGTCTTACAGATAGCACAAGATGTCCTTTTCATGGCCAGGGACAGGACTTTTATTTCTTGCAGTATTTTCCATGTATACAACATGCCAGGCCATAATTCCTGATGCCTCTGAAGTGGCAGTGGTTCTCTATGGCTGAAGAAAACTTCTAATTTGAATGAGTCTTGAAGGCTGGGGTGGAGAGGGTGAAGAGCAGGGGAAAGGTGGCAACCAGCAGGTCTACTGATGATCTTTTATTTCTCAGGAGGCAGAGACTCTCTTATTGCTGTTCACATGTGGGCTGGGGAAATGGTGTCATTCGGGGAGAAAATATTGTGTTCCATGTTTTGCAGAACGTTCTTTCTTCCTTAAAAAAAAAAACAATGGGCCTTCTCTATCCAGAAAAGATACTGGGAGGCAGTTCCTGATGGACACTGTCCACTCTTCTCCTGGTCTGGTTGCAGAGGGGAGGTTGTGTGTCTGGTGTGTGTGTGGTGTTGGATGGGGAAGGACGCTGGGATTTTAAGGCCAAAAGTTTATTTTCGCTTAATGTTGAAGTTCAGGGTCGTGTTCTGAACAGCAGGTCTGACCTGTCACTGCCTCGGCCCTCTGTGCACAGAGTCAGTTTATGCAAATAGACACCTGTTTTGCATATTAAGTTGCTCTGCAGCATGTGAACGTGCTGTATTCAAGAGCAGAAGAGGGCACTGGTGCCAGGCAGACGCTCCTATAACTCTGCATCCTTTACTGATGCTGCCGAGTGATCTTGTGCCTTGCCCTCACCTGACCTCGGTGAGTAAATGAATGAAACCAAGAGCCGTTAGAGATTGGGGCTGCTGTCAGGAAAATGAGCAGTGGATCTAATAGAAACCTAATGAAGCCGAAGAGTTTCTTCACTGACTTCAGTGAGTTTTTGCCTTGTGTCATCAGTAACACGTGGGAGATGTCTGTAGTCAGGTGAGGTTTAGGAACCTGTATTTTCTTTGACTTAATCCTGTTAGGCAGCTCAGGGAAATAGCTCTGTGACAGTGACAATAATGAAGGTTTTCTTGCAGCTCTCTCCAACGTGGAATCTGTTTTGCCCAGCAGTGTTTGAGGACACTTGAAAAAGGGTTTGGTATTTTTTTCGGTCAAAGTACTAATTTGGGTCTGTCTTCTGTCTACTCTCTTGTTTTTCTAGAATCTCTAAGAACTTTTGTCATATATACTAGCTACTGGCCAACAGATTCCAAAGTTGGAGGACACTGAGCAAGAGACGTGCAGGTGGAA
This sequence comes from Dromococcyx pavoninus, assembly GCA_033558185.1. Classification (NCBI taxonomy): domain Eukaryota; kingdom Metazoa; phylum Chordata; class Aves; order Cuculiformes; family Neomorphidae; genus Dromococcyx; species Dromococcyx pavoninus. The sequence continues at coordinate 358,627 of JAUMJL010000720.1, forward strand.
AGCCAAGTGTGTTTTATCTATAAAATCTGTTTCTCTTGCACAGAGAGCATTTCCAAATGTCTGTTCTCAAATGTCATGTTATACTGAGCTTACAGGGGATTTGGAAATGAGTTTCCTTACGAGCAGAAGACACTGAATGCCTTTCCAGGCAAGCTCACAGTAACTCTGAAACCTCCCCCCATTCACGATCCGCGTGCCAAGAGTTCTGTGAGCCTGTGTTTACAACCAGAGACAGTGGATTGAGAGCTTAGATGTAACAAATGGATTTTCCATTTTGTGCCATCAGTTCTCTCCTCAGTAATTCCGTGCCCTTAATCGTGTCAGATACGAGCACCCAAAAGATTAAGGGTTTAATTCTCTTTACATCAAATTCACAGGGAAGTCCCAGAGCACTGTGAAATAACCTCGTTAAGGTGAGACAGAGGAATGAGCATGAAGGATGCAAGTTATAAAGCAGGCAGTAATTTAGAAAGGGAAGCAGAGCATGGAGTTAGCGTTGTGCTCCAATCCAGCAACTGATTTTTTTCATTCCCCTGTCGTACTCTCTGCGTGCTTTTTCATCTCTCTCAGCCGCAGCTGTCTTCCTTGTGTCATCTTTGTAATTAATTTCCAGTGCAGAGCACTTCATTCCTCTCCTCATTAACAGAAAAACCTCTTGCACTCATGAAATCATTGGCGTACGTGGCTCAAGCCATTCCTTGAGTCTTCAGGCCGAACGTGTGGGATGGAGCTGGCGGGCTCAGAGTGGGACCCATCAGCCTGACCCAGTTCTGGCTGCAGCCCGTTCATCGAAAGCTCTGTCCTAGAAAATCTGTGCACGTCGTAGGGTTTTATCTTTTTCAGTTATTATTGTTGTTGCTATTTAGGATGACATTTGTTTCTGCAGAGGGGAGAATCCATCGGTACAAAATGCCAAGGCTTGTCTTCACGGAGCTGCGTGGGCTTTGATTTCGACCGTTTCACACCTCTGCTGCCTGGACTGTTCCTGAATAACCACGTATTCCTTTTTCCTTCCCAGCAGTCTGTGGATCCCTTCAGCTGTCCACGTCCTCTGCAATAACTTTTGTTTCTCCTTTGACCTGGTATTAATAAGCAGTGGTGTGGCTGTGCCTAACACTCGCGAGGTCGTAACTCAGTGCTTGCTATGGTTTAATATTCTTGTTTTTGCAGGCGGTTTCACTGTCTCCCCAGTGTTTCTGATATATACTGGCTGGTTTAATTTTGCTTCTGTTTTATTTAGTCTGTAATTCTGTTGTTGATTTTTCCCTTGCCCATTGTTTACATCAGTTTTTTAATTTTTTTGTATTTTCCATGTGACCTCCTCCACTTTCCTTTCAACCAATCATGTGCGTGCGTATCATGTGACTTTGTCATGTGGCTTGCATGGTGCTGATGATGTCGTCCACGCTGGTGAACAGAAGGTAAAACACTTTGTTCTGATTGGTTCCCTAGATTTGGGTTGAGGATTTCCCCTCTGGTCAGTGACCAGGGATCTCCAAATTCCATCGCTCCAAAACCTCTATAGGTCTTTTGGAGAAGTTGCTCACCACTGACTGAATGTGAAGAACTCAACCTGTGTCTCCCACACTGAGGAAAAACAAGACAAAGAGCGTGTGGTTCAGTCATTTGCTTCTTACACTCTCAGAATCCAACAGACAGTGTCTTAGTGAGGTCCTAAAACTCCCTCTGGCTTTAACACCAATGGCAAAAACCCATCTGCCGTGCAGGGTACCTGTATGCCAACTGCAGGCTGCTGGTTGGAGATGTGGGCAAGATGCTCTGATAATGTGAACATCCTGTCTTCTGTTGCTTCAGCAACATTTTGACCCTATACAGTTATTGTTCATTTAGAGAGATAGAGAATATACTCACATTCATAGAATCATGGAATGGTTTGGGTTGGAAGGGAACTCAAAGCCCATCCAGTTCCACCCCCCTGCCAGGGGCAAGGACCCCTTCCACTGGATCAGGAGGCTCCATGCCCCATCCAACCTTGCCTTGAACACTTCCAGGGATGGGGCAGCCACCACTGCTCTGGGCAACCTGGGCCAGGGCCTCCCCACCCTCACAGCAAAGAATTCCTAAGGTCTCATCTCAGTCTCCCCTCTTGCAGCTTCAAGCCGTTCCCCTGTACCTATTTAGTAGCCTATCAAAAGGGTCTGAAATTCCGCATCTCTGATACTTAGTTATGTGTCACATTATCATTTAATGAGGAAATTTTTCTATCATGAGTAAAACTGAAGCATAGCTGGAGTGGGAGCCAGTATTTTATAACGTAGAGTACTTCAGGACACAAAGTGTGTGAGGGGAGGTAGACTTGGCACAATCTGCATCAGAACTGCTATTGCACCCTTCTTGCCAGAGCTCTTCGCTCCTCCCACACAGACTCTGGGAGCCTGGCAAGGGATTTAATCTGGACTCATTTACCAGCATCAGTTGCAGTAGCTGGTGAGCTCCAGGAAATCAAGAAGCAAGTGACTGACCTGTGCAGCTTCCGGAGATGAAATTGTTCTCCAAGTAAAGCGTGTGGTAGTGAAAACAATTTCTGCAGCGTTGTGATTTGTACAATTTCACTTAATACTCTGCATAGCCTGAAGAGGGGGGAGGGAAGGGAAACTCCTGCTTTTCTGCTTTCTCAGCTAAATAAGTAATTCTGAAAACCAGGAAACAATTGGCATTTTTCAATCTATGAATCCTGAAATCACCTTGTTGTCTTGGACTGCCACCAGGAGAGGATTCAGGCTGGGGTTTGCCAGGAAACCAAAACTAACACCAGTAACCTTCCCACGTGACTGCATGCGTGGAAGCAGCCCCTCTTCCCCAGTCTCTTCCTTCTCTGGTTGAAACCCAGGAGGACTGAAGACCTGGCTGTCTCGTTTTTGCATGTTCTTCTGGTTTTGTTCCTTATTTTGGATTGTTGGTGTTTGCTTCTCCTGTGTGCACTGTGAAGACTCTGTGCCTGTTCTCTCACCTGTGTCTATTTACCACTCATGGAGACTTCCTGTAGCTGTTGGCTGATGTCTGTCTGAAATTGTGACCCTGTAGGTCACAATCTGGTCAAAGATTGCAGAAATCAGCCGCTTCCTTGTTCGTGTGCTGCAGAAGTGACCCTGGATGGCAGCTGCATTCTCTAAGCCCAGCAAGGATGCCAGCTGGGAAGGAATTTCAGCTTTGAATTGCTGCAGTTGTCTGGTGACCAGTTTGAGCTGAGAACGGGAGCAGAGATGTGATAAAAAGCCTCTGTTACCTGCACTGTTGGCACTTTTAGGGTCCAGCATCCATTCAGTGCCCTGTGATGGGGAAAAACGTGCTGCTTTGTCATATTCTCTTCCCACCCCACCTCCGTTGTTCGTTACAGCTGCAGCCAGTCCTGGTGCTTGTGGTGCTCTCTTAAACCAGGTAATTAAAACCAGTAAGCTGCTTCTGGAATTCAACTCCATTGCACTAGTGTTAGATCAAGGAAGTGCTTTGAATGTAAAATAAACAATGGTGAAAGGATGCCAGGAAAAAATTTGTTGCTTCCCTGCAGCAAAGGATTATTGGTGCTGGTGGCTTAGCAGGAGTGGATAAAAAGTAATTTGAAAATGTAATGGCTCAGAGCAGCATCCTCAGCTCCCCTGGCATCATGGGTAGGAGCTAACAGGGAGTGATCCTGGCTTTGGGATCATCAGGAGTTACATCTGAAGCCCAAAGGATGGATCTCTGACTTTACCACTGTGAAGTGTACCCTGATGGGGCTGTGACACCATCAATAGCACTTCCTTCAGGCAGGTGCTGTCCTCTGTTCTTAGAGCAAAGCATTGGCTTCTTCCTTTCTGAAAGGTACAAACAGGTATGCAGGGTGGCTGAAACCTGTAAACTTTACGTCTTTCTGCAAAATCCACCCTATTTCTCAAGGAGAGTAAAGCACAGGGGTGAAAATTGAAGTTCTCTGCCCTTCAGAGGGCTCCACTTGCCTTAGCTGATCTCTCAGCATCGTCACACCACAGAGTGAAATCATTACATCCTCATCCCCCTGCAGCGGAGTGGATTCAAAGCAGATAAATATGTGATAAACTGTTACCCAGAGGGAGTCTGGCACGCTTGGAGCTGCCTGCTCTCTAAGCACAGCAGCAGCAGCACGAGGGGGATTCTTTAAGGATCCCCCATTTTCTGGGTGGAAGAGGTGGATTTCTGCAATACATCGTTCAGTTCAGTGTCAGTGGGAGCTCCCCAGGCACGCAGCACACCCGTGTAAAGCCCTTCTGCTTTTCAGCCCCCATCTGTAGGGAGGATGCATGTTCTGTGTGCATGAGTTTCTCCTCTAACCTCCTGACGCCAACCTTCTCTCTTCAGCTACTGACACTTTCACTCATTATAGGGATGCTGACTCTGCTGGACTAAACTTTTCCCACTAAACTTCTTCCTCTTTTCTTTGGAACTCCACACTAACCCATTTTTAATTTTTCAGCCCCGTTATCTGGATTACATCTGCTTGAGATAAATGAAACACCACGTGTTTATGGAGAGCGTTCTTCAGCAGGGCTTGCCCTGCTCCACCTGCTGGGTTCCAGCTGTTAGGGATGGTCCACCTTCTCCTGTTGGAAGAGAATGTTTCTCAGAGCAGAAGTGCATTTAAACTACTGGGGAAGGAAGGAACTGAGAGCTAGAAACTAGGCAGTTCAAAGTGAAGAAGAGTTTTCAGTAGAGAGGGTAATTAATCATCAGAATGGCTGTGCATAAGGAACTTCTCCAGCCTGTAAAATCTATCCAGAATGAGCATCTTTCCAAAGGATTTTAGTCTTGGTGATCAATCACTGGAATAAATTTCGAGCCTGTGTTAGATAAGAGGTCAAATTCTCTTAAGTACAGCTTTCCCTTATCACTTCAAGATCTCTTCAGTTATTAATTACCTGCTGATGTGAGGATGAGGCAGAGAACCGAGGAGCTGTTGATCCTGTGCTGTCCAGTTGTCAGTGCAGCCATTCATCAGGTTGATCATACACAGGGCAGCAGTTCAGCAGTGCTGCTCATAAACGTTTCAGCCATGTCAAGTGGCTCAGAGTGCAGCTAAATAAGTAACCCTGAATACTCAGCCCCAGTTGTTACTGGGAGCTGCTTTATTGCATGAAAAAATGATAGAACAAGACATTTGCCTCTGGTTTCATTTGGGTATTGGTTAATAGTTGTGGCACAGTTATTGCAGGAACAGCTTCTTCAACTCAAACCAGCTCAATAGTCAAAACCAGTAACCTTTGCAGTGATTTTTTTCTTTTAGGATTGAGGAAAGAAAAAAATATAATTGCTTGGTTAACCTGTTATTTCCAGTCTGCCTGGGTAAAGTACTTCTGCTGCTCCAGAACTCACTTGTTCCTGATTAATTTTCAATCTGGAGTGCATTGTCTGCACTAGGAATGCTTTCAGGATTTGTAATTCCAGGAGAAGCATGGGCTGGGAAGGGTTCTCAAAGCTGCAGCCTCACTAAAGTTAAAAATCCCCCCTTTTGTCTGTCCAGTCGATGGTAAATTCCAGCTGAACAAGGAGTGCTCTGGTCCTTTGAATGGTTCTGTGCTGTGTGACCCAGGAGAACTCCAGAGGAGGGGATAACACTTGGTGCAACATAAACAGCTCCCAGTGCTCCAGAGGCAGCTCCGCAGTCACTCTGAGAGCATCACCTTGTGTTTCAGTGGCAGAGGCTGGAGTGAAACTCTTTGAGTGTCCAGCTCATAGTATGGGAGTCTTGTAATGGGGACAGAGGCAGAGGCAAGGATTTGGAAAAGAAAAATATAACATGGGGGGGAAAAAGAGCATTCCCTCTTTACATTTTTAATAGAAGTTATGATGGTGTGAAACACAACTCTGTATCTCACATCAGAGCCCTGGGTATCCATGGACTGTTAATTACCTGCTTGGAACAGCTGGGATGTCAGAGCACGTGTCAGCCTGCAAGGATATCGAATTAATCTCAAATTACTGTTTCAGTCTGGGTCTTACAGTTTTCTCAGAGTTCTTTCACAAAAAAAAATGTGCTTGGATTCTTTCTTCGGAGGGGAAGGGGGCTGGGGAAGGGCTTCAAATTACTTTTGAAGATCAACTTTGAAAGATATTGGAAGACTGACCTTTCTCTGGCCAGTCAGAAATGCTGTGCTCTCCATTAGCACCTGAATACAAATCCAGACAGAATGGATTTGGCACAGAGAATGGGTTTGGGGTTGAAAGAAGCTCCTGTAAATTCCCATGACTGATGTTATCTTTCAGAGTTGATTGTAATACAACAGCTGGTCTTATTATTTTCTTTCAACTTTCAGTATAATGCAACACAAATAAGGATCTTTAAATGTTTTATTCTAGACAACAGGCTGAGCTTTTAAAGTCACAAATGTTACTTCAGTGTCCTGGATTTGTTTTCGTTTGGTTACGTTCAGACTCTTAAGTCACAAATGCCACCGTTTCAGAGTTTTGCTGTTCTATTTGGGACACATCCAGAATTGGATCATCTTCTAAGTGTATTCCACCCCAGGAGCATCTGCTCAGGAAAGGCCACTGTCCACACCAGCTGGCACTGCAGGACAGAGGGGCTTCAGCAGAACTGAAGTCACTTTGAGCTGGAAAGATGAAGTGTGTGCCCAGCATCAGCAAACCTGTGCAAACATTGGAGGCTGCAGACTTTTGGGAGGTGCATTTAGATTCCAAGTGCACAGCAAAACACGGCGTGTGCACTGTTTTTTGTATTTGCTGTATATAAATCTCCTTTAGTCAGCTCTAAATGAGCTATTTTCCACTTGGATTAATAAATATAAATACTTCCAAAATACATAAAATATACATAGCTGTGGTTAAATGGAGGTGTAGGAATTTTTTTGCTTTTTAACCACTTTAATTATTGTATAAATTACCTGTTAGAATTAGGCCCCTGTAATGAGTCCAGCCAGCAGAGTGTAATTAATCTCAGGAGTTTGCTGGAATTGCCAACTGCAGCTCATTTGTGTGTTCCAACTTACAAATAATTGCAGTGTTGGTTTTGCTCAAATTACCCATAAAGAAATTGGGTGGAATAGCTTGCAGAGAACAGCAGCTGAAATGGTCAGAAGTTCCTAAGAAGCTTTTAAGCCCAGAACTCATGGCTTAATCGCTCCGACTGCATCCCAGAGCTGGTACTGAAGGAGTTGGTCAGTGCTGAAAAAGGATCTTCAGTGAGATTTGTGATTAATTTTGTCAATTCTTAGTGTTTAAACTTTTGGGGCATTTCAGGGCAGTAGCAATGACAGCTCCCACTCTTGGATGGGCACTGATACAGAGGAACCAGAGCCTTTCTTGCCTTTACATAACTTGGAGCAGTGGAAGCATCCAGGCACTGGCAGAAAGGCAGGATCAGCCCTCGTGTGCTCTGCAGCTCTTCTGAAAAGAGAGACCAGGGCTCTGTTATCATCGGAGTTCTTTTGCTAATTCAATACTTAGGTTGTTGTGGGCAGGGGGTTGTTCAGCTGGAGGGGTTCTTTATACACGGAAATGAATAAATAGATAATAATGCCTCTCGGTGAGTAAATGCAGAGGCTGTGAGGGCTCTTCAGAAATGATCGATCCCTGGGGTAAGAGGGAAGCAGGAGGAGAGAGCGAGTCTCGAACTGTTTGCTGCAGTATTTCTGGAGACAGGGAGGGTGTAAATAGTAATCAGACAAGCTGTGGAGTTGACCTTTGGTAGGAGAGGTGTTCTGGTGAAGGTGGACGAAGGAAGGGCTTGGGTTTGGGACTGGAGAACCACGTGTGCAGGTTAGGGGGGAACTGGCTAGAAACACAGGAACGAAAAGGTGCAGCTGTACATCAGTGATGCCCTGCAGAGGCAAAGGGCATTTCACTTCTCTGCTGATGCCAGGAGCGCAAAGTGGGAAATGACAGCTCTTTCCTCTTGGCATGGCTGTTACAGAGGAGTGGAGGGGTCTGGTTCTCTCCAGGCTGTAGTCACTGCAGGTGGAGGGAAAGGACGCGCTGTTGTGTTGGGTACCATTTCCTTCACACTCATTTGTGAGCAACCAGTGAGCTGCTGGTCCAGGACTGTAAAACCCACACTGCATCCTGAATCCAAACACAGCTCTGTGTGGCAACCGGTCCCTTTTTGGTGCTGCTCTTCACCTCTGTGTTCCACCGGAGCAGGCTGCCTGTTGGCCACAGCTTGGCATTTTCCAGATGTTTCTCATCAGTGTTCTCCAACAAAAATACAAGGAACTGGTCATTGCTCTGGAGTGTTTTGGGAACGGTGGGGGCTTCTTCACTTGGCCTCTGGCTTCATTCTAGCACATACAAAAATGGTGACTTTTGTCGGTGAAAACAAGCCACCAAATGCAAGAAATCCTAGGGTCTCGTGAATAATTGCACCTGGACACGGCGTCTTCTGTCTGGGTCAGTGAAGTTGGCACCTGGCAGCTGAGCATAATGAAGTCTTTTCCCAATTTTGATGAGTATTTGTTCCCTGATAATATTTTTTTTAACAATTAACTGTAAATCCACCGTTGTTTCAGGGGAACCCAGTGCACCCAAACTGGAAGGTCAGATGGGCGAAGATGGAAACTCCATTAAAGTGAACGTTATCAAGCAGGATGACGGTGGCTCCCCAATTAGACACTATCTGATCAAATACAAAGCTGTAAGTATGACTGACACTCAAACCTGACCTGTGTTTAACCTGTTCAGTACTCCAGCTGCACTGTGTGGGCAGATGACCCTGCAGTCAAGGTCTTGTAGGTGGGCCAGTATGGGAATACGTGCTAAGCAGGTGTGGAAGTGTAGGAGGTACAAGATGTGACACTTACAGGAGCAACATGCACAATCTTTGTCCCATGTTTTTTCCTTTTCCTTTAATTATGAAAGGTTATTTCTCCATGCTGTCTTCTGCAGCACTGTGAGCATATGGTCATGCTATACACTTAGTGTTATAGTGTTCACAGACTTCCAAGGTGGAATTGCCAGCAACAGCTGAAATATCTGGGACCAGAGGTTCATAGTGCAGACCACTGCCTACTCATAACCCTAACGTGTTGCTGTGTGTTCTCTCACTTCTCCGCAGAAGCATTCCTCAGAATGGAAACCAGAGATCAGACTTCCATCCGGCAGTGACCACGTCATGCTCAAAGCCCTGGACTGGAATGCAGAGTATGAGGTTTATGTGATCGCTGAGAACCAGCAGGGGAAGTCCAAGCCAGCTCACTATGCCTTCCGAACCTCCGCGCAGCCAACTGTCATCCCAGGTACCGCCGCCATGAGCTTTACCATTGTTTTCTGCTTCCAATTAATGCAACAGTGCTGCATCCTTTAATGTGCCTCAGTAACCCCGACAACTTGCTTGCTTAAAGCCATTATCACGATTGGTTACCCATCCAAAGCTCAGTTCTGGCCGTGTACATACCTGTACTGCAGCCCTTGGTACCGTATGTACAGCGTTAGCGGGACAGCCTTGGGCGCGCTGCGGTACAGATCCTGGTCTGGCTGCTTACAGGGAATGGTGGCTTTTTGCATCAGGATTGCCAGGTGAGAAAAGCAGTGAATAGAAAACGCTTTCTGAAACCAGAAAGTGGGATTCCCATTGTAAACTAAAGCAAACCAGACCACTCAGATCTCCAGGTGATGCTTTTCACAATGCAGGTTTCCCTTCCGAATCTGCTTTGGGCTTGCTTACTGCTCGCTTGTCCGTCCAGCTCAGCCTTTGGAGAAAGAAAGGCATAAGGAGTTTGCTAGTGGTTGGAAATCTTTCTCTGAAGGTTTTTTATTAAATAGAGATGAAATTACAGTAATTTTAAAACATCACTGGTTTAGTTTTGGGTAGCGCATTAGGGAAAAGCAACTACATGGCATTAGAACACTGCTGGAAACTCTTGTTTCAGCCAGACTGTGCTGATTATGGAGCTTAAAAAGTGAGGCAGAAGCACAAATGCTGCAAAAAATCAAAGCAGATCTGGTTAGCTGGGAAGCTGGGAATTTAGCAGTTCCTGGGAAGCTGTCAAAAGGACAGTTGGGATTGCTGTTTTGCACAGGCAGGAGTTGTGCACCTTGAGAACAAACCCAAACCAAACACCTCTTCAAGGATGAATTGCCAGGCCTGATGGTTAAAGGTAGATGGACAAACTTTAAAGCTGAGTCAGCCAAGTCAAGTCCTCAGTGCACAAGGTTGAGCAGGGATCAGTACTGGCAGTTTTGAAATAGTGATTGGATTTCATTCTGTTTCTTATATCCTTAACTCAGTCTCATGTTTTTCTTCAGAACAATGAGTGCGTTTCCATCAGCCTTTCCTTGCACTGAGAGCTCAGCCCTTGTTCCGCCCTCGCTGCACCCACTCCCTCCCTGTCCGAAGGAGGCAGCTGGGACCTTGTGCTCTTTGCATGCTGAAGCTCCCCTTGATAAAGCCAGAGAACGTGCTTAAACGTACAAAAAGAGTGACCTGGGTGCCTGAGGCTTGAAAAAATCTGTGTAGCAGGAAAGATGAGGATAGGGAGGAGGAGGGAAATGGGGCAAAAGAAAGATTGGGATGCGTGTTTGACCAGGGCTGTAGTTTTGGGTGGAAGGACCCTCAGTAACTCATTAAGCTACTTGCTCTCTGATCCTCATTTTCAGCAGCTCTAATACTTAATGCCCTCACGTATTTGAAGGACAACTGTGATGTGGCAGGAGAAAGGGAGGGTGATTTGGCCAGGAGTGCCCTAAGGTCAGTTGAGAACTGAGCAGTCGAGGGCAGCAGGCTGGGAGCAGCAGAGATGGATCTCCCCAGGGAGAGTTCCAAGTCCTGATGGGTCTTTGGTTCCTCCACACTCCGTTGCGTGCAACTGGTGCTGCTTTCCTGCGCTGATATTGTCCTTAAGCCTTTGTCACATGCCCAGTGGGACAACAAAGCTACCTGGGGCAGCTGGGATGTCTCAAACAGCAAGATTTGAGGATAATGTTGCCTTTGGAATACACAGTGTCCATGGCAGTGAGAGGAGCAATGAACCCTGATGCTGCTGAGCCCTTTAAGCAGCAGTAACACGGGCAGGGACCCCTAAAAAAGGAGGAGGGGAGCCCAGTTTGTGATTCCAGCTGTAACTTCTTTGGCCTCTCTGAAATTATTCCTCACTTAGTCTGGTGTTGAAGAGCAGGAGGAATCGGGATTTGAGGCTGCCACTCAATGCTGCACTTGGAATGTTGGAAGTGCTTCGAAAAGCGGTTGTTTTGGAGTGCAGAGTGCTGCAGGATTGACCCAACAGAGGGATGTGTTTGGCTCTCAGAGAGGACTCGCTCTGGTTTGTGGACACGTAGAGCGCTGCTCTACGGGGTGGTTGCTGATGCCTGCGTGGGATTTGTGACTCTGTGTCTCTAGAGGTTTTTGTTTCCATTTCATAGAGGACTTTGGTTTCTCTTTGGCTTCCCCAGGTGTTTCCAGACCCTGAGCTGATCCCCAAACTAATAATATTGGGGAAGACATTTCCAGAGGGCAGGGCAGATCTCTGACCTGCAGCTCAGCAGCCTCTGTTGGACTGCAGGCAGGAATGCAGACTGCAGCAGGGAAGGGGCTCTGCTTTCCTTGAGCATCCCTGGTTGTTTCATGGCATTTGGCTTTTACATTTTGATTTCAAAATGAGCTGCATCAGAGAATTCGGAGCCAGGGCCTCTAACGCAGCATCGCTCTGCTTGGCGCTCAGAGCTAGGAACTACCTGCAGATGAAACGTGGATTTATTGCATCCAGGCCTTTGTTACCATCTCTGCACAGAGTCCTTAAAGTGGCTGGAGGGATAAGGGTGTTATTTGCAGTGATAACAATAATAATAATTGCCTTAGGGTAGTTTGCGGAGGGCTGAACAGGAAAGTCGGTCCTGTTCCCTTGAGACCGTTTTGCTTCCGCAGGGTTTCAGTCACCAGGTTCTGTTATCAGAGTCCTTGGTACCCCAGGCTTTGGGGGAGGGCTCGGACAGGCAGGTGGATTTTCTGCAACCCAGAAGCATTTCTTGTTTTCCCATGTGTAAAAGGCAGTGTTGTCCTTCCAAATACCAGATGACCATTTTCTCCTGTTTCTGGCTAAGCCTTCTGTTCCATCATTTTTAATCTCATTTGCTTGCGAACCCCATAACCCCTGACTTGGACCCTGCTCTGCAGCTTTGGACATTGCTGAGCTTCTGACCCGGCCCTTTTGTCACTGTGAATGTGCTGATGCTCCTCTGTAACCTTTAGCCATTTTAATTTACAAAATTAAATAAACCTTTGATTCTTATGTTTTCTATATTTATGACCTAATTTTTTTTATCTATTTTTCTCTCTTTCTCTCTCTTTCTTTCTTTTTCTTCCTCGTCCTTTCTTCCTTCCCCTCTCCCTCCTTCCCCTCCCTATGTCTGTCTTCATACATGTCACCTTGGATCTCACGGGGAAACATCCACGCTTGCCACATGCACCAAATTTGTTTTTAAACAACCATATTTTCCCCTCCTGGGAACCATTGTCTGGCACCTGCAGCGACCTTGGGAAGTCCATCAACGTCGTCCTCCTTTGTTTCATTGCTTCTCTCTGCAGTGACTCTGCTTTTGCTCTGTTAGAAACTTAAAATAAAGCAATATTTGCTTGAAAAGGCCTGGGTCCCACCGGGCGTGCGAGCAGATAACTTTGCTTCAGAGGATGATGGCAGTTCAGAGAAAAAAAAAAAGAAAAAAAGAAAAGAAAACAAAAACCACAGAACATTTAAAAGATGTTTAATTTGAAAGAGTCAGTATTTTGTAACAAGGAAAAAAAAAGGCTTAAGCCAAGTTTTTTCTCTTTAACATTTTTTTTTGTTACTTGTAATGAATTTGCCCTTTTTAATGGATGTAAAGAAAGAGTTTTTTGTTGTTGTTTGCTTGCTGTTTTTCATCACAGGAAGGTACAATACTGAAAACCTCTTACAATACTGCTTTTTACTGATTTTTCTGCACATCTGGTGCCAATCCCCACTGCGTTGTGCAAAAGGACTCGAAAGCCCCATCCACAAACCCGCAGACTCTAAAAAGAGCAAGAAGATTTGTCAGAGAGAATCCTACTGGTTGCCCAGATGTCTCTGTGGGCTTTTGCATGTGGGTTCAAATTTATGGCCATTAGAAGGTTTTCCTGATGTGGTCCGAATATAAACATCTTGTGGGAACCGCACTGGAGAGATTGATTTATTTCTTCTTTATGTGGTTGAATCCTTGTGGCTTCCTGGGCCCCGGGTGTGCAGTCACGGATCTCGTGCCCTGTGCTGGAGCTGGGACACAGAGAGCCCACGAGGGTACAAATTTGGAATGGATGGTTGTCTAAACGTGTTCTGATTGTCCACTACTGTGTTACCAACTTCATAGAGAAATCCCTTTTCTTGCCATTTTAACAGAAAAGATTAGCTTGGATCAAGTTACCTGACCAGCTGAATTATTATTATTACTGATCCTTAATGATATTCATCGTTAACTCTGCATGTGACACTACCAGACAGGATTAACTCGTGGTGTAAATTGGTGCAATATAATGCATCTTTGTTACCCAGTTCTGTGTATTGCATTTCATTCAACAAATTTCAGTTGAAATTTTCTTTTCTCTTGTTCTTTTACTTTAAAAAAAGAAACCATAAAACCCCAACCCAACAACAACACAACCCCTCCTTGTGTTCCTCATGAATTGTCTTTGTGATGGGAAATCCAGTTGGCTCTGATGTTTTTCTAAAGATGGGTTGGTCCCTCCCTCGAGGTCCCTCTCTGAGTGGGCCTGGGGTTGCCAGGGATGAAACTGTTGACAGTGGTCTCGGGTACCAAATGCCTCCAGTAGTGTTGGTTGTCTGGAATGGGATTAATCTTTCTAAGAAAGTTTTAATAGGGACAAACAAAAATCCATCAGTCTTGTCTAACGATGTGGGTTATGCTCTGCTGTGCTTCTTCAGCCCTTGTTCATGATGATTTGGGAGCTGCTTTTCTCTCTAAATTATGAGTGAAAATGTTTTCCAGGTGTTGCACACAAAAGCAAGTGGATTCTTTAAGAAGCCCTCGTTCCTCGTATTTCAGAGAATAGGACTGTTTTAGCTCATTTGAGTTTACACTGTGGTGTTGGTGAGGTACAGATAATCACAGAGCTAAAGCTGTGTGACCTTTCCCAATAGTTGAGTTTATGAAGTTCATCTGTAGATCTGATATCAGCTCGTATCGTGGGATTCCTCTGATCCTCAAGCGATTCTTGAGGTATCTCAGCCACCCCCCGGGTTGTTCAGGATATCTTTGCCTCAACTCTAACCTTACACAGCGCTGCATGGAGAGGGAGCGGCACTTCTGGAGGCCATTTTTCCTCTTCGAGGAGAGATGCCTCAAGGAGGTGGAGCTGTGAGATGCTCTGAGGGGCCTCCTTTCTGGTCACCAGGCAAAGCCCAGACGAGCAGATGAGAGATCGTTTACACGGCTGAAGTTCCTGGAGTGCATCCCATACAACAGTAAACGGGAATGATGGAATGGTTTGGGTTGGAAGGGACCTCAAAGCCCATCCAGTTCCACCCCCTGCCATGGGCAGGGACACCTCCCACTGGATCAGGGGGCTCAAAGCCCCATCCAACCTGGCCTGGAACACCTCCAGGGATGGGGCAGCCACAGCTTCTCTGGGCAACCTGGGCCAGGGCCTCCCCACCCTCACAGGAAAACATTTCTCCCTAAGATCTCATCTCAATCTCCCCTCTTTCAGCTGAAGACTGTTCCCCCTCATCCCAGCCCTTTACTGCCTGATGAAGAGCCCCTCCCCAGCTTTCCTGGAGCCCCTTTCAGTCCTGGGAGGCTGCTCTAAGCTCTTCCTGGAGCCTTCTCTTCTCCAGGCTGAACAACCCCAACTCTCTCATCCTGTCCTCACATGGGAAGTGCTCCAGCCCTCGGATCATCTCTGGACCTGCTCTAGGAGATCCATGTCCATTCTGTAATATGCTAATAATATACAACATAAATGCCGTATAAATACTTTGCCTTATGCTTCCTGCATTTTATAGCAACAGCAAAATTCCTTTAGAAAATACATACAGAAGAAAGCAATGCAGCACTAACAGCCTCCGAGTTCATGGGGTCTTTCAGGATTCCTACACTATTGTTCCTTATTTTTTGTCTCTGGAAGCGTGTCAGGAATTAAAATTTATAAAACCAGAATTCGTGGAAGAAATTTGAAAGTTAATGAGAATTGCAGGTTTTTCTTACTAGCCTAGAAATAAACCATTGCAGGCAGTTACCCTGGCCCAGTTTCTTGGTCTGGAACGTAAAATCTGAAAATAGCACAAAAATAAGGGCATTCCTCTGTGGACTTGCCCTTATTCTCCCCATCTCCTTGGTCTTCTTCTTGGCTGCCTTTTCCATCGTGGCTGTGCGGGCTCCTTGGCTCCCAGCAGCAAGGAAGGTGCTGTGGAAGGGGGTGAGAAACAGGGAGGGGAGACTTGTGCCCCTTCAGTAGCTCTCCTTTGGGTGCTCATAGCGAGCAGAGATTGTTGGCAGCTGCCGTGGCAGAAACTGGATCTTTGGGGAGCAGAAGCTTGGTGGTTTCTATAACCTTGTGGAGCAGATTCCAGGTGTCAGGGCTGGGTTCCTGCCGGGTTCCAGCTGTTCTCGTGGCCTGCATCGTGTCGTGGTGGAGTTCACTGGTGGCACAGTTGCTCCGTGGAACTCTGGTCCTGTTGGTGGATCAGCTGTAGCACCACAACAGTCAGGGCTGGAGCTGTTTCCGTGCTGATTGAGCCCAGTGGAGCCCCAAGGAAACTCACAATTATGTTGTAGTGATGCGGGAGCCCTCCTGGTGTAGGGTTATAAATAGCTTGTGCCCTTGCTTCCTAAACATAAGGCAGGATCCTGAGGGGGAGTGGAAGGGTAGCAGCACACACCTTGGCTACGGATTCTTGGCTGTATTTGCTTCAGCAAATCATGGGCTGGAGCTTTACTGGGATCACAGAGAGAACTGGTGGCGGAACAGAGAACTCGTGCTAGGTCTGAACACCTTGATCTGTTGCATTAGTCATAAAACTGCCTTTTCTCTGCTGCATTTGTTCTTTTCCACCCTATCACGTGTGAAAAGCCTCGCAGGTTATCTGATGATGTGCCTGGGGTTTGGACAGGTTCCGTAAAACCTGGGATACTGCAACAATTCTGAGATTTTCTGCCTGTGAACACGCAGGGGTTTGTTCATGTTATGTTTGTAAGTGCTGTCAGTGCCTCGTGAGAAGCTGATGGACCTACGTAAAAGCAAAATTTAGACTGTCAGTCAAATCCTGGAGCAATCACTGGGCCCTTGAGGAGAGAGGGACACTTTCTCCACCGTAAACATTGCAGGCAGCGAGGTCGGTTGTTGTGTGGGGCTGTTGTTTGCTGGGGGTGCAGAGCTGTCCCGAGGGATCCTGGTGCTCACCAAGGGCTATCAGAGAACTGGTGCTCTGCCTCCCAGGCACCGGTCACAAACATGAGACCCAGCCACTGGCATCTTGGGTGGGGTGGGAAATGGTCCTTGGAACAGGAACCATCTTCCATTTCTACTTTCTGTTACCAGTCCTAAACAGAGGGAGGTGAGTATTCACACAGACTTTTATGCACTAGTGCTAAATAATCTGCATTAAATCCACGCAAGAATCCTGAATATATTAGAAGAGGGAAGATACGTGACCTCCTCACTCCCTGCATGCATCAGAGGGTGATTAATGTGGTTAATTATGGAGCTCACTGCAACGTGCTGGGGTCTGATCTGTGCCAGGAATGTTCTGCTGAGCATTTAATGGACTTGGGATGCAAGTGTCGGACTTGGGTGCCTCAGAGGGACTTGAGATACAGTTAAATGCAGAAAGAAACCCTCCTGCTGGAGTCTGGATTCCTATCAGGGTCACAAAATGAGACAACAATTTTCTACCTTGTGCTGACTCTGGATGAGCCATGAAAAGTGTAGCACTTGCCCACTCTGGATAGCTGGGTCTGAGCAATGGGAAGGGTTTTAGTTCCTCCTCCTGTTTCACCACGTAAGGGGCTGATCAGCACTGGGGTCCCACGGGTGTCACTCATTCTGTGTCCCACCAGGGCAGGTCGTGCTGTGGAGTTGAGGCTTCACTGACTCTTGTCCTGGTGCCAGGCAGTGCCAGCGTCACTGCTGACCCTCGACACAGCCTTCATCTCGAGGGAATGGTGGAGGGAAACGGGGGCCCTGCAGAATTCCAGCTGGGTGGGAAGAAGATTCTGTAATCTGCTTTCCCATAGAACCATAGAGGTTGGAAAAGACCTCTAACATCTTCCAGTCCACCCACCAGGCCAACACCACCGACTAAACCGTGTCCTGAAGTTAATTCTATGCATTCTGTAGTATTATTAACAGGAAAAACAGGGTTGGAGACCTACTCAATGGAAGGGTAAGTGTGTCAACAGGCGGCATTGAAAGAAAACGTAGCAATATTTGCCAAAAAGCAGCTGCAACAGTTAAGATCAATAGCAAGGGAGCAAACATGACCCTCAGACAGAGAAAGAACAGGTTTGATTTGCTTTGTGTTTTCAAATTGGTTGAATCTGAAGAGCTGAATTTCATCCTAGAGCACACCAAGAAGTGACTGATTGACTCTTGTGTCCATTAATGGTGGTGTCAGGGAATACACAGGTTATGGGCTGGTGCTCAAAAGCAGATGAAAGCAAACATGACATCCTGAAAAGGGGGAAGGAAAGACCACAGAATTATTGACCAGCCAGTTAACTCAGTTATATGGAGCTTAGGACCACGAGTCAGGAATGACAATCTGTGACAATTTGTAAGCATCAGAAGGGGCAGAAAAGAGCGCACATTTTTGACTAAAACTATGGATTTATCAAGATCTGATTTAATTTCTTTAGCTACTGAGTGGCCCTGTGGATAAAGATAGGGAAAGCCCCATTAGGTCCAAGTGAATCTGTGTTTCCAGGGAGATTGTCCTGCACATCTCTAGGTATAACACAAGGGTTCTGCGGGGAGGGGCACTGGCTCTGAGCTCCCCGTTCCTGCAACCCAAGCGTAGTCAAATTTGAGCTGTAACAAGCCCAAAGTCCTTAACTACAACGCCTTCTTTTCTTCTCTTTCTGGTCTCTAAAGCCAGCACCAGCCCTACATCAGGCCTTGGGACTGCTGCCATCATCGGCATCCTCGTCGTTATCTTTGTGCTGCTCCTGGTGGCTGTGGATGTCACCTGCTACTTCCTGAACAAGTGTGGTCTGTTGATGTGCATCGCCGTCAACCTGTGCGGCAAATCCGGCCCTGGAGCCAAGGGCAAAGACATGGAGGAGGGAAAAGCTGCCTTCTCGTGAGTACTGGCATCACTTACATTGTGTCTCCTGTTGATCAGGCTGCGGGGAGACCTTAGAGCAGCCTTCCAGGACTGAAAGGGGCTCCAGGAAAGCTGGGGAGGGGCTCTTGATCAGGGAGTGCGGAGATGGGATGAGAGGGAATGGGTTGAAGGTGAAAGAGGGGAGATTGAGATGAGATCTTAGGGAGAAATGTTCCCTGGCACAGAGCAGTGTTGGCTGCCCCATCCCTGGAGGTGTTCAAGGCCAGGTTGGATGGGGCTTGGAGCCCCCTGATCCAGTGGGAGAGGTCCCTGCCTGTGGGGGGGGGGGGACTGGATGGGCTTTGAAGTCCCTTCCAACCCAAAGCCATCTGCTGTTCAGACCAGTCCATTTCTGTTGTTCCCTATTGACATTTCCAGTGCGTTTTTGCAGGAGGATACCTGGTGGAAACGTGAACCAACCTCCATGCAATTCCCTTGTTACAGGAAAGACGAGTCCAAGGAGCCTATTGTGGAGGTGCGAACTGAAGAGGAGCGAACGCCCAACCACGATGGGGGGAAACACACAGAGCCCAACGAGACCACACCACTGACAGAGCCAGAGTACGTTGGTGTTAGTGTTAGCACGGGGTCACTGCATTGCCTTCAGTTGCTTTAATGACTTAGGGCAGGAGGATAGGAGGAAAGGTAACATCTCCACGCTCCATTCGTGATGTACCAGTGAGGAAATGCCTCCTCTCTTCCCCAAGATTCAAGGGCTCCTGTTTCCAGCACTGGACGGGGAATAAAGCAGTGTTTCTGAAAGGCTTGTCTCTGCCAGTTGTGTCCAGTGTGTGGATCAGGAACATGTCCAGGCTCCCTGCAAAGGATCCAGGGCAAAAGCAGCTCCCAGCAAGCACCGACTCCTGCCAGAGCTGTGCCCTGGAGGAGTGCTTGAACATCACATGTGAAATCATTGCTCTGCAGTGGTGGCAGCAGAGGAGCCGTGCTCTGGATGTGGGGGCAGGCAGGGCACGTCTGATCAGCTCTGCCCTCTCACGGAATCTCCGTGAGCTTTGTTTATATTGGAGACTTTGTTCGGGGCCCAGGTCTGTCAGTCCGTGTTAGCTGGGATCAGCAAGGTTTAATTCTTGCCCACTGACTACATCAGGCTCTTTCCTAAACTCTTGCAGTTTTAGTGTTCTCCAAGTACTTCTCCATACTTTCTGGAGTAGTGATGGGAGGAATTCACTTTAGGAAGCTGCTGAAATGCGTTTATATTGTCCTGATTTTCTCAGTCTCACCAAAGTTTTGCCTCGGTTATCTTCCTCTGTGAAGGTGTTCTCTCTGTTAATAAGCCTGAGATGGTATTTTCAGGCACGCTGGCTTCTCATGGAATAAACCATTTGCTTTCCAGCCTCACATCCATGTACTTGCTGAGGTAACCAGTGCTGTGTCATGACTGCTAAAGCATATTAACACCATCAGATGTTGTCCTAAAGCCAACCTTATTCCAGCTTATGCAGCAGGCTGGAATCTGGTCAAAAGGACAGAAAACATCACCTCCAAGCTGCATGTATGTGTGTGTGTACATAGATATGTGCATTACGTGTGTGTGAGAAAAAGGATGGTACTCTGGGTCGTTTGATGAAGGCCTTAGAATTGCAGGCAAAAGGACAGGGCCAAGGTGAGGGGCTGGATTCAGGGGTCTTGCCCTGGGACCTTGTTGTGTGGTGACAGATGGCTCAGGGCTACAAGCTCAGGGAACTGGCAGAAAGCTTCCTCTTGAGGTTAGGTGGAAGAGGCTGAGAGGGGCAGTTGGGTTGAAAGAGTAGAGTCTCTGCAAGTTGCCAGGGTTAGATTTGGCCGAGACTTGAACCAAACTCCGTGTGAGCCAGCCTTTCCTGAAGGACGTGTCCTCTTTGCTCTTTTTCTCTTCCTGGTTTTTTTTCAGTCATCCCAGCCAGCCCTTTGCACATTTGCCCTCTGGAAGGTTTCTGCTCCTCTGAGTCCCTCTCCATGTTGTGTGTGTGTGTTGTAACCATGTGCCATTGCTTCCACTGTGCCTTCTCACTCTCACGCTCTGCTCCCCTTTCCCCTGCTGTTGTTTACGGGCTTCATTGTCTCTATTTCTCTTCTACTCCTGTCCTCTTCGCAGGCACCCCGCCGATACCGCAGCTACCGTTGAGGACATGCTGCCTTCTGTAACCACGGGCACCACTAACTCTGACACTATCACTGAAACCTTTGCCACTGCTCAGAACAGCCCCACCAGCGAGACCACTACGCTGACCTCCAGTATTGCCCTGCCGGCCGTGGCCATTCCTGACTCAAACTCCATGTCACCTGGCCAGGCTACTCCAGCCAAAGGGGCAGCCACCTCAGTCTCTTCACCCTCCTCCTCCTCCACCCCCAAAGTGGCCCCCCTTGTTGATCTCAGCGATACCCCAAGCTCTGCTCCAGCTGCCAATAATCTGTCTTCGAGCGTCCTGTCCAACCAAGGTGCAGTGCTCAGCCCCAGCGCTGTCGCTAACGTGGCCGAGACCTCCAAGGCGGCGGGCGGTAACAAGCCGGCCGCCCCGAGCCCTGCAAACCTCACGAGCCCTCCAGCTCCATCGGAGCCCAAGCAGGAGGTCACAAGCACCAAGAGCCCTGAAAAGGAAGCTGTGCAGCCCAGCACGGTGAAGAGCCCAACAGAGACAACCCAGAACCCAAGCAATGTGAAGAGCGAGGCTGCTTCAGGCAGCGCCACAAAACCCTCCCAGAATGAGGACTTTAAAATGGACGAAGGGACCTTCAAGACACCAGACATTGACCTTGCAAAGGATGTTTTTGCAGCTCTTGGCACTACCACTCCTGCCAGTGTGACTAGCGGGCAAGCTCGTGAGCTTGCTTCTTCCACTGCAGACAGCTCTGTACCTGCTGCGCCGGCAAAGACCGAGTATGGCTGCCTTTAATCTTCTGTTGGTGTGTTCTGTGTCTCTTGTGCACTGGTGCTCGTGCTGTGTTCTTGTTGGGTGTTCTCTTAACTAATCTCATTCTTTCCTTAGCAAACTAACTCACCTGTGAACCAACTAAACAGGGCTTGGCTTTAAAGGTCCAGGAGGAAAGCAGGAATGGGCTGTGCCAGGGAAGCAGAGAAAAGACAGACCCAGGAAACTATCATAGATGTGTTATTCTTCAGACTTTTATGCAGTGTAGATGTGGCACTTTGGGACCTGCTTTAGCAGGCACAGTGGTGTTGGCCTGACAGTTGGACTGGATGAGCTTAGAGGTCTTTTCCAACCTTAATGATTCTATGATTCTAGGTTTTTCCTTTATGAAAGAGATCAGAAAGAGTTCAGTTTGATGCAGAGGAAGTGCTGGCGCCGAGTTCCTGCAGTGTGATGAGCACTGCCACCCAAATTCAGCTTCTTCACAGATCAGAGGAGCCCTTCAGAACTTACTTCAGTGTAAGGCAGGGCAGAAACTAGTGCCAGGTGAAACTGTTAATGTGTGGGACCTCTGGATTTGTCCCTAAACTGGCAAAAGGGTATGATATGTATAATATGACTGGCATTGTGATCCTGTCTGAGTCTCCATCCGTTGCACCAGTCTCCTCTTTGCCCAGCTGATTTATTCAGAGAGCATCAGCATGCTCCTAGGCAGGACAGTCCCAGGGATCCTTTGGACAGGATCCACTCTCCTCAGCTGACTTGAGTCTGCATCTTGTGTTGGGCAGGAGACACTGTAACTGGAGAGCAAAACCAGCACAAAGTCCTCACCTGGGTAACTGGGGGAGGGCAGATGTTGGAGAATAGCACTCTTGCTGGCTTGGTTTGGATGGCAGTGGCTGACAGTCATGAGCACAGGAGTCTGGAAAATGCTGACTGAAAATGGATCAGCAGCCTTTGAGGGGACAAGTACCAAAGGTCTCTGTTCCTTCTGGCTTCCTGCTTGGACAGCCTGTGCTGATACAGGCAAGATGAAACTGTAGTATCTTTGTCTTTCCTGCCTGAGCAGGGTCTGTGCTTTATCACCAGGAGGAGTCCTGAAAAGGCAGCTCAGCTTTGTGGTGGGAGCAGCTCCCAAACCAAAAGACTCAGTTCCTGCTGTGTCTTTAGCTTTTGCAAAGGGAAGTGTATTGTGGACACTGGGGTCTGCGCTGTCAGCTAGATTGCTGCCAGGAACCCAAGTGGCTGTCCTGGAGCTGGGTTTACAGCTCGTGCAGATAAATCTAGGCTATCCTATAGCAACCGCACTGGAGACGTTCCCTAAGGCACAGCTTTGGTTTAGAACTTTTTCCATCCTCACAGCTCCAGGAAAATTACCTCAGTCTGGAAGTTTTGTATTTAATCTAAATTAAAGCATTGGCCTTGATTGTTGGCTTTGACGTTGTGACCCCAGCGTGTGTCAGCACTCGCAGCAGAGCAGTCAGTCAGACAGGGTAAGAACCAAGACCCAGGCTTCCAGATCCCAGTGAGAACCCCTGGGCTTTACTGTGTGATTCTGGTGCCTTTACATCCCAGGGCTCCGGTCTCCCTACCTCCCTGCAGCACTCCTGTCCTCCCCTAAGTCAGGAGACATTCCTGTTCCACAGCACTGCCTTGTGCCTCAAGCTATGGAGCATCCTGCTCTTCCTGGAAAGCCTGGGTGACCCAACAGGTACAGGAGTGTTGGAGGGAGCAAGGATTCTGGATGGGGGCAGCTGAGCTGCTCCCAAGCAGGGGGAATCCATGTTCAGTGGAGTTCACTGCACCTACAGGCACTGCCTTGGGCGCTACAGAGCGACAAACAGAATAGGGAACTGATCTGGTACCAAAGGGAGGTAGGAAAGGGTTTGTCCACAGTAAGGAACTGTTTCAACTGGATTAATGCAACTTGGTCTGTGCAGTGTAAATGAGTTCCTGGTGTGGTGAATGCAGAGCTGGGTTCTTTCTGCTGATCCAACCACCTTCTGCTTGTGCTGAGTGATTTTCCCCCCTGGGGGTCCCAGTCCTGTCAGCGCAGCGCTGTGGCTGATGGGCTGGAGCGGGCACTGCAGGGAGGCCACCAGACACGCCGTGCGGCACTTGCTGTGACTCTGAAGAGAGCGCTGGGCGCGCAGGAACAGGGCTTCTCTGGTTCTGTGAAGTGCCTCAAGGCAGACTGATGAACCTCAGCCTTGGCCTGGGAAGGCTTTGACCTCCCTTATGCACTCGTGAACGTGTGTTGGATGACATCTGCTGCTCCTGTGTTTCCCTTCCTGCAATGTACTGGAACATTCCGTAGGGAAAAGGATTTCCTGTATCTTTATTTTCTGGCAGTCTGTTCGATAGGACATTTGGGTGACATAAAGGAGGGATGGTAAAAGCAAATTCCTTTGCAATTCTGTGGGCTTCCCCTTCTGCTCCTTTGTTCCCACCACAAGGCACCTTACGCCTCTGCTGCAGCCCCAGACCTTGTCCCACTGGGTTGTAACCGAGGGCAAGAGAACCCAAAAAGATTCCAAATGGAGCTGGGGGCGGGGGGTGTGAGTTGGGTTTCACTTCTTTCTGCATCTGGAAACGCTCACTGTGCTCTGCAAGGCGATTTCTGCGCTTGTTTCCAGAAACAACATTCTTCCCTTATCACTGACTCAGCTCTGTGATTCCCTGTCTCTAAATTCTGCCCTTTTGGTGGTTCTTCTTCAGGAAAACCCCAGTAGAAGACAAATCGGAAGCGCAAGCGACAGAAACGAAGACCCCTCCAGCAGAAGTCAAGACGGTCCCCAACGAAGCCACACAAACAAATGAAAACGAGAGCAAAGCATGATCAGCGCCAGGCGAAAACAACTGACAGAACAACTCCACCCGAGCATTTACAACACAGACCACGACACGCATCTCATTCCTCCAGTGTCTGTTGCCTTTTTTTAACAAACAAAACAGAAAATGCATAAAGGGGGGGGAGGGGGGAATTTTTTCTTTTTTTTTCCTTCTCTTTATTTTTTTTTTGGTTTTAAAGATTTCTAGAAAGGTTCTATTTGTTGTGCACTTGCTTTTAAAAAGTAATACATTTAAAAAAAAAACCAGGGTTAAACCCGTAACCAAATCGGGGCTTGGCTGGCCCTGTGTATATTCAACTGAGAAGAATTGCAAATACCGTTTGCAAGGTGTTTGGGAAACTCAAAATCAACCAGTCCTAGATTAAAAAAAAGAGAAAAAAGAAACAATAAAAGACAAAAAAAAAGCCCCTGTTCTTGCCTGTGTTAGTATAGCAGATGTAACCTCTGTGCCGCTCGGCACGGCTGGCGCTTAATGAACAAAATCCACAATTTATTTTTATACTTTTCAGTCGAGTTTGAAATATGTAAAGCCTCATAAATAAGTTATAATTTTCTGTTCACCTTGTATTCGTTCAGTATGCAAAGTGTCCTGAGCTCTTTGTGACTGAATTCTGTTCTCCACGTTAGGCATTTATTTGGGTTTGATTACGGTCTTTTCTTTCGGAAGAATGCCAGAATTGCAGCTCCGGGGATATATTTCAATTTGCAGTATTCAGACTCCACATTTCTTTAAATTTTATGTTAAGTTTTTTGCCAACTTTTGTTCTTTCCAGTGTTTACAATTGACAAATATTTTTTTTAACTTTTGTTGTGTTTAAATGTCTGTGTAAAATAGCTGCCTTTTTCTTTTTTTTAAGTAAATCCAGTCAATAGAACTAGGTTAGCAGCATGCTTGCTTTGCAAAGGGAGACATTTTCAAACATGGATGTTTACAGTAGTTGTTTCCCCTTTATCTTTTCTTAATTATTGTTATTATTATTGTTATTATTATTATTATTATTATTATTTCTTACTGGAGTAAGAAGAAAAGTAATGCTGGGCTTTGGTTTGGGTTTTTTTGGGGTGGGTGGGGGGTATTCGGACCACTTGTCTCCAAGCAAGGTCTTTCTCCAGCAATCGTCATAAACACAAGCTTGACTTGGAATGAGGTTGTTGCTGGTGAAAGTCCTTCTATACTTAAATTTAGGAAGAGTTTTAAGTCCCTTGCTGGACCTGGGCCTGACTGCATAAGAGAAATATCATCTCTGCTTTTTTAGGACATTCTCCCCTTTTCCTTCACGGAACCCTCCCAGAGCTTTGAGAAGCAGAAGGGAGATTGTACAGTTAGGGCTGGTCTGGTCTCATCTCAGATGTTTGACTGTATCAATTCCTCCTTAGCGTAGTAGTAAGTATTTCTTTTGACCCCAGAAATCTGATTTGAAAGCAAAGAGACTTTGCACAGGAGAGCAAGACCAACCCCTCCTGCAAAGCTGGCTCCATCAGCACTTGGACTGGATTGTTGTAGGTCCCTTGCAACGGAACTATATCCTATCCTATCCTATCCTATCCTATCCTATCCTATCCTATCCTATCCTATCCTATCCATTCTACTCTATTCTTCTCTCTTCTAACTCCACTCTGTCCTAATCCGTTCGTTCTGCTCTGCTTTATTCTACTCTGCCCTACTCTATTCTTTCTACTCTACCTGTTCTACTCTGTTTTTCCTACTCTACTCTGTTCTAACTTTATTCTGTTCTTCCTACTCTACTCTGTTGTACTCTATCACATCAAGTCTATCACATCACATGTATTTGATTCCTCTGTATATGCCCTTCAGAACCAAACCCAGGAAATCAAGAGCAAGTGCTTGGAAATCATTGCCAAGCCCCCCATTGATTTTCCTTGTCTCGGCGTCGTGTCTTTACAGGGGCTGCTGCAGCACACGAATTGTCATTATGGAGAGGGAGGTTATCCCTGAGAGTC
This sequence comes from Dromococcyx pavoninus, assembly GCA_033558185.1. Classification (NCBI taxonomy): domain Eukaryota; kingdom Metazoa; phylum Chordata; class Aves; order Cuculiformes; family Neomorphidae; genus Dromococcyx; species Dromococcyx pavoninus. The sequence continues at coordinate 384,583 of JAUMJL010000720.1, forward strand.
ACAGATTTCTGGGCGAGAAGAAAGGAGGCTTGAGCAGAAGGAAGGCAGAGGTAGAGAAAGAAAGACCAGCCCATTGTATAGAGATGTTCCTTCTGTTGGGGTTTTGATTTCTTTTCTTTTTTTTCTCTTTTGTTTTCTTTTTTTATCCTACTTTAGATCTGCAAGCTTGTGCACTGTGGGTGCGTGACTATTTTAGTGTGAAACGTGTTTTTTGTCATAGTATTGAAATAATAAAAGCTTCAACATAGTTTGGATGTGGAAGGTGTAGCGATAGTTCAGATTTGAAAAAAAAAACAATATTCAGGAAATTAAAAAAAGAAGAGAGAACAACTCTTACAAGGAACAGAAGCCTTTAAATGAAAAATCAAACCGAGCTGACTATGGCATCCATTCCGTTGTGCTAAGGTGATGAACAGAAGGATGGTGGGGGTGGGCAGACTGCAGTTGGGCTCAGTTGAGCCCCTGTTATCGGTGTGTTCTTCTAAGTATGCAGTCTTTTACAGTAGCATCACGTAATTTCAAACTGTGAAAAACAATGGTCTTGTCATTTGCTAAGCGTGGGGTTTTTCCATTTTTCCCTTAGCTCCTGGGATGCAGGTGGAGGCTGACTGGGTATGCAGGCACAGGCACTCATGCACAACCCATCCTGAGCAGGGTGTCAGGGCAGGATGGGTCCTCACTTCAAAGCCTTGTGTCAAGTTCGGCCCTGGCGTGACCCAGCACCAAGTGTCGGTGGAACTCTGGGGAAGCTTGGCCCAAACTCCCTAGGATTCTTGTTTTTCTAAGAAATCAGTCCATAAAATGCAGCACAAATAGGTACTGCGGTCTGTCTGCAGCTGGGGAGGGTCCTTGGGGCAGCAGAGGAGCAGTGGGCAGGCACTGTGGGGGACCACAACAATTTGTTCCCTGTTTCTATAAAGTTTCTAACTGCTTTTGTCATCCGCACGTTGTGCCTCCCCAGTTCTGATGGGAACTGTGCTGCACGACACTAATGACCAGAAACACATCCGTGGCACTGCTCAGCACCTCTGGGGTGAAAACTGTGGTAGCTGTCACCTGGATTGGCATTTCTAAGGTAACTGGCTCAAAGCCTGCTCCAACACACGGCTGCATCGCTGGAAACCCTGCAGCCCACAGGGGGTTGCGTCGAAATCGATGGAGCCAGTGCTGTTCCAGGGCAGAAGTGAACCCTGTGACTCCCTGAGCACTGGGAGTCTCCATCCAACTCCTCTTCCATGCCCTTGCGACACCTCCCAGTTCTTGTAGATCCATTCTGGAGAGTGGTTTTATACTCACCCTTAAGGGAGAATAATTCAATGTAGAAGTACCCCACTTCCAAGATAGCTTGGGCTTCATTGCTTTGATTTCAGCCTTTGAAGAGGGACCAACCTGACACTGTTTACGCTGTATATGTTTATATATGTATCCATACCATACATATATATCTATATGGCAATGCAGACCCATCAGCTTCTCGTTGTGGAGTGATTCCATTTCACGCTGCACCATACGTAACGATGATGATAGTGCATCCCCGTTGTTCAGCTTTTAGAGTGGAGTTTTATTTTCACACTTTTCTATGGAGCCTTCAAACCCCAGGTTTTCACACTAGGCTGTTTTGATAGTTGTTCTCGGACCTCCATGGACATCCTTACCCAGCATTCCCTACTTTTGGGGGCCTTCGATCTTGTTAAAAAAAACAAAAAAACAAAAAATCTTTTTACCAAGTGAAACATCGGTTCCACCTTGATTCCCATTCTCACTGGTGTAAATACTGATACTAACTGAGGATTTTGACTTTGCATTCTGTCAAAATACTGTGTTCAAATAAAAACTACAAAAAAAAAAAAAGCTCATGCCTACAGTCTGCCCTTCTTCAGCTGCTCTGCCAGGTCCAGCGTGCAGATGGGGATTCCCAGGGCGGTCGGTGTTTGGGTGTGAGCTCCACGTGGAGTGAGCAGTCCCGCTGCAGCGTGCCCCCAGCTTGAGTTTAGCATCTGCTTAAGGCTCTGGGATGTAGACAAGGTGGTAGCAGCGCGGTTCCACTGCGTGGTTCCAGCTGGGGCTGCTCCCAACAGTGGCACTGAGTGACCGTAGCACCTTTCCAAACTTGGGATGTGCAGAAAGGACACCTGCCAGGATGTGATTCCTCTAACGGGCTCTTCCGAAGCACTGAGGGTCACAGAGAGGAGGATTTGTAAGGATTGTTTCCCTTTCCCACTGCAGATACCTTCCCTGTGGTGACTGACACCCAATGCAGTTGCATCTCTGCTGTGAATCAGTGGCAGTGCAATTCCCATAGGGAGGCAATTCTCCATTTGTCAGCTTTGGAAGGTGTGGGGGTGTTCAGTGCTGGCTTTAAAAGGTGTCCTTGACCTACCCTGAACTGGGTGCCTCAACTTGATTAATGTGGGATGTATCTAAATTAGGTTTAATTCTGTTCTAAGCATTGATCTCCCAGGATGCAGAAGGAAAAATAAGAGCTCTGATACGGATCAATACTTGGATGCTGGAATTGCTCACAGTGAAAGAAGAAAGGGACTATATCGAGCTAACGTAGGTGTTACCCAAGAGGATTCCCTTCTTTGTGTTGCTTCTCCAGTACTTTGTCCTCTGTTCCTGATTGTTGTTCACGTGGTGCTTTGCAGAGAGACGGTATTTCAGCCAAGCGGCTGTGCCTGGCCCCATTTGGGATGGAGATGTGACTTGAGTTTGGGAAACTCCGTGACAACGTGCTGGCCAGAGGGATCAAAGTGGTTCCCTGCGGAGATGACTTGCGCGATAGCCATATAGGATTGAACAGGTACAGGGGTTACGGGCGGTACAGGATGGGGGGCTGTGTGCATCCACCATCTCCGCACTTAACTGGGGGACCCTGTCACATACAACACGGTTCCCAACTGTCACCATGGACTTAGGAGCATAGGCAGTGTGAACAGCTCCTGTTCTCTGCGCTGTATTATTCCTTAAGCTTTTTCTTGTTCCCTCAAAAAAACTGTCTCCAAGTATCAGGCTCAGATGAGCAACAGCAGAGCTGGCTTGGAGTGAGAGCAGAGAAGGGAGCAATTCTGTTTCGGTGCATGAGGCAAAAAGGGATATCCTGGCTGTTCCTGCAGCAAAAGGGGTGGAAAGGACAGGAGATCCTTGCTGCCTGTGGAGTCGGGCAGCTCAGCGCCTGGCTGGCACCCACAGCCCACGAGGGCGTTTCTCCTCCCAGGCAGTGTGGAAGAGCAGGCAGAAGGTAGCTGAGGTTTGTAACTCCACTGCGAGATTTCTCATTTCACGCCCAGCAGACACACACAGTACCCACACCTTCGGCAACGCTGCTGCTTTCAGAAGACTTGCCAGGTGACCCCTCTCTCTATTTCTCGTCTTTCTCGCCAGAGACGGCTCTGTTGTAACGTGTGTGGAATTAAAATATCCTGGCAGTGCAGCAGGGACTCAGTGATGCTCTGTCTCCCCTTGGTGGCTGACTGCTTCCATGACTGTCACGTCCTGTCTTCTGGCAGATGTAAAATCTTGGTTCTTCCCACAAATTCTTGCAGCTTCTGCATAATTCTGAATTTTACAGTGATTGTTAAAAAGCCAATTTTGATTTCAGAAAGGTGCTTTCTGTATTTGTAGTGTCTCAAGGCAGTTTTTGGTGTGATTTGGAGCTTGTGCTTCTGAGCGATGCTCTGTTTCAAACAGAAATTCGGCGTTTCTTGTTTAATCACTAATAATCCGGGATTACAGAATATGGCAGGAGAGCATCTCCTGAGGGTGGTGACAAGGATCGATCTGGCTGTTGGGAGCCACGTATGCACATCCTGATGGGGACATGCTTTGTGTGAAGAGCAAGTGTGTGGGGACACTGGATGCAGAGGGTGCTCTGAACCCTAAGCCTGACACATCCCAGCACAGCCACATGGTAAGGAGGGCAAGGATTCTCTCGCAAGGGCAGCTGCCCTTCAAAGCCTGAGAAGGTTGGGAGATATCTCTGTGGGCCATTGCATGTGCTGCTGGGGATCAGCCATCCCCTTTGCCTCCCTTCCTGCAGCTCCGTCCACTCAGGCAGCAGAAAGGCACCACAGCCAGGTGGGTGGCTGGGATTTGGCATCACAGCCAGAGCACAAGCCTGGCTGGCAGGAGCGGGGAGGCTGGCTTGGGGACACAGGCTGGAAAAGGCCTGAAATCACAGCTTTGCTCCCAGCTGCCGTTTGTGCTGCTGGATGGTGCCACCCTCTGGCTCTGGGACCCTGGTGACAGCGCGGGCCAGGGTTATGGCCGCCTGCTCCCCGCGCTGAGGCGGCCACAAAATGGCAGCCTCTGAGGCACCGCCCGCAGTTTGCGTAGTACCGCCCATCATTTGCGTACACTACTCGCGCTTTGCGTAGCACCCACCCATTCGTTTGCATAAACCGGCGCTTGATTTGCATAGCACCGCC